>OW026454.1:95085646-95685646 GCA_932274525.1 Podabrus alpinus | reverse complement strand
TTTCAAAGAGGTCTCCCTATGTAAACTACTTGTTAGGCTTCTATACAAAGTATAGCAAGAACCCTTATGATCTGGCTCCGCGTCTGTCCGTCTGTCTGTCCGCATAATTCAAATCTAATCAGAACCTTCGAAATTGACCAAATATAAATTTTATTTACATAATTTTTTACCTATATAATTTAAATACGTTGATCCGTTGATACGTTGATCTGTTGATATGTTGATCAGTTGATACGTTTTTTTTCAATGCAGAACAAATATAAGTTATATTTTATTTACATAATTTCTTACCTATATAGGAAATTTAAATACGTTGATACGTTAATCCGTTGATACGTTGATCGGTTGATCTGTTGATACGTTGATCCTTTGATCCGTTGATCCTCTGATCCGTTAAGACGTTGATATCCTAATAAGAAGTTATCTCGAAAAATTTAATTGGTGCAGATTATCGAATAATCTGATGTTACATTATAAATATTATGTCCACCAAAAATAACTAGCAACAACAACTTTTCACACCAGAAAAGTAGTTGTATAGAAGCCTAGGAACCGCTGCTAAAGCAAGTTCCAACTTATTTCTTTTTATGTTGGTAATTATATCTTGCACATATAAGGCTATGTGCAAGTGATTTGAATTTTTAAAAATTCGATGCCAGCGATCACGGTGGCGAAATATGGCACTTTTTATGGTGCCTATGGTTTTTCACTATTCACATGTTTTTCACATGTTTATGGATTTGTATTATTAAATAATGTTTACATTATAAAACGAGAAATTTAAATCAATTTGTGCAATTAGTTGAAATTATTAGATTGGTATTTCTATTACGTTGTTTTAATGTAAGAAAATTGGCCAAATTTCGAACAAAAAAATCCAAAATCTGTCTTCTGCGATTTTTCGACGGATTTCGTTAGGTAATTGTTCGTACTTTAATATACTAAAAATCGTCTTGTCGGAACCCTGAGCTTCTTACCGAATTCTTCGTCGGAAGTTGACATTATTTTTATATGAAGGAGTGAAAATTATGTTTTTGACAAAATATGTATATTTAAAAAAATAAGGTTAAAAAAACATATTAAAACAACTACAAATCCTTGTTAAAGCAAAAACTATTACCTATAACAATTTATAAAATAAAAAAAATTTAAAAGGGTGCGCACACATACCTTTGGCTGTTAATGGGTTAACAGCGAAGGCGCTCAGTAAATATTCGACTTAGAAATATCTTAAATAAAAGTTTTAGTAAATTTTGTTCCCCATAAGATTTGTAGAAGTCATTTTCGTCCCAAAAGTTAACTGGTAAGGAAATATTACGAAGAAACATTTTATTTTAATTTTTGTTGTAATTTTAGAAAAACCATAATTAAGAACAAAATCTATGCTTTTAAACTGTTTTAAACTATACTAACTTGCTGAAAAGAATATTCACTAAAATGTTACTACATTAATTTTACTTTAAATTCATTTATATACTAATTAATTTCAAATTTTTATATTAGTAAATAAAAGGTATACCATGAAAAGTGCCGGCGCGCCCAACCAGTGGGCGCTAGTTGTGAACTTGCACATTGCCAATAGTAGGTACTTAAAAATCATTAAACATAGTGGCATAATAGTGTGAATTATAGAAAATGGCATCAAACTTTGGCGATCTTTACGAACGGTTTTTCATCTACATATTAGGTAAATAAAAATTTAATATTATTATCTATCTACGTACGTATATAAAAATGGATGTATGTGTGTATGTATGTTCCCTATAGACTCCTAAACCGTTTGACCGATCGGAACCAAATATGGAAGAGTTATTATGTAGGTACCTGCGCATGTTTTTGTATTGAAATAGTGCAAAAATTCGCAAAGAAAAGGAAAGTTGATTTTGAGTAGCCTGCCTTCCTTTAAGAAATCTCGATAATCCATTCATGCGCGTCCCTGTGGGACGCGCATGAATGGATTATCGAGATTTCTTAAAGGAAGGCAGGCTACTCAAAAACAATAATGAATGCTGTCAAACTGTCAACCGATCGACAATGCAAATACGCGTGCACGTGCTTTACGTTTCTATTTGACCAATCTTAACCAAATTTGCTATAGAAGTTATTTACAATGCTACGAAAAACATAGGCTACTTTAGTACCTTGGATCGAGGCCGAAGGCCGAAAAACCACGGTCTACACGTATGCCTGTGATACCCTTGAGTGAGGCCGAAGGCCGAACAACCACATCCGACACGGTCTAGATGGCTAAAGGCGGCCGGTAGGCCGACTGTGCCAGCTAGTATAATATATTATTATTCATCTTTTATAAATATAAGGGGTGGAGAGGGGGGTCAAAATTAATTTTCTTTTAAATAATCCTTACGTAAGATGTGGGGGGGGGGTTGCCACAATCTTACGTACCCTTACGTGGCGAGGGGAGGGGGTCCAAAATTACAAAAATCATCCTTACGTAATTAATGGACGGCCCCTTACATAATGATAAGGTTAAACGGGGATGCTAATGATCAAATCTACCCACGAATTTAAAGGTTTTTTCATTTATAACATAATAATAGTTGGATATAAAATTATTAGAAAATAAGAAAAATAATAAAGCACCTACTACTGGCAGTAAATGATGTTAAGGAAGAGGTGTCGTAACGTTAAGATCTAACGGTCTATAAAACGAGTAACGAATACTTCAAACTAGAATTTACCGAGGAAGAAGAACGTTTTACGCGTTGACGTTAAAAAGTATTTTATATATAATTTATAAACTTCCTTTTTCGCTTAACAAAAAAATTGCAATAGTTTAGCCTTTTGATTATATTTAATGGAGGATATACATTCGACGATCAAAATATGTTGGTTTCAAACAAAAACGTTTGAAAATAAAAAATTTTTAGCAATGTTATAACTTAATTTAAAAAGCTTTTGAAGATAAATCTATCAATACGGAAGCTATCCGCTGCCCAATACAAGCCGCAGAGCGATAAAGCTTATAAAGAAATCAATAGTGTGTCTTGATCGGATATAAATCTAAAGAGATATATAAATAGACAACCACTGTAATTACACGAATAGGATATACTATAAGCTAAGATTAGTTAAAAATAAATAACTTTATCTACTTTTCACGTCGGATTTTCGCATTTTCGGTATTATAGTAAAAAATATAAACTACTTGTACCTTACATAATAATTAATATGATTATGTTTAATTCGGTTTCTGAAAATTTAGTCATGTATACATAATTAATTTATCTTATTATTATACGTAAATATATTTTATAGTAGTTGCCTATAAAAATCATGTTCATCTCCTTACGCCCAAGAAGCTATAAACTATTGATTGGGTATTAGTTAGAAATTCGAGAGCCGTAATTTTACACTTGGAAAATTAGCGTTTTATCATTAAAATAGTATAAATTTTTAAAAGATGATTGATAACCAGAAAAACATACTGCTTATACAGAGTAAAATGTAACTTTTAGAAAATGTTTTGCCATTTCAATATCAGTTGTAATAAAGCAGAAATGGAGATGAGGGTTAGGCGCAAAGCCAATTTTGAGCGCTTTTTGGTGTAATCCTTATAAAATCTTGGATTTAAAATGCAGATAAATAAATCGTTACTTTTAAATGAACAACTTAACTAAATTTGGCAAAAATAATTATCTTACGCATCCGAGTTAAATTTACGTTCATTTAATATTATTTACCCGGCGCAAAATGATGAAAGAAAAAACATTTAAATGAAGTTTATGAATATATTAGGCGTACAAATTCCGGCAAGATGTTTTAATAATTTAGTGCAAATACTATACCGAAGCTTAAAACCTTCTCTTAAAAAACTTGTCGCAATTTATATTCGTAAAGGAACATTTTTCGAGATCATCTTTAATAAAATAATATCAAGGACGAAAATTGTACCTAATAACGGCGTAGGGCTGTGACGCTTTATTGCAAGTATGTTATAGATAAAGTTTCACTTTTTCCTAATTTTTTGTCTGCGGTGCAATTTTATCGTTAACTTCTTCATAGTTGTGTTTCGAGACGTGAGTCAAATATTAAGTGTGCTAAAAAAAACAACACCAACCTGAAAACCAGAGCACGTAGCAGTTGGATGAAGATGGGATGCTGATGTTGAGCCATAGTTGAGCTGATAAGCGGTATCAAGAATTTTCTTGTGGGCTGACGCATGGGCCCTATAAGCTGATACACTGAGCTTCATTGGCGTGAAAATGTGCTAGATATTGACCAGCAATGGATGCCTCCCCTGGGCCGAGTCAACGGACCAGGGATTCCTGTAATAGTCATAAATATACATTAAGGATCATCAATCATTAAATACTTACTACAATGCTGGATATTTCGTATAGTATAACCAGTATAACATATATAGAAATGCTAATTTTATCAACGTTTTATTACTCTAGCAAGATTCCATTAATATTTATTTTTTATGTCGGAATAATTCAGAAATTTTAAATTATAGGGACCGGGACCGTATAAATGAAATACTTTCGTAATTGTATAAAAGTTCTACTAATAATGATGATTTACTATATTACTATGTATTCTAACTTTTCAAATTATAATTTTAATTGTACCTACTAATGTTTTTAACTGTTATTTATTTTCGGGAAGCTGTTCCTGAGTATTTAAAATAAAATTTTACATTTTCATAATTTTGTAGTTTTGGCGGTGTTAAATTTTAACCACTCGAGGGTGAATTAAACTATGCAAACATTTTAACGCGACTCAACACATCGTAAAAATAAACATGCTTCGAGTACAAACCGAATAGGGGTAAATGAAACTCCAAGATTGGGTGTTATTTCAAGTTAAATTTTATTTTTTGATCTCGAAACTCTGTAGTATTTTAACAAGTTATTAGTGCGTAGTATAATAAGGAATTAATTAAATTATATTATACCAACCGAAAAAATATTGTCTATAATATTTTCTTAAACTTTCTTACATCCCAATTAAAGAGGAGGTATACGAGCAGGTTCGACGGAATCTACGGCAACCTGAACGTGCCTAGGGGCGCCGCCGCCGCGCCGTACTTAAAGGGCGCTAAAATGGAAAGAAAGAAAGACGTAACTACCGAGCCGAGTACATACATTATTTCATATGGGGTGAATTCACCGGTTCTCGTATCAAATGCTACTATCTGAAAACTCCTTTACTTTGCCTTGATCTAATAGGATAACTTTTAATGAGCAGGTTAAAATAAATGTAATTTGTTCATGGAAGTGCATTCCCCCACAAAATAAGAAAAACTTGAAGTGAATATCGTGTTATTTAAATGTGACTGAATAATAGCTGGATTAAATAGATATCTTTAATAATTACTTTGGATAATGGGGATTACAAAATTGGTTTAAAAATAACCACTATTTTACGTTATTTAACGCTTTTTAATGAAAATGTGGGTGGCCAAAATTGAATGTTAAATTATGTATAAATTCAGTTATGGCCTTATTAGTGGCTAAATGTTGCGTACTTAACGCTTAGTTTTAACGTTACCCAAGTACATAATAGATAAATGATATGTAAATATATATACTATGTATAAATAATCACTTTAAATTTTTAATTTATCGATGGTTATGACTTATGGTACGATTCAGGTGATTAAGATTTCTAAAAATCGGGGTATGATCAAAGCATCCAGAAAATTCATTACACATGAACAAGTTTAAGGGCTGGGGTGGGGTAGTCCAAACAGTTAACTTCACAAGATTTAGTATAACCATGTAAAAAGAGTTTAGATCAACTACTAAACAATTTCGAAACAATAAAACAACACCAACTAGTACTAATGATGAATTTAATGAAGCAACTAATATCGAATTAACAAGCAAACAAAACCGAACTTTAGAAAACAACAACTATTTATTTAAAAGCTATGCCAATAATGTTAACATCTTAAGAAATATTTTAATTATGTTTAAGATATACCAATAGCAGTATCAAGAGCAGGAAAGGAAAGAAACTCTGGTATCTATACTATAGTACAGGACATGTAGATTAAACACCAAGAAGAAATCAAAGGAAAACAAAATTTCAAACGCAGTAAAATTTAAAAAAGAAAAACAGAAAAGAAGGGAAAAATAATCAAGCAGGAAAGGATAATCATGAGCCCTCAGAAGTGTCAAATCAGACTTATGTATAGTTATGTCATTGTATAGTTTATACTCTATAACAGGGGTGGGCAACCTTTTGTATAACAGGGGCCAGAATAATATTTACGTTTCGTCCGCGGGCCTTAGTATAGTTCAATGAATACCTTTAGCTTCGACGTAAGATTTATATACACCTACACCTCCAAATTTGTTTATGCTATTTGGATAACACATAATCTATATCTATATATATATAAATGGATGTATGTATGTATGTTCCCTATAGCCTCCTAAACCGTTTGACCGATCGGAACCAAATTTGGTGTAGAAGTTACGATATTTACAACGCTACGAAAAACATAGGCTACTTTAGAACCTTGTAGTGAGGCCGAAGGCCGAACAACCACATCCGACACGGTCTAGATGGCTAAAGGCCGCCGGTAGGCCGACTGTGCCACCTAGTTATTTTTATAATACGCGAAAACTTAATTCGCGTTAAAGGGAATTTTGCTTCGCGTATAAAAAATTCAGGTATCAAAATCTAATTCGCGTTATTCTAAATTCGCGTACATGGAGGGTCTAGTGTACTTTTCAATTTACTTTTTACAATACTTTTTAATTTAATTTAAATAAGACGAATTATATCGAAAATTAAACTGTAGATCTCTCCTTTTTCCTTATGTTAGGTACAAACCTAATCCTTTTCTTTAAAATTTTTGTTTTTGAAAATATTTATATATTATCTTCTAAAGATCTCGCGGGCCGGATTAGAACTTCACGCGGACCGGAGTTGGCCCGCGGGCCGGAGGTTGCCCACCGTTGCTCTATAATAGTACGAGGATGATTATTAAATTTATACCCTGGTAATATTTAAAAAATATGCATGAGCACTGGGTCCGTCAATTGAAGTGATACCCAATTTAAACATGCTGTAAAATTTAAATGAAACCTTGTAGAAGTCTGAAATTTAAGACAGGCCTTGTTTCGTTTATTATTCATCACATTACACATTACTTTCCCATTTAGTACATTCCACTTCATTTTATATTAAACTAGCTGGCACGGGCGGCATCCGCCGCCCTTAGCCATCTAGACCCAGAATAGATCCGAGTAGGCCATAGTTGTTCGGCCTTCGGCCTCACAGGGGGAGGCCCATAATAGATCCGCGAAGGCCATAGTTGTTCGGCCTTCGGCCTCACAGGGAGAGGACCATGATAGATCCGCGAAGGCCATAGTTGTTCGGCCTTCGGCCTCACAGGGGGCAGACCATAATAGATCGGTGAAGGCCATAGTTGTTCGGCCTTCGGCCTCACAGGGCGAACCATAATAGATCCGTGAAGGCCATAGTTGTTCGGCCTTCGGCCTCACAGACCGGACCATAATAGATCCGTGAAGGCCATAGTTGTTCGGCCTTCGGCCTCACAGACCGGACCATAATAGATCCGTGAAGGCCATAGTTGTTCGGCCTTCGGCCTCACAGACCGGACCATAATAGATCCGTGAAGGCCATAGTTGTTCGGCCTTCGGCCTCACAGACCGGATCATAATAGATCCGTGAAGGTCAAAATTGTTCGGCCTTCGGCCTCACAGACCGGACCATAATAGATCCGTGAAGGCCATAGTTGTTCGGCCTTCGGCCTCACAGACCGGACCATATAGATCCGTGAAGGCCATAGTTGTTCGGCCTTCGGCCTCACAGACCGGACCATAATAGATCCGTGAAGGCCATAGTTGTTCGGCCTTCGGCCTCACAGACCGGACCACAATAGATCCGTGAAGGCCATAGTTGTTCGGCCTTCGGCCTCACAGACCGGACCATAATAGATCCGTGAAGGCCATAGTTGTTCGGCCTAACAGACCGGACCATAATAGATCCGTGAAGGCCATAGTTGTTCGGCCTTCGGCCTCACAGACCGGACCATAATAGATCCGTGAAGGCCATAGTTGTTCGGCCTTCGGCCTCACAGACCGGACCATAATAGATCCGTGAAGGCCATAGTTGTTCGGCCTTCGGCCTCACAGACCGGACCATAATAGATCCGTGAAGGCCATAGTTGTTCGGCCTTCGGCCTCACAGACCGGACCATAATAGATCCGTGAAGGCCATAGTTGTTCGGCCTTCGGCCTCACAGACCGGACCACAATAGATCCGTGAAGGCCATCGTTGTTCGGCCTTCGGCCTCACAGACCGGACCATAATAGATCCGTGAAGGCCATAGTTGTTCGGCCTTCATCTGTCATCTGTCACCTGTCATCTGTCACCTGTCACCTGTCATCTGTCATCTGTCACCTGTCATCTGTCACCTGTCATCTGTCACCTGTCATCTGTCACCTGTCATCTGTCACCTGTCATCTGTCACCTGTCATCTGTCACCTGTCATCTGTCACCTGTCATCTGTCACCTGTCATCTGTCACCTGTCATCTGTCACCTGTCATCTGTCACCTGTCATCTGTCATACATACATACATACATCCATACATACATACATACATACACACATACATACATACATACATTATCTTCACGTAAAGTTACATCTTCATGTAAAGTTAAATCTTCCGCAAAGTGGTGGTTCCGGCGAGTTCTGCGACCTATATAAAGTGCTCCGGTCTTATTCGCGGCATTCAGATTAATTTGTTAGTGTGGTTTTTATTTTTCGAATTAAAGCCGCCCTCCCGCCATCTGTTGACAGTATTTTGAATCACAGACTGTATGTCAGATTAATTATGACAAATTAAATTTTTTGTCAAACTTGTGATTTGATTTTCGAAAAAAGCGAATAACTTTTTTCCCCGCTCGAATTTCTTCTCCATATATGCGAGAATAGTTGCGCCTGGAGCTACAAAATAACTGTGCAAAATTTGGTTGAGATCGGTCCACGGGTCTAGGAACGTATAGCGAACAAACACGCAAACACGCAAGCAAGCAAGCAAGCAGATCTTCTCTTTTATATATTTAGATATTAATAAAACAGATGTTAACTCAAAAAAATTTTTAACTCGATAAAATACACAAATTACTTTGAGATATCAAAGTTACGAAATTTAATTTGTAATTTAACATGGTAACTCATATTTTTTAAAAGCACTTATTGTATATTTTCATTTTAACAATAATATAACATGTTTGCATTGAAAAATTTTTAAAATTGTCATTTTCCAAAAAAAATTTGTGGAATGCCGTGCCGTCTATGTGCAATCAAATTTTAACTATGGGCGTAATGGCGTCAGAATTAATTTTTTAGAAGTAATTAAAAAATTCGTTTGATATTAATTACATAATATGTTTATACAAGTAAATTAGTTAAAATATTAAATTATAGTAATAAACAATACAAATCACTTGGACAGATCAAAATTAAACTAAGGCGCAAGCCATAATTTTTTAAATTTGCCGTTTTTAAATTTGTATATCACGATTACTCGAAACCAGTTCATTTTTCGAGAAAAAGTATATCTACAAATTTTGTCGGGCATACAGTCGGCTCGACGACGGTGTATTATTTTTCGCGATCCGTTCGACGCCGCCCGGCGTAGCGCAAAAAACGGCAAAAATATGTAATTAAAATCGTCGTCTCTCGAAAGCGATCTGCAACCTAGGCATTTTTTTTGTAAAAATGCAAATCTAAATTCGAGAGGATCCAAATGAGACCAAAAAATCGAAACTTTAATCTGAAAATAAGCGAGCCAGGCGCAAAAAACTATTCAATTTTTACCCCCCCCCCCCCCTTAAACGGTAACGGGACAAAAAATTGGAAAATTTTGCCACACCGATTGTCCGTTTTCGCCCCCCCCCCCCAACCCTCTAGCAAATTTCAGGTCGATTGGACGAAAACTCTGGAAATAGATACAAAAATACGAAAAACCGCGAGGAGCCCTCTTGCCAAGAGCTGGAAAAAAATTTCGAAAAAGAAAAAATTGTTTCGCCTCCTCGCCCACCGCCCGGAGCTTCATGAAAAATTTCAACTCTCCAAAGTGAATGCCGAAATTTTGTGACCACTTTGAAGCGCCATTTCACCCCCTCCGTTACGTCCGATGAAAAACGGGAAAATTTTCCCGTTCAATCCTCGTAAAACCACACGGGTATGCAAAATTTCAACTCTCCACGACCCTCGTAGCTATACGCATTAAATTATGAATGAGTGAGTGAGTGATTTGCTCAAATTTATGTGTTTAATACAAAATTTGGATGAAAACTTGGATCAAAATTATCCAAGGCAAACCATATTTTTTGAACAGCGCTTATTTTATTTTTGTATTTTAACAATAATTTAAGAGCGAAATATCAAGTGTGGGGTATCATAAGATGCGGAAAAATAATATCTTTCGATTGATATGAGTTTCAATCTCATATGTTCCACCGGGAAGCGGTAATGCTCTTTAACAATTTTCATTCCCCTAAAAAAGGGGTTAAAAATGAACCGTCTTCAACCAAAATCTAATCAGCTCTTTAGACAGTTACTTCAAACTAGTGTATAAAATTTCAACTCAATTGGTGCACGCGTTTGTCTGAAAACGTTGACGATAGAATCACCACACATCACACTTCATACATCACACTTCATACTTCATACATCACACTTCATACATCACACACACATCCGGACATCATTCCAAAATTGGTCTTAAACAATTCGTTTGGGCTCATAGACCATGGGAAAAATGCGGAAAAATGCTAACTCAAAATTTTTTTTAACTCGATAACAATACTTTCCTTTACTACGTAAATGGGAAAGTAATAATTTTATTAAAACAGTAGTTTGGTTTGTCCGATATGAGCATGGATGCAGCGGCGGCCTTACCCATTGCGAGGCTCCGGGCGGCAGGTCTTTGCGAGGCCCTTTGTCCTACGGAAAAGTACCTATCTGATGCGAAAGTAGGTCTGGTTGTTTGATAGGTATTCGTTATGTTTGACGAGAAATGCTAAAGTTATACAAATAAATAAAATTTGAGTTTTAAAATATTTTACTTACATTGAAAGATTTACAAAATTAACAAATACAGAGATGATAAATTTTAAAATTGATGTTTGCGGCTTTTCCTACGACTAAAATCTTTAATTTTAAGTGATAACGTCATAAAGAAACATTGATGATAACACGTTGTCTCGTATTCAACACTTGTTATTGTAGAAGTTCTCGAAGAAGCTCGCGTGGCGGCGTTCAAGTAGCAGAACTATTCAAATTGCTAGCTCTGACGTCACGCGAGAAGAGAGATAAATTGTACAAGCCGACGCTTGGGCCGATTGTGCCTCTCTATCGCTTGTTCCGCGCTCTCGCTTGCACGCTCAGGCTCAGGCGGAACGTAACATTTGTTCGTGTGCGCGGCCGGTGTTCATCGATTTATAAGACGTTATCACGTCAAAAAAAATATAGTTAAAAAAAATCTGTATTTTTTTAAAAATTGCTTGACGCGAGGCCCCTGCAAGAGCGAGGCCCCGGGCGATTGCCCTGTTCGCCACCCCCTAAGGCCGCCGCTGCATGGATGTAAAACGTTGCATTCCATTTAGATGGAAAATCAAATATACAAATACGCCGAACACTTCCAAAAATAAATTTAAGTAAATTGTTCAACGCGCAACAAAACATTTTGCTGAAACTGGTACTATTAAAAAACGATATGGTGGAGATCATACATAAGTCTATTGCAACCAGCAGAAAGAACGTTGAAAAGGTGCGACATCAATTGATTAAATAATCATCTTGCAACACAAAAAAATTGGCACAGAGTCTTGGCATCAGTAATTCCAGTATTCGAGCCGCATACTTAAACAAAAGTTTAAGGTTTGCCATTCAAAGATGCACAAGAAAAAGTTGGACTTGAAAGAACGAAAGTGCTAATTTATATGTCTGATTATGGTCAATTACCTAATTTGCTGCTCTTTGATCAAAAATTTTTTGTATTATATTAACAAACAAAATCATTGTGCTTGGCTTAAGCGACGTTCCAAAGACTATTTTGATGAATTATGAGTTTCTCGGCGACAAGGTGATGGTTGTTACGTTAACAAATTTTAATATTTTTTAAACTACAACAATTTTCTGTTTCCAAATGTTGTAATATTCAATTATATCCCAAAGTCATAATTTTTATTTTATTTCAACATTCACCAGAAACTACCCCTATTATAGTAATTTATTTGTTCAGATTTTAACAAGAAGTAAACAATTTTAAAATTAAAAAGTGTTCTGGGAACACATGTTATATACAAAATAATTTTAGTGAATAGGAGTATTCTAAAAAATCAATTAGTTTCACAGAATTTTTAGTTGCCTGAAATCAGTTGTCATATCGCACCATTTGCAGACAATAAATTAGTCTATTTATTGTCAGGTTTGAACGGTTTATTATCACATTATATCTTGTTCAATTCAATTTTCTGTTACGTGTAGAACCAATTTCTATGATTGGCTTAAGAAGAAATATGTTAATATCATTGGTCTCCCTATTTTAAAAAAAGATTTCTTAAATTTTAAAAAGAAAAGAATGAGGCATTAAGTTGACAATCTCTGTAGAGGTGAGATGTAGAATTTGTACATCTTACATAAAAAATCAACTTAGTCAATTTTATAGAAGTCTAACTATTTGTTAATAAGTTAATCAACTACATACTAGAATAAACCAATTATAAGAATCAACAAATGTGAGAAACGCCAAAATATAATAAATTATATTGGCGAATAAAAACGCGTTTCAAATGGTAAAAAAGGAAATCATTTGAATTTTTCCTAATTTAAGTGAAGCGAGAAAATTATAAATTAATAATTAATAAATGTGCGCGACGCTAAAATAATAATTTAGTTGATAAAAGTGCGAAACATTAAATAAATAAACTATCTGAATAAAAATATGTTTCCATTGTAAGGATAAAGACAATTTTAAACATTTACATATTGAAATAGTGCAAACAATAAAGAACTGGCAACTAATGAAGACAATTCTAAGTTACCCCATTACAAAAACTTACTAAGGTAAATTTTTAATTTAATTTTAAGATAAATAGTGTGATAGGACATTCTTTTTTATAATTTTTAATATTAAATTTTTAATTAAATTATAAAAGCCACTTAGGCATACTTTCATAGTTATAATTGTTTTTGTACAAATTAATTTTTATTTTGTTTATTATATTTAAATTTTTGTAGTTATGTTTTTTATTCTTCGTATAACCTTGCCTTATTTAGTGAAACTTATAAACATAAGATCCTGAGATAAGAAAGAACCGGTGAGTATTTTAGCCAGGGTATAATTCACATATGTGAGATTATTACAATCTCTGATTGCCAATTAAAGTCAGGGGTTTGTAACACTTTGTCGCCCAAATATTGGAGCACGAGCCGCATGTTTATAAGTTTTTTCTTTGAAATAAGGAATGGTTGAGAATTTATCATATTTAAAATTTTTTATTGTTAAATGTATTTTTAAAATTAATGATAAGTACATTGGTAAACGCTTACTTAAAACACGCAACGCTTAATCAGGAAAAATTCAATACAAAATCGTACTCGTAATAATTATATGAACATTAAAATAATTCACATTTTTTTATACCTTTTAATTAAATTTCATTTTAACGATATTAATCAGTATCAAAACTATATTAAGCAATCAGTTTTTTTTTATTTTATCAATAATTGATATTATTATTAAATATTTTTTTATTTTATTAAATTTTCAAAATGGAACCAAATTTTCTTAAAATAGAGGAAATCCTGTTTGAACTTAAATGCCGAGGTATTAGTCCCGGTGATAATCAAATAATAAGACGATCTCAGTTACGTCAAGTATTAAAAAGATCAGATATTATACCTAACATTCAGCCCTGTTCGTGGGAAGAAAATATTTCTCAAATTTCAGAGAGCATCAATGATATTAATAATATTCTTTATGTAAAAGAAAATTCAAATTTTAAGAAAATAGATATTTTACGTTTAGACACTAGGATATCCCATTTAAATAACAGAATGAATCTTTTAAATGATGATAATGAACCTGATAAATGTGACATTAAAGAGCAATTGTTTAGTGAAATTGGCTTATTGCATGTAATGATGAATGACATTATGGAAGAACATAATAAAATTATAATGTCAACACCAGCAAATATATCTATGAATCAGAATGAATGTGCAAATAAAAATAATATTGCAAGTGTGAATGATAATACTTATAGTAGACGCCAAACAGTACCTGTGCATAAGTGGAAAATCGACCGATTTATTGGCCACGAATCAAAAGAGAGTGTGACTGGATTTATTGAAAGAGTAAATGATTTAAGATTAGCTCGTGGTATTTCTGAACATGAACTTTTCGAGTCTGCTCATGATCTATTTGATGAAAAAGCGACTCAGTGGTTCAGAAATGTTAGAGAAGAATTGAATTCATGGGATGAACTTGTTATAGAATTAAAAAAAGAATTTTTGCCCACTGATTATAACACCAAGCTTTTAGACGAAATACGTGAAAGAACCCAAGGTGTTAGTGAAAATGTATGTTCTTACATGATCTCCTTAGAATCTTTAATGAAACGGGCTGTTGAAAAACCAACAGAAAAGGAAATTACCAATAGGTTAATCCAAAATTTAAATCCCTATTTTGCTGAACGCGTTGAAGTAGACGAAACTACTTCTCTTAAAGACTTAAAAGCGAAATGTCGATCAATACAAGACCGTAAATTACGAGTCGAAAGCTATAAACCCCCCCTTCTAAACGATCAGGTCTAGTTGAACCCGATATGGCTTTTTCTTCCGCTAAAGCAGCAGCAGTAAACGTCTTCGAAGAAAATACGACACAATTCAGAAATAAAAAATGCAAAAACTGCTTGCAATTTGGTCATTATGACAGTAATTGTCCCCAAAAACAGCAAATTTTTTGTTATGGTTGTGGTGAGCCCAATACTTATAAAAGTAATTGCCCTAATTGCAATCCCCAGCCTTCTACGTCTTCTATAAATAAGAATCCAAAAAACTACAATCGGGTTGTTTCGCTTCAGGACGCCAACAACCAAGACAATTTAAGTCGTCCTCTTGTCACGGGATTTCAAAGCTTGAGTTTCCAAAACAGCACGTTCCGAGGAAGAGGTCGTGGTGGTCCAAACCGCGGAAGAGGTCGTGTAGGTCAATTTCCACCCCTCATGAACGCATCGAAACCCCCAAACCAATAAAACGTACGCGATTTTTAGATAACGGTAACTGGAATGCATGGTTAAAAAAAGTCAGTAATTTCCTCATTCCGCCAAAAGTAGCCCCAATTCTTACTAAAAAACCCCTCGACAATCGCCCGCACTTGCAAATAACTATCGACGGTTTGACAATAACAGCTTTAGTTGACACCGGAGCAACTGTCTCGGTTATAGGTCAACGAGGTCTAGACTTGCTTGATCCTCATAAATTTGGTAAGATACAACCCATTGTATCAAAACAAATTAAAGTAGCGAACGGTGCGTCTACTGACGTAAGCGGTATGCTTCCCTTGCGTATCCGTTTAGGAGGCATCGAAAAAATAATAAATTTTTTAGTGGTACCAACTTTGGCTTACGAATTTTTACTAGGGGCAGATTTTTGTAAAATATTCCAAATATCCCTTCATTTTAAAAATTTTTCTTGGCATTCCCCCAAACAAAATGAACTTTCCGCAGTGGAAGGAATATCAAGTCGTGTTTTGCTTAATGCCGACCAGCAAACACAATTAAATGAAATTATAAATAAATTTAAATCGTTGGCTACTAATGATCTTGGTTGTGTCACAACGGCTCAACATTTCATCGATACGGCGAACGCGACTCCAATAAAACAGAGACAATACCCGCTAAGTCCTATTCTTCAATCCAAGTTACATGAAGAAATAGATCAAATGTTAAAGGACAATGTAATTCAAGAGTCAAAATCACCGTGGTCCAGTCCTCTGCTTTTAGTTAAAAAAAAGAACGGAGAAATGAGAACATGTTTCGACGGTAGAAAATTAAACTCAGTTACAATAAAAGATTCGTACCCTCTCCCCCGTACGGACTGTATTTTAAACAGATTACGTAATGCTAGATTTCTAACTACCATAGATTTAAAAAAGGCGTTCTGGCAAATCCCCCTTGAAGAAACTTCCCGACCAAAGACGGCATTTTGCGTCCCCGGGAAGGGATTATTTGAATTTAAAGTCATGCCCTTCGGTTTGTCAAACTCAGCACAAACATTACAAAGGACTATGGAAAAAACCTTAGGTTCGGTTCTCCATAAAGAGGAGGCGTTCGTTTATTTAGACGATATAATAATAGCATCTCCGACGTTTGAAGAACATATGACTACGCTTAAAACCGTTTTTGAACAGCTAAAGTCGGCAGGTTTTAAAGTAAATATAGACAAATGCGAATTTTGTTGCGGATCTTTGACCTTTTTAGGTTTCATTGTCGATGAACTAGGTTTACGAACCGACCCCAAAAAGGTAGACGCCATAACAAAATTTAAAATACCCAAAACCACTACAGAGGTTAAACGACTAATCGGCCTAGTCAGCTACTATAGAATTTTCTTGCCGAATTTGTCCACTATAGCTTCCCCAATTACGTCGTTGATTAAAAATAAAAAGAAAGGCCAGGTAGTCCAATGGACCCCTGAAGCCGAATTGGCATTCGAAGAGATAAAAAAGCTAATAACTTGCGCTCCCATTCTGGTTAGTCCCGATTTTAGCAAACAATTTTTCATACAGACAGACGCTTCACAAGTAGGAGTGGGCGCCGTTTTATTCCAGGAGCAGGGTGGATTGGAACACCCAGTAGCGTATGCCAGCCGAGCCTTGACGGCCGCTGAGCAAAAATATTCAGCAACGGAACTGGAGTTAATAGCAATTATGTTTGCTATTAATAAATTTAGAGGCTATGTAGATGGTTCCGAGTTCGTAGTCATTACCGACTGTGCTGCCCTCCAGTGGTTGCACCGCCTCAATTCCCCAACCGGCCGCCTTGCGAGATGGGCTCTTTCCCTGTCCCAATATTCATTTCAAGTTCGCCATCGACCTGGCAAACTTAATATTGTTCCCGATGCATTATCACGCGATGTGGCTTCCCTAAATATTGAAACCATAATACCAGATCAGTGGTATAGCGATATGTTAGAGCTAGTTGAGCAGGAACCTAACGGTTATCCAAATTTTAGAATTCAAAACGGCAAGCTATACAAATTTATACCAACTTCTGTCCCGGTTAAAACTAATATCCCGGATTGGAAATTAGTAATTCCGACAGCCAACCGTCAAGAAGTCCTACAATTATGTCACGACGTGCCAACATCAGCTCATTTTGGTGTTGCAAAAACCATGGCGCGAATTAGTGAATTGTACTATTGGCCAAAAATGAGGCGTGATGTAAAGAAGTATGTGAAAGACTGCCTTATCTGTGGAGCTCAGAAAAGTCCTAATTTAGCTCGTCCTGGCCTTATGGGTCAATACAAGAATGTGTCTTTCCCATTCCAATTAATTTCAGTAGATCTGTTAGGACCATTACCTAGGTCTAAAAAAGGTAATCAACATTTACTAGTTGTTACCGATTGGTTTTCAAAATTTGTTTTAGTACATCCAATGAACAAAGCTACCGCTATAGGAGTAGTTAAATTTATAGAAAACCAAGTATTTTTGTTGTATGGGGTCCCGCAAATTATTATTTGCGATAACGGTGTTCAATTCACATCTAAAGAGTTTAAAAAACTCACCGAATCCTACAATGTTCAGAAAGTCTGGTTTAATTCTCGATATCACCCACAAGTTAACCCGACTGAACGTGTTAACCGTGTTTTAGTTACAGCTATTTCATCTTATATTGATAAAGAACATAACAGGTGGGATGAAAATATTCATAAAATCGCGCAAGCAATTCGTACCGCGAAGCATGACGCTAGTCAATTTTCCCCCTCTTATGTCGTGTTCAATCGATATGTCCCTATTTCTGGAGATTTTTTTGGTAAAAGTCCTCATGATCAGGAGGTAATTAATATCGAACGGAAAATTCTAAGTGATGGAGACCATCAAGCTCTTCCTGAACTTTACCAACAAGTTAGAACCCATCTTAAACGTTCATATGAATCAAGTAAGAAGCGATATGATTTCCGTAAACGCCACGTTTCTTTCCAAGTAGGTGAAAAGATCTGGAAAAAGAACTATGTCCTATCGGACGCAGCTAAAAAATTTTCCGCCAAGTTAGCCCCTAACTACATTTTGTGTAAGATCATACGTAAAATCGGCAACCTGTCATATGAATTAGAGAATGCCGAAGGCAAAAATCAAGGCATTTGGCACATAAAAGATTTGAAGCCTTTTGTTTCAGAGAATGAGTCTATTAATTAACTGTTTAACTATTTAGTTTGTTCATTTAATTTATTAAAATGTCCTCGTTTGTTATTTTTTTATACTAAACTTTAATCAGTCAAAACTCGAAAACATCAAATAAAGCATGGTTTTTCGGTATTTGTATTTGGAGTGGAGTTGATGGCCTTACAGGTTTATTCTAATTATGTACATAATTGTGGCCACAATTATTTCGGAAAAGATAAATCTGGCCAGTTACGAAACAAAAAATCGATCCCGTAATTACCATAATTTTTTTTGAAGTTCTTGTTATTCAATAGTTTGTATTATCCAAAGTCAAAGTTAAATTGCAAATTTTATTTTTCATGTTCAACGTAAACCTTTGATTGCTAGAATCCCTGTAATATTAATACAACTTGTGACCATTATCATTTTCTTCTATTTTTAGACGCTTAAAATTTCCAAATTATGACTAAATTCGCAATCGCGAATTTTAGGTGCCATTGTAATGACTTCAAAATTAATTGTAAAGTATCGTCATTCGTAATAATAATTCTTGTGTTCGTCCAGCAGTCCTGAACTAATTTAGTTTTGGTTTTGATACCAAACCCAATGAGCTAAGCTTTATTTTAATTGTATTCTTTCATAACAGAATTGGTGTTAAAAAAAGAATACCTCGCATTCAATCTTCGACGAAATTAGCGCCGAAAGAAATTTTTACAATTTATCCTAGTTGTACCAATCGAATTTGGATCTCAACTTTTCATTTTTCTTTAACTTTTCTGGTACTAAGACCTTATCAACCTCTTCAATTAATTAGCTTTGATAATTTTGAATGGTCCTGCTATCGGAATGCTAGTTCTTATCATGGAAAACTGTAAATATGATTGATCCATGAATCTAATATTAATTTTTTTAATTTTAATTCCCTTTATGATTAGTTAAAATACCTTGGTTTTTTTAAAAGGTGCTTTTGTTTTATCCTTGTGTGATCAACGTTGTTTCTTGACCCGGATGGAAGGGACGTCACTCTCGAATTAGCATTAGTTTCTTTGAATCTACCAAAGTATTCCTCTTTACTATTAGGTGTAAATACGTTCTAGTTAATATTAAGTTCTTTCATTATTCAATTCGTGGTTAATCCTTGTAAATATGAACGGAAAACTCGAATTGCTACCCACATTCTTCACTATTTTCTTGATTTATAGTGAAAGCATCTCCCCTTATAATCAAGTGGCGCCCAATATTATCTTAAATTTTGACCAATAAAACCTAACTTTGACCAACGTAATAAATAATATACTCTAACTGTATATAACGTCAAGTCATTTTCTTTTTTTATAATTTTTCTTTTTTAACTTGGAAGTGTGTGTTACGTTAACAAATTTTAATATTTTTTAAACTACAACAATTTTCTGTTTCCAAATGTTGTAATATTCAATTATATCCCAAAGTCATAATTTTTATTTTATTTCAACATTCACCAGAAACTACCCCTATTATAGTAATTTATTTGTTCAGATTTTAACAAGAAGTAAACAATTTTAAAATTAAAAAGTGTTCTGGGAACACATGTTATATACAAAATAATTTTAGTGAATAGGAGTATTCTAAAAAATCAATTAGTTTCACAGAATTTTTAGTTGCCTGAAATCAGTTGTCATATCGCACCATTTGCAGACAATAAATTAGTCTATTTATTGTCAGGTTTGAACGGTTTATTATCACATTATATCTTGTTCAATTCAATTTTCTGTTACGTGTAGAACCAATTTCTATGATTGGCTTAAGAAGAAATATGTTAATATCATTGGTCTCCCTATTTTAAAAAAAGATTTCTTAAATTTTAAAAAGAAAAGAATGAGGCATTAAGTTGACAATCTCTGTAGAGGTGAGATGTAGAATTTGTACATCTTACATAAAAAATCAACTTAGTCAATTTTATAGAAGTCTAACTATTTGTTAATAAGTTAATCAACTACATACTAGAATAAACCAATTATAAGAATCAACAAATGTGAGAAACGCCAAAATATAATAAATTATATTGGCGAATAAAAACGCGTTTCAAATGGTAAAAAAGGAAATCATTTGAATTTTTCCTAATTTAAGTGAAGCGAGAAAATTATAAATTAATAATTAATAAATGTGCGCGACGCTAAAATAATAATTTAGTTGATAAAAGTGCGAAACATTAAATAAATAAACTATCTGAATAAAAATATGTTTCCATTGTAAGGATAAAGACAATTTTAAACATTTACATATTGAAATAGTGCAAACAATAAAGAACTGGCAACTAATGAAGACAATTCTAAGTTACCCCATTACAAAAACTTACTAAGGTAAATTTTTAATTTAATTTTAAGATAAATAGTGTGATAGGACATTCTTTTTTATAATTTTTAATATTAAATTTTTAATTAAATTATAAAAGCCACTTAGGCATACTTTCATAGTTATAATTGTTTTTGTACAAATTAATTTTTATTTTGTTTATTATATTTAAATTTTTGTAGTTATGTTTTTTATTCTTCGTATAACCTTGCCTTATTTAGTGAAACTTATAAACATAAGATCCTGAGATAAGAAAGAACCGGTGAGTATTTTAGCCAGGGTATAATTCACATATGTGAGATTATTACAATCTCTGATTGCCAATTAAAGTCAGGGGTTTGTAACATGGTTTCGGACGTGATATCAGAAAAAGTGTGTCTTGGACACCAAAATGAATCAAGTTATTTATCGAGAATACATCCTCAAGGCGCATTAGATCCCATATGGCAGCAGAAAATATTCGGAAATAGCTTCTAGACATTTAAGCAAGACTCTGATCCATCACATACAGCGCACGCTACACAAAATTGGTTGTGCGAGAATGTACCGGCATTCATTTCAGCTGAACAGTGGTCACCGTATTCGCCAGATTTAAATCCGCCGGACTTCGGCATTTGGAGCGTTTCGTAGGACAAAGTTTGCTCTACAAAACGCAAGAATCTTTAAAGAAATCACTTGTTTGAGAATGACAGCCTTTAAGCTCGGAGTTCTTTCGAACATCGTTTTTGGCATTTCGCAAAAGACTTGGGCTCGTAGTGAAAGTCAGAGTTTATTCCATTTGAATAAACACTATCAAAACTTTGAAATGTTGCCTGTAATTTAAAAGAAAATAATAAAATATAATATTGAAAAGATCCCTAGTATTTTACAAAGGTATCACTTGAATTGACGGACCCAGTAATATCAAAAATGACAAGAAGTGAAAATGATTGAAAATGGCCTTCAAAGAAGATCAATTTCTTTACGACGAAGACGTAAGTAAAAAAAGCTAACGGAGAAGTTTACATTGTAATCGATGGATTCCTGATTCGTATTACAGTGAAACTTGTTATTAATCAAATTTGTATTTTAGAATCATCAAAAAATGCACTAGTTAAAAAACCTATCGAATAAATTCTTTCACAGTACAATGCAATAATCGTATTATAGGATAAAGCACTCCATAAAAAATAAAAATATATTAGATAACGATCGGCGGCGTTAACATCACAATTCTTAACTAAAATATTTATGAATAGGCCCAAATTCAACGGATACCAGCTTAGGGAACAATCGGGGTTTAGAAAGCGTTATAGCACGTGTGAGCACCTACTTACTATCAGAACTTGAATTGAAAAAGCCACAGAGTACACAACACCCCATCCCATTATACATAATACTGTGTTTGTTTTCGATAAAATCTACAATAGTCAGTTTGAATTATTCGGTTGATGCTTCTTAATTTTCCTTTTTATACGTATTTCCAGTTTTCCTTTGGCACTTTTACTGCTATCGTGGAGAAATGCTAAAAAGGGCAATAAACAAATTTTTGAAAACTCCTTCGTGATGTAGATAGAAATTGTTGGTTATATAAATTTAAGAAAGAAGAGCTTATAAATACAGTCGACTCTCGATAAATTGAAACTCAAGGGACCAGAGAAAAATTTTAAATTCCCATTAATTATTACCAAATTATCGAGAGATTCAAATTAACGAGTGTTCAAATTATCGAGAGTCGACTGTACTTGAATTTGGTTTGGATTTTTTAAAATACCCATCGAGTTCAAAGTAATCCAAATTGTTGATTTGTAGTTTACGTGTTTTTTCTTAATGAAAAACGCTTTTAGAAAATTGCATAGGTAATCGAACAATGTACTAGTACAACGGTGGGCAACCTCCGGCCCGCGGGCCAACTCCGGTCCGCGTAAAGTTCTAATCCGGCCCGCGAGATCTTTAGAAGAAATAATAAATAAATATTTTCAAAAACAAAAATTTTAAAGAAAAGGATTAGGTTAGTACCTAACATAAGGAAAAAGGAGAGATCTACAGTTTAATTTTCGATATAATTCGTCTTATTTAAATTAAATTAAAAAGTATTGTAAAAAGTAAATTGAAAAGTACACTAGACCCTCCATGTACGCGAGTTCGATGTACGCGAATTCAGAATAACGCGAATTAGATTTTGATACCTGAATTTTTTATACGCGAAGCAAAATTCCCTTTAACGCGAATTAAGTTTTCGCGTATTATTAAAATAACTAGGTGGCACAGTCGGCCTACCGGCGGCCTTTAGCCATCTAGACCGTGTCGGATGTGATTGTTCGGCCTTCGGCCTCACTACAAGGTTCTAAAGTAGCCTGTGTTTTTCGTAGCGTTGTAAATATCGTAACTTCTACACCAAATTTGGTTAAGATTGGTCAAATAGAAACGTAAAGCACGTGCACGCGTATTTGCATTGTCGATCGGTTGACAGCTTGACAGCATTCATTATTGTTTTTTAAGTTGATTTTGAGTAGCCTGCCTTCCTTTAAGGAATCTCGATAATCCATTCATGCGCGTCCCTATGGGACGCGCATGAATGGATTATCGAGATTCCTTAAAGGAAGGCAGGCTACTCAAAATCAACTTTCCTTTCCTTTGCGAATTTTTTTCTTTGTAATTTGTTATAAATGATAAGAGAAATAAATATAGTACTTAATTAACTTTGTTATAAATATTATTGTTTTTATATTTTCAGAAAAAAATACAAGTAACCAAAATGTGTCCATTAACTATACTAAGGCCCGCGGACGAAACGTAAATATTATTCTGGCCCCTGTTATACAAAAGGTTGCCCACCCCTGTACTAGTACAAGCCTTTGCGAGTGAGGAAACAATTTATTATAAGTACTAAATCTTGCCAGATGATGAAGCACTTATAACAAGTACACTCTCAAATAGGTACCTACATAAAATATACTGCATGCTTGACATTGTTGCAATACTATTATAAGCTTAATTAAGAATTGTTATACTAATGCATTCCAGGATTAGTAAAATTGGATGTCCTTATTAACAGTCCAATTTAATAAAATTTAACGTAATGTGGTTTATCAGTTAAGAATTTATATCTAAGTAATAGGCGATGTTACACCAGGGATAGTCCAAGATCGTTAAGCTAAAACATCCCATTAATTAAACTTTTGCTACGGTCCAGCTTACGTAAGAACCGGGATTTGTTTAAGGGTTGCCGTCGGTGAATACGTAAACATATCATACAGGGTAACACGAGTCGAATTCAAATGGTAGAATTGTGTATATCGAATAATATTTAAGAAAAAAGATTTCTAATTTAAATGTATTTTGCGGTATTAAGAATTTTTATTGACCATGTGTAAAATAGACCCAAGATGCAAAGAACATAATATTACGGTCTTCTTTAAGAAATTAAATAGATACTCTTAAATGAGGTACAAGATGCAATTTATATTATTTTTGTAAAAATCAATACTTGAATAGAAGTTTCTTTAAAATATTTCTAAAAGTTTATCGTTGAAAATTTAAAAAAAAAATTGAACAAAATTAGACTAGCTGGTTTTCCTCTGCCCATAAGTTAACTTCAAACTTGTAGCAAATGTTCTAACTACTTGAGTAAACCTGCGAACGTCAGCTGTTTCTACTTCTACCTGTAATTTTAGTTATGCATCTACTTTAAAATAGGTTCTTTTAGAATTTTATTAACAAGTCGGCTAATTTGATTGATATTAAATTCTACTGGGATCAGTAATTTGTGTATGAGAAGCAATCAGTCAGCTATGAAACTTGGAAACTTGTTTAACTATAATTCTATAGGCATTCAAAGTACCTAATCTATTTTACAATATAAGTGCTAATTTAAATTAAATTTAATAACCCCAAGTTAGCAACTTGGTTAGTGTATTGTGTACGAGTTGAGTGCAGGACATTCTTTTTAAATTAATTTGTGCATTAACGTATGACATTCGAAGTGCCATAATAATATCGTAAATCTAAATAGATTTAATAATATAGAAGCAAGTCGGTACATGACCTTATAATATTATTTATAGTTGTAACTTATTATACATTAGATGTCACGACAATGTTTTTCAAAATATTAATGTGGGTGTATAAAGTTCTTCCTAATTGGTATGCAAAGTCAGTATACTATGAACGTGTGATGGAAAGCCTAAAGATACTAACAAAGCTCTAGGAGATCTACAAGCCGTACATCATACACCTTGTTTTCATCAAGTTATTCTAATTTTATTTTGCTCCTTGTGGGTAAATAGGAAAAGTCACAATCTTGAAAAGTGTTTGCCGTTTCTTGATATGCTAATCAAATTTATTGTAATTTACATCAAAACTAGATGATAAGAGAGCAAAAAAAAATTAATTATTCTAACCGATAAATTTTGCATTTTAACAGACTCGAATCGTGCCTTCAAGAAAAGAAAAGTTTGTATTAAGGATAAAGCTTTTTACAGTAGGGCTTCGCAAGACTTGCAGGGGGAGTCAATTAAAAAGCTCGAATGCTTTCTCGACAGTAAAATATATAGTGCGGAAATTGTAAAGTCCATCAAACCAAATAGCCTTCAAATTATTGCTACAATGAACTCGATTTCAAAATAACCAATTTTGTGGATTGTTATATTATCACTTAATGTGTATGGCTATTGATTAAATTGCAAGTTCGAGAAACTTACTGGTATCGTCTGCCAAAAATTAAATTTTCTTGGGAACGTTGTATTTTAAAAATACAATTTTGATCAAAACAATAAATTTTCTTTTATGCTTCTACTAAATTTAAATATTTTCCCAATCTGAAACTTGATAAAACTTTATTTGTTGTACTATATACGCAAAGGTTACAACAAAGTCGTGAAAAGTTCTCCCTCAAACAAAATTAACAATTTTAAGTTTCTGTATTTGTAATCTTGGCGAAATCAAGTTTACTTATTATTTACAATGACACAACTCGAAAATGATAGTACACAACTTACGAGTACAACAGCCGAAACTTTCGATACCTACTAAAGAAAGTTTAATTAAACGCTTCGTGTATCTGATTGATTTTAATTTAAATTCCAAAAGTTGTGTTGTAAGAAATTAGAAACTTCATTATTCAAGTGGAAAAATAAACCTTATAATTTAAACATGATGTATTGAAGTTTTTAATAAAATTGAATTGAAAAGTCGAACAGTGATTTCTTCTTTTAATAAAATTTTGATTAAAAATTTTTTTTACCGCACTACTTATACCATAAGAAATGTTATTTTATCACAAATTACTAAAAGTATCAAATTTTCTCAATTACAAAAAATATGTAGGCATATTATTTTTAACTTTTGGTTAATAGTATGTATGTCGAGTTATATTCTCATAAAGAATTATGTAACCGACTAATTTTCCGTAGTATGATGTAATAAGGAAATGCAAATATTATAATTATTTTCCATTGCTGGTTTAGCAAATAGGATATCCTCGAACATTCTAGAATTATAAGATTCGTTAAATAAACAAATTTTGCAAAACACATAAAAACTTGTGTCAGTTAGATTTCAGTCAGTATTCTACGAGTATTCATTAAGTAATCATAATGTAACGTTAAATAATTATTCAATAAGTTTATGTTAGTCAGTATTTTTAAGTTATTATTACCTATAGTCAAGCAGAAACTCTGCAAGTTTAAATAAATTGTGGAAATTAATATTCAAAGAAAATAAATTAATAAAATTTGAAAGTGTTTTTTTTAAATTAAGTGTTAGAAAATAGAAGTTAACTTGTCGTATCTATAAAGCCAGCCAACATTTTTTATTTTTTTATACTCACGTTAATATTTTACATGTATAAGTATGGTGACCATATGTACTTATTTTAGTAGGACAGTACTCTTTTTTAGAACGATGTCCTATGTACTTAAAAACTTCTCCAAGTACTTACAAATGTACTTATTTTTTGTACACCCGCCGGGGGGGGGGGGGGTGTTGCCACCCAACGCTGCCCCAAACCTCATGGTTGTTTCCTTCAGTGCAACCCCAGAAAAAAAAAGGTCATCAATCGTAATCGTCGTATATTTAGGTACGCCGCACAGTGTGGTGAAATGGGGTTTTTGTGGACAAACGGTTGTTGAGCCTTCAATTTTAGGGCAAAAAATCTGGAAGTTGTCTTACTATAATCCTTAATCCTTAATATATTGCCGTGTTTAGCTACTGTATTTTTTGATTTATATAGCGGAGGAAATATTTTTAAACGGCTTTCTTTTTTTTTATTAAATTTTTCCTCAGCTAGCAAGAATGAGACTCTATGATTTTGGGTCGAAAATTGGGTCCAATTAGAGAGAAAAACACTTTGCATAAAAATGCTATTGTGCATTTAAAATTTGAAAAGACTCAAAACTTTAAACTATACCAAAACTTGTCTTACTCTTATGCTGTAAAATGTAAAACAAATGTACCTACTCAAAATAAATCAATTCAAAGAAAATACTTGTGTTTATTAATTTTAACTTGAGACAACTCATAAAATTTTATCAATAAAAGAAACAAATTAAGCATACAAAATCAGTTCTCTTAAAACTAAAAAACTAACCCCTTCAAAATACCGCACTTTTAATTTTGTTATACGCGTTAGCGACGCTTTCAACCGAACAAAAAAGAGCTCTGAAAACAGTCTTACCGATAACCGTCGAAGACGAAGTATAGCGACTCGGGCTTCCGTGAACGATTCCTCGTAAAAACGGCCTGCTTATCTTCTCTGAAGTAGTGACGAATAAAGATGATGATACACCACGAGTTCTTGATAACACAATAGTAACCAATTGAGTATTCCGTAAGTATTTCGAATTCTTAATTAATATTTCCGTTTTATACCATAACCAATAAACCTCGTAAAATCCAGTGGTATCCAAACTTTTTACTATCACTTCCAAACAAATTCCAGAACTTCTTGAAAAATTAAATCTACTATTGTTTCTTCTTTCAAAATTCTTAATTGACCTTACTATCTGACTTTTAATAACTTTTATAAAAATAACAAATCAATGAATTCCAATTGTGTAAGATTCAAAAACCTCGCACGTCTTTACTTTCCAAACGTTCGTTCCCGAATTCAAAAAATCTTCTCCCAATTCAACTTAACTCGTTGATGGCTCTGTGGAGAGTCCCAAAAACAAAAATGAACACGTCCGTACTCGTTGCTGGACGTGGGAAGACCTTTTTTGTATTTTCCAAACTTATCTTTTTCAAATTGTTCGAGCAGGCGCGTTTAAATTAAATCCTCTCCTTTGTCCGAAATATACTCCTGTCCTTTTCCACATCATTTTATCACTTTCATCTTTTCACCTAATTTCGCTTTTCCTAACTTTAACAAATATTCAATTTACCCAATTTGCTTCTTAAATTTATTTTATTTGAATTACTAACATTTATTTTATGTTTTTGTCTCTTACATCTTAAATTTTTATTATAATTGCAGAGACGGCATTCATTGAAAAGATTTCTCTTGAGTTCCAAAACAAATCTGAGGCAACAGCATCTTAACAAATTTTCAGGCATTCAAAAAGTGCAAATGTGTTAATTCTCCAAATTGATCACATTTTTGGACCACCGCATCATATAAATAAAATGGATGTATGTATGTTCCCTATACTCCTAAACCGTTTGACCGATCGGAACCAAATTTGGCACAGTTATTATGTAGGTCCCTGCGCATGTTTTTGTATTAAAATAGTGCAAAAATTCGCAAAGGAAAGGAAACTCAAAATCAACTTAAAAACAAAATAATGAATGCTGTCAAACTGTCAACCGATTGACAATGCAAATACGCGTGCACGTTCTTTACGTTTCTATTTGACCAATCTTAACCAAATTTGGTGTAGAAGTTATTTACAACGTTACGAAAAATATAGGCTACTTTAGTACCTTGGAGTGAGGCCGAACAACCACATCCGACACGGTCTAGATGGCTAAAGGCGGCCGGTAGGCCGACTGTGCCAGCTAGTCCTTAATAGAATAGAAGAAAACAATAATTTTTGTGTTTTCCCACAGAATATTGCATAAGCCACGATTCGAAATTCTAAAGTTCGTCATTTTAAAATAGTTTTCAATTGTATTAAAGAGTTCTCGGTTTTGAGGGTTGGGAAATAAAACGACAGTTCACTTCATCGACATGTTTCGGACCCTAAACGGATCCATCTTCAAGACTATATTGAAAATCAGAGATAAAGGTCGATACAGTTACAGTTAAACAAAATCCGCGTAAAATCGCGGGGTTCGCCCGCGGGTTTTGATTTTTGCTTTGGCTCCTGTTTTATCAAGATCTTTTTTACTTTTGGTGGTTTTTTAATTATTATTGGTGGATGAATTAATTATTTTTTGGCTCATTTGTTACGCCTATGATCTTTACAACCTTGTGATTTTGTGAACTTTAGAGTTGTCAAATTGGATAATTCTTATCATTATCATAAATATTATTGTACAAATTGTGTTGAAAAGATTTTTATTGTAAAGTTACTGTAATGTTCACATTTTATGTTTTAATTGCGAAACTGTTTAATCCTGTACAATATTCTTGTGACGATTCACCAATTGCGCCTTCTACAATCCACCAGGATCACCTTTTGCGGGAGTTACGGCGAGGTCATCCTGCTTCGAGGTGAACTTAATTTATTGACTTTTATGTGTTTTTTACTTTGTTTAACTGTAACTGTATCGACCTTTATCTCTGATTTTCAATATAGTCTTGAAGATGGATCCGTTTAGGGTCCGAAACATGTCGATGAAGTGAACTGTCGTTTTATTTCCCAACCCTCAAAACCGAGAACTCTTTAATATAACCAATTTCGAGGGGAAGAAAATTTCCATTCTAGTTTTCAATTGTTTTTAATATCTTTCTGTATCGTCCGTTCTGCTTATGTATTGTTTACATGGGCATTTGGGAAAAATTTATTGATTTGTTAATCCAATAACACCTTCGGTAAAAATTGGACAAGTCTCAGTAAAAACGCTCTTGTGTTCGTATCTGCAAGTATCTGCAGCTGAAATTTGGAGGGCAAGTACTAGAGATACCAATGATACCATAAAAAATTTTTCAGTGTGTCTCATGCGTTCTCACACAACTAAAAGTTTAAGAGAAGTTAACATTTAAAAAAATCCAGTTTTTAGGTCGAAATTAGGTTTACAAACCGTTAAAAATGTAACAGAAATAATATTTCAACTTGAAAACTTAAAAAAATCAATGAATTTTCGTTTTTTAAGCAAAGTTAAAGTACCTATGTACCCTACATAAAGTATATAAAAAAGGTTGACTTTGCCCCAATTTTTCGACACTTTCCAAGCGCATTTTTTATGATTTTTATTGTGTTCTTGAATCCTTGGGATGTTCCTAGCAAGAAACTATTATTAAACAGACCAAATGAATTACTTTAAAAATCACCATTTGTCCGCCTCCACCACACTGTGCGCCGTTGACCTTTTTTTAGGTATTTACCGTGTTTCGCCGAAATGTACTTTTTTTTCATAAAAATAATATGGTCACCATATTATGTATAAGTCTAAACAAATCTTTGCCTTTTTGCAAAGAAAATGCTTTTTTACAGTATTCAGATTAATTTCTTTACATAGAACATTAACTTTATTACAAACATCAGAATAGGAAATGTGATAATAATTATGTAATAAACAATATAATGGCGCCTCACAAGTTAGTAATGGTTTATTTACAAAGGGTTGCACCTATTTTCATTAACTTGAGAGAAGTCACCACAAATAAGGTATAATTTGAGAAATGGTCATTTCACCTCAATGAAGACAGATTTAATCTTAATATAATTTATTTTACCTCATTCTATATAGTAGATACAAACCATCATGAGCGTAATAAATATTGTTAATGTTATTTTAAGATAATAATTATTATTATAACTACCTTAAGTTTTTGAGTGGAAAATCGCATTAACTAACTTATGTAATTAGCTAGTTTTATAACTTATCAATGTTAAATTTCAACTACATATTATAAAGTTAATTAGTGAGGAAAGTTTCATGTTTATTTACATCAAATAATAAATTATAATGAACTTTAATATCTGAAGAGACATTTATTTCATATAGTGGTAAAAGTAGTTTTTCAGAGTATTCATTAAGTATAACGTTTTCTCTATTTTTTTATCATTTTATAAAAAGCTAAAAGAAGTATCTAATATAAGAGTAACTTGTTAGTCTCGTGTTAAAAATTAGGGTTGTTATCAATCCGACTTCGATATCGACTTCCAAAGGGAATGGGGCCGTTGGATAATATTAAAGAATGGGGTTGCATATTGGATTTAGAAACTATCAGCCATTTCCAGAAGGACTGTAAATGGCTAAAATACCTTTCAACAGACACAGGCAGGGAATACCGGAATCTGTGTAAACAGTACAAAAGCGAAAATTCATATATTTAAATGATTTAAATAAATACACTTATTTAATATTAATTATTAAATAGTATTTAAGTTACCACCAAACTTTGAAACTTAGTTTCAAATAACTAAGCAATTGCCTAAGGGCTCCTGCATATGCCGGTTATTCTATTCCTGATCTAATACCATCCCACACTTGGTTTCGATACTTCCCCGGAATTACAAAATTTCCTCGGAGATTTTCATCGAAAATTTTGAATCATTATATAGCAAATTTTAGGACACCAATATGAAAAATACATTGAACCTGACCAGTGAGGCCATTTTACTTTAGGTTGAAAATTATACTTCTTCGAGTGATTGATTACTTAAAGATCTTTCTATGAAACAGATGTTTCGAAAATTATTGAACATTTTTTATATCTAACCATTCCGGAATTGATATGTTCAGAGCACAAGCGTTATCAATTAAGAAAAAATCGATTTTTGACTTCAACTGAATTGTTTTAATACTATTAGGTGAACTATGTTCACATGGTAAAACTACCCTTATTTAAAACCTCATTTAATTATATTGCGAACTAAAATGGAAAACCTTTGAAAATTAAAAGAACGTTACTTACATACATATAGGTACCACTTGTCCTCTGAATAGCTTAATTATTTCTATGTAATTCGATTTTAGCTAATTTATATTCAAAATTTAACTACGATTAAAATTATTATTCCATGTCCAATTTTTCAGCTTCGGATTATTTTCAATCAAAGGGTTGTATTCATGGAAATAATTGTTTCAAGAATAATTTAACACTGTGGTTAAAGATAACTCGTGACTGAAAAACTAGATGAATATAAGCAATACAACAACAGTGCATTTTAATTATAGTTGTACATAGATGTTAACTGCTTTTGTGAAATACATTAAAATTTTGTTCCTTTGCATAAAATCTACATAAATGTTATGTCGAAAATTACAGTTTTTCATTATTTTAGACTGCGAGTATCCTAGAACTAGAAACATTTACGTTAACTTAAATGGTAGCAAGTCTCCAAGCCAAAACGTTTCAGCTCAATTTCATCAGGTTTCTGAAAGTTTTTCCTATAACTTATAACTCTTCGCTATCATATAAAACTATAATAACTTACTTTTTAAATATATCGTACGTATGGCAGAGAAAGTCATACCAGACTTCAGAAAACTACATGCAAAGTAAAATTAATGTAAATTTTACTTATTTAATAAAAAATATACATTTTATGATTTGATTTTAATTTGATTATTTTGAAAGGCAGGTTTACGTATCGCCAGGCTATAAATAATATTAGACTTGGTATACGTATAAGAAATATTGAATAGAATTTAATGAAATGAATTTATAATTAAAAATTATTATTAAATAGATACAAATTTCATTCGAGAAAATTTAAAATAATTTCTTAAAGGGTTGCTTAAAAACTTAATTCTGTTCTATATTTAAAATATTTTAAATTGCTAACTTGGGTAAATTAATTTAAATCAAATTAAGTGCTGCAATATGTACGGGGTAATCAATATCTCGCACAGAAATAATCAAACTTCTGCCGGAAAATTGCAATTCCTCGCAATTTTTGATTTGAGAACATACTTTTATATAATAAAAAATTTATTTATTGGAATTTTAACATTAATCATCAAACTTCTGATTAGTCGAGGGGTGGACGTTGGCGATTCCTTGATAAGAATGAAATCGAAGAAAAGTTATCGGGATGTATAACTATCGAGCTTAATATGAAATAATTCTGTAAGTTCAGATCATTTGAGGGGGAGTTTACGAAGAACCAAGAAAACATTATAAAAAATTTCTTACGATAATAAGGTATAACAAATCTAGAGCCCACGCAGTATCGAGCGCTGCTACATTGAAGGATGATAGTATTTACAGTAGGAATTTGCAATAGTTAAACGAAAGTCGAAAACTGCTGATGAGTCAGGAACTGAATTAATAACAAAAAAATGTATTGATTCGGCTCTAGTGATTCACAAGTTAGGTATTTGTGTGTTCGTCAAGGATCAAACTTTTTATTTTTTGGTTGTCTCTGGAAGTCACAGTTCAGTCAAAACAATACACTTACGCTTTGTTCCAGAAGACAAATAATACTTATTTAAGAATTCGTTAGGCGTAGCATAAATCAGCTGAAAGAATCGAGCCACAAGTCCAAAAATTTATACTAATGTAAATTAAATTAAAAACTAAAGTAAAATCAAATTGTAATTGTTTTAAAATGTTATTAATGCTTATTTAAAGTACATAAAAAGTTTAATTCTAACGATTAATGCATTGGTTTATTATGCATTAGCAAACGCTTGCTCTTGCGACTTAATTCTTTCGGCTGGTTTGCGCCATGTTTGACGAACTTCTAGCTATTAATATTATATTCCACTACATATTACTTTCGCTTAATAAATTGAGAAGCAAATGAATGAAATTAATTCGTATTTATTAAAAATTGCTTATATTTATTATAATATGTTGGCATTTTCAACAATAGTTTAAGAAAAAATATATCAATCGACCAAATTATGGCTCGTAGTATTTAATATTTGTAATACATATATAGTTGGGCTGTATGAAAAGCAGGAATCTCAAAGAAACGTATTTTCCATGTTATTTTCCTAATATGTTTGGGTGTGAAACTTGCCAGCCGGTGTACAATAATATAAGCAAGATTATACAATAATAATACATACATAATATAAAACAAGATAAAAATATATAATATTGAAATCAAACACTAGCCAGATCGATATGCTCTTGCAGTACAGGATCACAATCACTGAACTGTGACTACAATAATTTTTCAAGCAGCATCTTGCTACAAAAATCCACTCATGTCAGATCATAACGGAAAAAAGGGAAAACAGAAGTTGCATTTACAATTTAAGGGTAGGTATTGTTTCAGTTATTATTCCTAAAATGTTGAATAAATTGCTTTCGGAAGCCATCAACATGTAATCTTTCCTGATCGTCTGCTTCATTTAATTTATTGCCTTTTACCTACATATGTTTATCTTAACGCTTTCCAGAAACAAAGAAGACGTTTGAGAAAAATTTCCTTTTCAGGTTTAAGTTCGATTAGGTACAGTTTGTTTCACTTTAATCTAAATTAAAAAAAGTCATAGTATCAAATTATGTTGATATAAAAATGGGGGATTCTACCACTAACTCAGCCACTCGAAAAAAATTTTCGAGTGCTACACACTAAAGAACAGGCTTATATCTGTCTATTAAAACAATAAAAAATGTGAACATGATCAAAACAACCCCAATATCGACTTTTGAAATGTACGGGAAAGTAGCATCGAGTAGGCGGCAGATCCCGGTCGATGTGCATCGTTCGCCCGTGGTCCCTTAAAAATGCGTAAAATTTTTTCGCTCCGATTTGAATTTTTCTTTGAAATTCGGATAGATGGTGTGATTAGTGGATATTAGTAATAAATAAAATAAAAAAAGGAAAATAACCCGTGTATTGCCGAAAAAGTGAAAAAATTTAAAAATTTTTGCCTTCGAATTTTGGGGTGTGCATTCGATAAGGAGGGTAATCCATCGTCAAAACCTACCCTTACGGGGCGCCGCTGCGCTCCGCTCCGCGTTGCACCCCTCCAGGGCGGTTTTGACTCTGGTTACTAGGCTAAACATACGAGAAGCGCCACGCATCAAGAAAACCGGGATAAATGAAACCGGGATATGAGAGACCCTCGAAATAGCATTAAAAAGTATAGTTGCGGTATGGGGCAGTAAACTATTACGTTTCACCCCCAAAAAATCGCCTAAAAACAAAAAATAATCGATGTTACATGTACGACAGTCGAGCTGCATCTGCCGGTGCGAAATATTCTAAGTGTTAGGGTCATTCAAACTGCACGGACTGACCACAGAATGAGCGACGCGCGGGAATCTCGTTAATTTTACCACTGAATTTCATGAAAATTAGCTAAGTTCAAATTCGATTTTTTCAAAAGTTTGAACCATATTCACATTTTTTATTATTACAATTTGCTAAAATAAGTGTATTATTTAGTGTGTAGCAGAAGAAATTTAGTTTCGAATGGCTGAGTTAGTGGTAGAGTAACCTAAAAATGTACGAACTATAAACAAAACATAATATATAGAGATAAGGTTAATTATTTTAATCTGGCGCCAGCCTTTAGCAATGCATAATATGCTGTTTTGATTGACGCGATAATCTTATCTCTATATTTATTATGTCTCGTCACATAGTTCGTACATTTTTATATCAACATAATTTGATACTATGACTTTTTTTAATTCAGATTAAAGTGAAACAAACTATACCGTCAAATACCTTAGCGGTTACCTAATGGGTATAGAAATCGACAGGTAAGGATTAATAACTTTGTTTCTTCTGATATTCTGTTGGTGATCCGTTGTTGTAAAAATGTATTTTATTATGGAGAATAGTATGACAAGTGGAATGGTTTATTCTTTTGTTTTGTTGAACAACTAATTTGTGAGTTGATTAAGAGCCTCCTCTACAACCTGAGCTATCGAAATTCCAATTATGTCAGTTGAAACCAATTTATTCGACACTTCAGGAAAACTCCCCATATTGTAATGGAACGTTTCGGTAAAGTTTGAAATCCTGCCGATTAGCTACATCAGGGGTGGGCAACCTTTTGTATAACAGGGGCCAGAATAATATTTACGTTTCGTCCGCGGGCCTTAGTATAGTTAATGGACACATTTTTGTTACTTGTATTTTTTTCTGAAAATATAAAAACAATAATATTTATAACAAAGTTAATTAAGTACTATATTTATTTCTCTTATCATTTATAACAAATTACAAAGAAAAAAATTCGCAAAGGAAAGGAAAGTTGATTTTGAGTAGCCTGCCTTCCTTTAAGGAATCTCGATAATCCATTCATGCGCGTCCCATAGGGAACTTAAAAAACAATAATGAATGCTGTCAAGCTGTCAACCGATCGACAATGCAAATACGCGTGCACGTGCTTTACGTTTCTATTTGACCAATCTTAACCAAATTTGGTGTAGAAGTTACGATATTTACAACGCTACGAAAAACATAGGCTACTTTAGAACCTTGTAGTGAGGCCGAAGGCCGAACAACCACATCCGACACGGTCTAGATGGCTGAAGGCGGCCGGTAGGCCGACTGTGCCACATAGTTATCTTAATAATACGCGAAAACTTAATTCGCGTTAAAGGGAATTTTGCTTCGCGTATCGCACTTGCGGTATACGTATTGTGCCATTTTAAGGGTGGGTCGTGTGTTTGTGCAAAAACTATCAACTTAACGTGAAAATGTCATAAGACCATTTTTGTAGATAATTACCTCCTCTACAAATTGTATCTAAAACTTTTTATTGTACGACTAATAAAAAACGAGATATTAAAAAAAAGGCCAATTTCGTGACCTTTGACCTCGAATAGCCTTTAACGCGTACATGATATCGAGGTCGACTTTTTACATATTGTTTACAACGATGTCATAAAGATGTGTACCAAAATTCAGCTAGGTGGGAATTTTTCCAAGATGAAAACCTAATTTGACTGGACTATAATCCTTTTCTTTAAAATTTTTGTTTTTGAAAATATTTATTTATTATATCTTCTAAAGATCTCGCGGGCCGGATTAGAACTTTACGCGGACCGGAGTTGGCCCGCGGGCCGGAGGCTGCCCACCGTTAAGCTACATGATGGTAATTATTGTTTAGAAAAGCAAAGGAACAGATAGGTTTTTAGTACCTCTAGCATAGTTTGCGATCCTATAGCATTATTAACAATGATTTTAATGTGCCTGGCTCTCCGATTTCATTAAATCACGTGTGTTGATAATATTATGTACTTACTAGGTACTGCATATTATCGCCATTATTTCATTTGTGTGCAAATTGTGAATACGTCCAGATCAGGATAGTAACAAATTTTTTGACTACGATAATATTATTACGTATGTAATTTAGTTTCGATATGCGTAAAAACGAAAAATCGATAATACAATCTAGTCGTAATACAAATTTATTGATCAATTTCATTTTATTTTCAATTTCAAAATTATCGAAGTATGAGGTACGTATACAGTTGCTGGTTTACGACTTTATTTTGTTCGTGTCCACCGACACGTTGGACGTTTAATTTTTTTTAAATTTTGCTTCTCGTCGAACTGAGATAGTATAAATAATATGGGTAAGCACAGAAAAAGAAAATACATCGTCGTTTTGCAATTCAGCAAAAGCTAAATTTCTCGTGTTTTCAATTTTATTTTGTAGGTAGAAAAATAAATTCTAAAGTAATCTCCTTTGAATTTATATATTGTTAATCCAATTTTCGAGACGTCTCATCTTCGATTATTATTTACAAATCAAATTTAAATTAAATTCGTTCAAAAATATGAATGCGACTCACTTTTGAAGTTTTTGTTGTAGTATTTTACAGCCAAAACAATGCCTTTCCAAATAAACTTGAATAATGAATGTTTTATTATACAAGAAAAGCAGTCAGTTTAATGCTCCGAAACAAGCTTTATTTAAATACCAAATTGCATTAAAAACCTTTTCGGTATAACCCAATCAATTGCAAAATTGAAACGAAATTGTTCGTTTTTGCACATAAGTAAGTACCTATCTGTTTTCTACTATGTAATTTGCAACAAAATTTTAATACGATTTTAATGGCGCCTAAAACTTTAATAGAATAGGCAGCATCTTATTTAATAAAAAATTAATTTAAAAGCAATAAATTCGACTTTAATTACTAGGCCGGAATTATTTGCTAAAGTTTTTCATTGCAACCAAATAATTGGAAGTTTATTAGGTATGTTTGTTATTAATTAGGTAGGTATAACTAAAATAAATTGTTTAATCTAATATTAAATCACATTTAAAGCTAATAGAGTAGTCAAATTGATGTTTCCTTCTATTTAATTAACGTTATGGTGTTTACATAACCTGAAATTAAAATCATCAAAATGTAAATGATGTAAAACAGCTAGTCCTTATTAATTACGATATAAATTACCGGTGGTATCGTTTACCAATTATATACAGAATATGAATTAATTGGTTGAGAATATTTTTGAGGGGTACAGGTAATGGAGTGGAGCCCGAGATGCTTTTTGGAGTTGAATTATAAATTTACCGAAAGTTGGTTAAATATTGATTTAAAAAATTTATTACGGTTATAATAGTATTCGTGTTTAAATGAGGTTGATGTAAGAAGATGAGCCCTTAAAATTTATAAGTATCGATTTATCTGGAATATTTTTTTATAATAGGTACAAGATATACCTACCTAATACTTCGTAGTAAAAGTTGAAATTTTAGAATTCAATTTATTCATAAATTAATTTATTATATCAATTTCACTGTGATGTAAATGACTTTTATAATTTAAAATTAATGGTGACCATTAGTTATGTCCTTATAAAATATAAGTCTGAATGCAATTATCAAATGAAAAATTCTCGGTCCTAGCATTTAGAAACAAAAAACTTAATATTCGGTCGTTATTGTTTTTTGCTGCGTTATTAATTATTAAGGAAGAATAAAAATAAACCCGTAATTTTTAAAAGTTTAAATTTCACCCTTAACACCGCACCAAGTAATTCGACGAGGAAAATTATACTTTTTTTTCCAAAGACACTTAAATATTTTATCAAAATCGACGTATCAAAAGCTTAAATAAATAAGACAAAAATACCTTTAATATTAAAAGCTAATCATAGTGAAGTAGTAAACTAATTAGTGATTTTGAATGAAGAAAACTTTTGCTGACTCATTTATGTTAAAAGTACGGATTTTCAGTATCTCTAATTTAATTAATCACAAAGTTGAACAATAATCAATTTCTATTAGGAGGTTTCCTTGAGCATCCATAACACAATAATCAATTTTAAACTTTTTTTTATTCCTCGATAATAGATATGATTTTGGCAAAATCTAAATTATATAATTTGGTTCAATGTTCTTTAAATGGGGTCGTTTTAATAAAACAAATAAACAAACTTAGGAAAATTCTGTCATGATAATTTTTGCGAGACGAAACTCGTGCGGAAAATAATTTTAATTTTCAATATACACATTAATGAGCATTAATTTTTGTAATTTCGAAAAGGTTTGAATAAACAGATTTTTATTGTTTTAGAAAACAATGCGACCGTCAGCTTAATAATGCAGATACTGCCTACCACATTTTTTTAATGCAAAAAGTTTTTTGATCACAATCAAACCAATTATGCAGTTAAGAGTTTTCTTAAATTTAATTTTATAAAAGTTAGTCTTTTATTTCAAAAATAAGATTTAATATTTAAAATGCTTTCTAATTATATTGAAATTTTCAGCTTAAAAGAGTTCATTTTTATCAAATCGTAAAACACTTATTGTAAGTTTTGAGACAATTCTCAGCGGAAGCTTTCCTCCTTTTCCCAAGGGTGTTTTTTGAACAATAATTGTAAAACCAAAATTTGGTTTTTACACTTTCTACCTACTTATTCGCTCAATTTTACAAAACCACTATAATACTTATTCGCAGTTACTATTATATTTTTAATTCAATTATCTACATAATATAAATATCGGTATCTACTACCAGTTAATAATTTAATTTTAAAATTGCACGTATTTGATTATCAATTTTATAGCAAACAAAAATCTAAGAAATAGTATACGTAAATCTTTAATTAACGAGTTGGGAAATTAAAAAGTTTTTGCAATTAAGGTGAATATCGATAATTTTAAAATATTATTTGCAATTTTTACTTACTGCTATAGTTCAAATTTATATCCATTTAAAATAGTATAATAATCACTGAACACCGATATTCGCGTTTTTTGTTCTACGGTTTTCAAAAATCATCGTCTTAGTTCAATTCGGACCGCACGTTGAATTAAACTACGCCAAATCGCTCAACCCACGCATGTCCTGTGCCTTCGCATGCGCCACATTTTCACTGGAAAAACTAGTAAGTATTTGTTTGCCGATTCTTAGTCCTACGCAATTTTCTATTGCTTCTCATATTAAGAAGCAGCCAAGTTAAAATGCTAACAATGTGTAAATAACACTTTTTGGATCAACTTATGACTCTCGCACCTCTTATTCAAAAAGAATCTTATTGATTTTTAATCAGCGGTGAGATAAACCGGTGACTTTCTGGTAGATTCTAGAAAAAATTAGACAGTAATCGGTAAGTATTTACTATTACGCAAATTACAACGACGAATTATTTCGGAAATGTAATCGTGATACAATGGTCAATGCAGAGATTGACATTATAGACTTCGATCGATATCTCTTGACCGACAATTATCTTGCAATCTAATGTGTCACTTTTCTTTTATGTCTCTCTAAATCAAGATTGTTCCGGCATGATTCTACCATAATTGAAGAATTTTGCCTAAAATACAATTTCAGGTTTAATTAAAACTTCGGTTTATGCTGGGGAAAAACACGATGGAGATTGATTAAACATTATTAAATTTTTTTCAAAGCTCGTATTTTAAAAGACTAACATCATGCATAGACAGTACAAGAATTTTCTACTCTCATATTAGGTACTATACGTAATCGTACGTAGCTGCTGGAAAAGTTTCTGATAAAACACATATAAAATTTGGTAAATGACTTTATTACTTTTGGAAGTATTCGCCTTTGATATTAATACACTTTTGCATACGTTGGAACCAATTTTCAAAACAATTTTTCCACTCTGAAGCTGATATACCTCAGAAAGCAGCGTTTGAAATGTTTTAACTGCTGCTTCAGGTGACGAGAAACGCTCACCACGCATTTCATTTTTGATATTTGGGAACAAAAAGAAGTCGTTAGGTGAATATGGGTAATGAGTCATTAAATCGACATTTTTACTGGGTAAGAAGTCAACGGTTTGATGCGCTGTGTGAAAGCTCTCAATGACTTCCGACAAACAAAATTGTAGGACACCAATCAGCGTTCTTCGATCTTCTAAGCTATGGTTGCTACATATCCAGTAATACTATTAAAGAAACAAGCGATCATTTGCTTTGCAGCACTACGTGAACGGGCAAATTTTGTCGGTTTAGGCTCATTTTGAAATACCCAAACGGTGGACTGTTGTTTATTTTCGGCTTCATATAAATAAATTCAGTAATATGCCGATCTCGCTCAATCATTTCACCAGTGGCGGATTTAAGGAAAAAGGCCCGGTGGGCAAAATTTCATTAGGCCCCCCCCCCTATTGAATTGTGTACACAAGAATTTATTTTGGCTCAAGTGTTTCATTGGAAGTGATAGGTATGTGTTTCAAGAAATTTATCAGTATAAAATGCTTTGAATTTATTTATCGAGCATTTTGAACGTTGGATTCGTTCTTACATTGAGAACATTTACATATTTTTAAATCCTCTTCTCGCTTTCTTTTCCGCGAAAACTTCGATAGTAGCATTCAAATCAACTTGATTGGCGACATGCTGTTCGATGAAAAGTATGCTGAAATCGTCCAATGCTTCTGCACTCATTGTAGAACGTTTACGATCTTTGACTTTCTTTACTGAGCTCATTGTTCGTTCGGCGCTGGCTGTGCTGACGGGAAGTGTCAAGAATAAACGCAATAAACTGCAGCACTCCGGAAAACTGCCCATCAAATTTTTTTCAACGATGAAGTTCAAATATTGCAATGGACTATGCCAAGTAGAATCTTGTTCTTGTGAGAAGTACAAATCCGCAAAACTGATCAACTCATACTTCAAAAAGTTGGATATTTCTCCATCAAGTTGCAAACATTTTTTTCAACTTTTTTCTCATCCATGTTTTTGAAGAATTCAGGTTTGAGAAATGCGAAAAGTGAGTTTATCTCATGAAAACCTTTGGCTCTTTCTTGTAATTCGCTGCACATCCTGTCGAGAACTTCGTAGTATGCAATGCGATGTTTCGTTGCCATATCCAGTGGACTGTCGTCAGCTTTCTCACCTGGCATTTTTTTCCTTCGTCGTCGTCTGGTGATCGGAAAATCCGGATTCTTCCATCCCATGTTCTCCCATTGAGATTTCGCTTTCGACACAAAAAAATCGTACTTGCTTTCTGCGCGCAAGTTTTTCAAATTCTTCATTACATTCTCAAGACAATTTTGGGCCATCAAAAGATCCACTTCTTTTTTCTGTAATTCCACTTCAGCAACGTCGCTGAATGATAGGACTGAATGCCACCACGTCAGGTTAAGTAAGAAGAGCCAATCGATCGCCGAAAGTAGAGAATTTGCGTCCATTATATCTTCTCCAGTAGCCTTTTCTCTTGATGTTTCTCGTTCTAAACAGTTGAAAATACAGTCAAGATTTTGGATAACCGCTTCTACTGCTTTCAGTCGTGCAGACCAACGAGTCCCGCTCAATCCTTTGATGTGGAGTCTTCGTTTCTGTGACAGCGCCTCGCTTTCGACATCAAACTGTTCACCCTGTGTCTCTCTTCTACAGTCAGAATTTGTCTCAAAAATTTCTTTTTTTCAATTCTTTCAGAAGTTGAATGCCGAAAGATTTTTTATTTTGGGACAGATTTTTGCTTTCTTCCAAAAGGTTTTCCCATCGCCGATGAGACTATGAGAAATATTTGACGAACGTGATAAAATCGTAGACGTTTTTAATAACTGATTAATTACACAACTTTTTTGGTTTTATATTTAATTTATGATTATTACGAAGCATTGCAAGTGTTTCGATAACAGGGGCCCCTGAAGAGAAATTTGTCTCGTGCTGTCTACAAAAGACTCACCGAAACATTTTTCAAAAAAAAAAATCGAAAGTTTAACTTTTAGCAAGAGGGGCCCTTAATGCCTCCCGTCGGGGGGGCCCAGTGGGCAAGCGCGCTTTTGCCCACCTGTTAAATCCGCCACTGCATTTCACGTACAGCATCAACATTAATGGCAACAAAAGACGTTGCTGGACGACCTGCACGAAATTCGTCACTGAGAGTGGTGTGTCCACGTTGGATTTCGGAAAATCAGCTATAAACAGTACTCTTGGATGGTGCTTCATTTCCGAAAGCCAAAAGAAGCTGGTCGACCACAACCACATTTAGACCACATTTAAAAACGTAAAAAATCATGGCACAAAAATTTTCACACGAAAGTTCCAGTTTTTCTTTAAAATGCTGTGCAAACAAAACTTGTCTTCTTCAGTACGAAGTGTCAACTGAATTATAAGTTCAAAATGTGAAATTTTACGAAATATTTAATGTAATAATAAATTAATGTTATAAAAAATTCAAGTTAGTTAGCTTGCACTATAAAAAGTTGGTGAGGATGTCCTAACACCTGTCACTCCGAATGAGTTGAAACTTTGCAATCGCAAAGAGGAAGGTTTATATAGGCCCCTCCTGCAAAAAAATTCTGAGAATGTATTATCAAAATTTTGAGTAAATCGATTTTGAAGTTTGCTAATTTACATGTAAAATTAACGAGATTCCCGCGCATCACTCATTTAAGACTTGGAGTATTTTTGCCTTCATCCCGGTTTGCTTGATTGGTGGCGCCTTCTCGTATGTTTAGCTCCGCCGCGTAGCGGCTCTGAGCACGAAAAACCGCCCGGAGATGCGGAGCATCGGAGGGTAGGTTTTTTGATGCTCACAGCTCTGGCCAAGCCAAAAATTAGAAGGCAAAAAAAATTTTCCCTACTTTTCAAATCGATTTTTCTCAAAATTTTGACTATACTTTCTCGGCCGAAATTTTTACAGGACACTCTAATAAGGTTCCTTTTGCTAAAAAAAATATTTTGGGGCGATTTCGGGTGACAGGTGATAGGTAATTATCCCCAAAAAGTTAACTAACTTGAATGTTTTAAATAGTAATTTATTATTAAATTAATCGCAAATATGGTATCGATAATGTGACATGTAAATTGAATGATATTTATAGGTAATCAGTTTCTGTATATAAAAAAGGGATATATTTTTGGCAAGGAAGTAAAAGAAATTGAATTTTTAGTATTTAAAATGTTGCCAACGCTAGTAATTATTTCCTATAGAAGCGATTTTTTAATATTCTAAACTCGGTCAAGTCTTTAAGTATAAACGCGTATAGCTTCTATAATTTAATTCCATTGCAATACCTTGATTATTATTCAAAGAACCAAATCGATTCCAGTTTTTCAATTACAATTTTTTATTTAGTTTATTTTTATTCTAGTATTAGTACCTACATAGGTATACTAAAAATAAAGTAATAAAAAATTACAATTGTCATGTAAAATCCCTTTTAATAATCGACGAAATAGCATTGCAGTGTACTTTTACTAGGATTTAGAGAATAATAAATTTATTTTTTTGTATAATTGTATTCAAAGAGAATACAGATGGGTACACATACAAGAAGCTGCACTTGCATCACAGTAACTGCTAAGCTCTCAACTTGATAATTCCATTCAGGGTCAAATTTTGGCGTTTCGACTAATCAGCGTGCGTTATTTTACATTGTACTTATACGGATACAATTCATACACCATCGAATTTTACCCGCAAATACTGTAAAATATCCAGTTTTTATGAAATCCTACGTGAATATTCAAATAACCCTAGGTCAATTTGAATATTTAGAATATTTTACATATTTTTGTAGGGGGCCGTAAAAGAGTATTGGATATTTATAGTGGAAACGCACTCGCAAAGCGCTAAAAAATATTCGCTGTAAACTGCCCTTGAATTAATTATATATTTCTCTGTGATTGGTCAGAAAGTCGTTGTGGTTTGGTAACTTTTTGTCACCATAGCCTTGAATCTAAAAATATTAGCTTTGCCATTGGTCACATTCGTTGTGGTTTAGTAACTTTTCAGTTACTATTATCTCTTTAACGTAATTTTCTAGTAACTACAAAATTTTAAAGTAACCCATTGGTCAATCAATTTATGGTAGGGTAAAATTCACACCCAACGCACCAAAATTTGTCCTTCGCAACCTTGTACCTTCCGGTCTACTCGTACGTTAGATTTAACAAGTGTTTTTTGTGTGTTCCTAAGTACTTTGAAATAAGGTTTTTGGTTTTTTTACGGTAAGTTTTTTCATTTTTAACTTTTTAAATAAGTGTAGTTATTTTGATACAGAACAAAGTCTTATTGCATTTTAAACATGTGTACATAAATCCTTTGTTCATAATATATTGCGGTGGTCCAAAATGGGATCGATTTGGGAAAAAGACACAATCGTATCTTATTGCGTTTAGAGGCTATGATTTAATTTGTTTGGCTGTACCAGGGTTTAAAAATTCCTATAAATGTTGAAATGCTGTTGGTTCAGATTATTATTACGAACTCAAGTGAAGTCTTTTCAATAGATGCTGTATCAAAAAAAATCAATGTAAGAGACTAATCATAAAATCATTATGAATATTTGCAATTTTAAAAGGAAACAAATTGGGTAAATTTTAATATCTGTTAAAGTAGGCAAAACGAAATTAAACAGTGATAAAAAAGTGTTTAAATGAAGTGGAAAAGGACGGGATTATTTTCCGACGAATGGGAGTATTGGTGAAACGCGCCTGCCCGTGAGAATTTTAAAAAGATAAGTTTTCTGAAAAGACAAGGGCTCTCTTCATGTCCGTGCATGAGTAAGGACGGATTTTTGGTGAATGGACTCTCCCCACGTCCAGCAACAAGTAAGGATGTATTCATTTTTGGTTTGGAAAAATTCTCACCATGTCTGTAAAGGGGAGAAGATAGATGGATTGGCGTACGAACTGTTGAAGAGTTAGCACGTGCGAAGTTTTGGATTTTGGGAAATTAAAATTTAATGTTTTTTTTTAATACGCCAAAGTTTGAAAATAAAAGTTAATTGATGAGTTTTAAAGAAGTGAGAATTGCAGTTACGTTTATTTCAAAGAAGTTATGGAAAGTCGTTATAAATTCACATACTGAAAATTTTTGGTACCACTGTTTCGAAAAGTTTTTTGGTTATGATATGGAAAAGAAGGAGTTAAATTAAATGAATTTGAATACTTACGCAAGATCCAACTGCTATTTACTTTGTCAACAAGAGTCCATGGTGTATCACTATTATAATTGGTCACTACAGTCAAAAGAGATAAAGAAGACGGCACTTCGAGGCAACATCCACAGGAGTCCTAACAGTTGTTCACCGACGTCGGTAATTCTCGGTAAGACAATTTTACGCGTTTTTTTTGTTCGTTTATCACGACGTAGATGCGAATAAACTTAAAGAATAGTTCGGTATTCCGGAGGGGGTTAATTTTAGTTTTAAGAACAATTTTGTATGCTTGATTTGTTTTTCTTGTTTAATTTATGATTTGTCTCGATATAAAGGTAATAAATGAACAGGTATTACTTTGAATGAATTTATTTGAGTACATTTTGATTTCACAAGTGCAGCATAGGTACAAAACGAATTCTGATACAGCGTTAAGTTTTAAAATCTTATCAATTTTTGACTGCGAATTAGCATTCAGACGAGGTGTTTTTCTTCATATTCGGACCATTTACACGCCGCCCATAGAGTCTCATTGCAGAGTAGCCGTAGGTATTATAAAAAAAGAGCTGTGCATTTATTCCTCGCTATATAAATCAAAATTTTGTCTTATCACGGCAATATGTACATAAATCCTTTGATCACATTTAAAATTTTGTCTGCATATTTATTTAAATCTTATAATACTGGTTAAAATTTGTACTATCTGTATTGCTACTTATAAATTGCACTATTTTAATGCATAAAATGTTTCTATTAATTTGCATTCAGACAGGACATTGGTGGGATATTGGTACTAATTTTTTTTTGTCTCATCACTGTTAAGGGTGAATTCAATGGACGCCATTGTACGACGTGAATGTAAAATTTATGCTGCAATGAGTTTATTTTCTCTGTACAGAATACATTTTATGCACATCAGCCATTTTACACACATTTTAAGTTAAATGTTATACAACTGAGCGTCAATTTAGCTTCACCGATTAATTTCATGTTTACCTTTCCGCCATTTAAATTTGGGCTTTTGTTTTTTAGTTTGAATTAACCGTCGAAGTATTTTCCTCGTTCAATTTTTGTGTGCAGTCTGTATTGTACGAAAGTAAGTTTCTTTGTGCTCGTTAGTTTGTATTTAGTGCAAATAGTGTTACAAATCTCGATATTTTACAACATTGAAAGTGGTGTAATATATGTCGATTTTCGTATGTGATGTTGTGCTTTTAAGTTGTGGCGTTTCTTCACGGAATTATCATCGCAACAGCAACGCGGGTTCGGAAAATACTCAAAGATTCAGCGAGTACAGGTTTTAGCAAGGAGATTGCACGAGCGTAGCTGCGCTACGCTCGTGCAATCTCCTTGCTAAAACCTGTACTCGCTGAATCTTTGAGTATTGTCCTTCCCTTGTGCTGTAACATACGATATTCCGACTGAAAAAGATAGGGGTGAAACGGAAGAAGTTTTGTTTGCACATTTTTTTTAATCGTTACAAAATGAAATATTAATGTAAATCATATTTTAATAATTTTCTTCCCCCCCCCCCCTCTTGTTTTATGTAAAGCCACGTAAAGATCTTTCTGATCATTTCAATGTCTATAATTTTTATTTAGTTATCGTTTGAAAGTTAAGCTTTTTGATATTTTTTTGATTGGTACAAAGAATCTGGAATTAATCGCGTTACTTTAAAAATGCTACATAAAACACTGATTGCAAAAAGATTTAACTATTAAACGCGTTGTTAACTAGCCTCGGTATTGATCAACAAAGTTTTAGTGATCTAATTATTATTTAACGAGTTGATTGAAATGTTTTCGGGTTCTATTTTGAAAAACATTTTATGGCAATGCAAATGAGTTAAACGAAACAATTTTTAAATTGGATAACCTTTTTAAATTTAACCCTAATAGATTATCCAAGTTTTTTAATTATATCATATGAATGAACCAACCGCAGAATAATTTATAATTTTCGAATAATTAATATTTAATTTTCACCTTGATTGCTCGTCAACATCTTTTTTAAAAGCAAGGAAATTTTTTAAACCACGAACCTCGGTTAGGCAACCCATTTAACTTGGACGATAAACATCGATCAATGAATATCGTCAACCCGCCACAACATGCAAACGTCACGGTTCATAGGTTAGGTTTAAAATATTAAAAACGATATAAATTTTGTAGAATACTTTTCGTGTTTGTGCAGATTCGCAGACTGCGTTAATGTAATTGTTGTAAGTATTTTGCATAGTTTTTCATTCTTAAGGTCACGTCTAATTAACTAAAACAAAAATACTCGACTTGAAAAACGAAAGTTAACTCGCTGCTTAGTATTCTAGTTTGTCAAAAAATTTTAAATTCGATAATTAAGTAATCTTTGATCGTGGTTAATAATGAATTACTTAATTGAGTCAAGTTTTCTTGCATAACCAGATTTTTCCTAAATCTTCAAATCCACCTTGAACTATTTTTAATTTTAATTTTTTAATTACCTACTACATACAAATATTTTTTTTCAGGTAACATTTTGAAAAAACTGAAAATTTTAACGTAAATCGCTTTATTAATTTTTTTTAATATATCCCCCCCCATTGCAATTTTGATTAAACACTTGAAATTTGAAAACAGCAATAGGTAGGGAAGTATGGGCAAAGGTGAAACTTAAATTTGAATGTCCGTTTTTTTTGAAAAATTACGATAATTTAATTAAAAAAATTATTTATGCTTAATGAAATAATTTCGTATTCGAGGGATTAGTTGTTCGCAACACACATCCTGTCCGTTTTTATTAAATCAGCAATTCAAATGTGGTGCTTTTATTTAATTTAATTTTATAAGGCGAGTAGATCACATCGAGGTACACAGAGTAAATTTGAAAATTTTCATAATGTTCATAAGTAACGAAGGAATGGTTTACACCTGTGCTATGGTAATAATTACATAAAGTTAAAAATCATAGGAAACGCTTATCTCATTTGTATAGGTTCTATTCACAAGTTCCACTATTTGATCTTTAAACGTTCCACCACTGTTATAAATATTATCATAGCCACAGATTACAATAAATTACTTAACGTCTTATCTTAATTCCATAAGTTACAATAACCTTGCTAGGTCTCCTTGCAGATGACTTTACAGTTCAATGTCTAAGTTGTTTTAAATTTAAGGTTTATTTTAAGTTATTATGCGTTCATACTAGTGAAAGTGCCCAATACGTTTATTTTTAAAGAACTTGAAATATAAGGTATAATTTTACTCATTTCGTGTCATATGTGATTTAACCTTCTACAAATTGTACTACTTTCGGTACGTTTACATAATATCATACAAAATTTCTTGTTTATTATTTTTTTTTCAATATCTATTGATTCGATCCACTTGAGAAAATTTGCCTAAGCAGCATAACGCATTTAACTAGAAAATAAATATTATAATTTTTGTACGAAACTGTGTTGGGTAGTAATTATATTCACGAGTTTTATGTTTATAGGTATAAATTTGATATTACGTTAAGATGAATTCACAACCCAGAACATTTAATTTTCCATTCAAACGTCCATGGATGATGGACAATGGGGCTGCTGCCGTAGCGGCCGGAAATACGGGCTTGAAGGGTATTATTGCTGGTAAGTAGGTAACATTAATAGGTCATAATTTAATTAAATGATAACATAACGTAAGAATTTTAACGTCACGCAACCGAATCCTTAATAATAATTCAAATTTGTAGTGCATTTTTAACATTTTTCCTGGTGAATATATCTAATCAAAATTGTATTGGCTCGAAAAAGTTATTTTTATCATTCCAAACGTAAACTCTCAAGTACTAAAAAGTGGGGTAAATTATTTTTATCATTTACTATACATATTCACTAAAAGTGGTATGACCTAATTGAATGTGCATTAGTAAAACTTGGAATTCTTTGCCGGTTTTCTAATTAATTTGTCACACAAAATATGCTATTTTTATTTCCATAATTATTGTTGGCACATAATAAATTAACACATTTTAGTGTGGTAGGTACTTGCTCAAATATTTGTTTAAAAATGTAGAATATGCAATATTATTTGTATAATAGAAAATTTAGAAACATCTCAGAAACGACGTTAAAATGTACATGGGTCATTCCATCTCAAATCGAATCATGAATTTACTTGACCCATGCCTAATTTGACAAAATTTGGTACACACCATCTTAGTAAGAAATAAAAAATACAGATTAAAGGATTTGCCCAAAATGGCACTCGTTTCCTTGTTTTGGTCTTTCAAAAAGTCAAAAAGTTGGTGCGTAGACTTGTAGAAAAACGACTGTAACTTCATCCACAGTGGTCTAAATTTAACAATAAAAAATGTTCTGTAAAGGTAAATGAACATTCTATTCAAATATTCAACCACATTTTATATTTTCAACCCCTACCTGGATTAATTTTTTAATATTAACCCTATTTCAACCCCTATTTCTAAAGGGGTCTTTTTTTTTGGTTGATTTTTTTACAGTTTTTTTCTACAAATGTGGTGAGCATGCGTACCAAATTTTATCATGGGATGAGCATGGGTTCGGTTACTAAAAATTAATTAAGTATTATAGGTAGAAACGGACAAAAATCAGTTTTTGCCGATTTCTCAAGTTTCTTTGAACTTTATGACAAAATAGTTTAATATAAAATTAAAGCTAATTAAATTCTCTACAAAAAAAATAGTTATACAAATTTTTCGTCAGATTCATATTCACACAGCAATATAAGCTCAAAGTATAGCTAAGTTGCGCGACCAATGTTATATTTATTTAAAAAGGTCGGAATCGATTTTCAATTAATTGTATACATTTTCATCATAAATATTTATTATCTGAATATAAGTTGATCACACCGTCCCTAATTTTGATAAAAAGTTTAGCATAATAATTATGACAATGCAGTTAAACCAAAAATACATTATTTCAATTTTTGTAAATTTAATTCGCCTATACTTAATTAATTTTTAATAACCAAACCCATGATAAAATTTGGTACACATGCTCAGCACATCTTTACCAAAAAACTGTAAAAACATTAACCAAAAAAAAGACCCCTTTAGAAATAGGGGTTGAAATAGGGTTAAAATTAAAAAATTAATCCAGTTAAGGGTTGAAAATATAAAATGTGGTTGAATATTTAAATAGAATGTTCATTTACCTTTACAGAACATTTTTTATTTTTAAATTTAGACCACTGTGGATGAAGTTACAGTCGTTTTTCTACAAGTCTACACACCAACTTTTTGTGTTATCCTTAAATTTGGTGTGTACCAAGTTTCGTTAAGTTCGGTCGGGGTCGAGTCAATTTTATCTATATTTTTGTCGGTTTGAGATGCAATGGCCCTAAATATATATTTCCAAAAAACCTTCTTCCTACTCGTAGATCAATCACTTATTTATTCACAACTTTGTTTTAATTTTTTTTCCTGGATAGTATTGTAATTCTGCAAAAACAAATTTGGAAGATAAAACTTTTATTTGAACAACTAACTAACGTATCCCTAAATAAATACCTGAGATCCTGTTTCCTGTAAATAAATAAATTTCGTACAATTTTAAAAATGTGTTGCAGCAAAATGCCTTTATAATAACTTAAAACCTTTTTTGTTATTTTGATTATTGGAAAAGAAATCTTAAAAGTAACCAAAGTTGCATTAAAAGTTCTTTTTATGTTGCATCGAAACTTTTTGCTGCTTCGTAAAAAAATTATTGACAGAGAGAACTCTTGAATTATAACTTGAACAATTTGTGTTAAAAATAAAACGAGAATTCGTGTTAATATTTTTTTCTTCCAAATTATTCCAAAAAATAATTTTTGAAAACATTTTTGTACGCATTTGCAAATATAAATTTACAAAATAAATTAATTTTAACTGTGTTGGGTTGAAATTAACGAAAATTATGTAGTTTACAAGAATTATTTCAATCTTATTAGATCTCATCAGAACCATTACTTTTTCGTTCATTCCTTCTTCTGTTAATATTTTTTTGCTGTTTTAAAAAGAGGTGAAATTCATTTACAGGGTGATCCAGAAGGAACTTGTTCACTTTCGAAAAAATCATAATGAAAACTGTTTGCTCAAAGCAACTTTTATGATTTAAAATGTTCTCTAAATTTATGCGAAAATTAAATCGTCAAGATGTTGATCTTTACGACGACGACGACGACACTTTTCCATCCTAACTATAATGTTATGTAAATTATTGTCTTGATATATTGTTACACCACGTTCTGCATCCACGACACCTTTCCAACAGGTAATAAAAGGTTGGCTAGCTCAAAGTCGCGAAGGGGTGGGTTGGTGAATGGAACGAAAGGGTCGTGTGACGGCACGTCGCAAAGCGTGTATTTCCTATCGACGACCGGGCAATCCTCGATCGCGATTCTAAAAATTGTCAAAATCGGTGTGAATAATTTACACAGGGGGGGAGTTAAGTCAAAATCGATGGGGTTAATATACACGAGGGAGTTTAAATGGGCGCCACGCATACGAAGAAATGAATCTCTTTGAAGGGGACTGGTTATCACACCTTCCAAGCTGGTACGCGACAACTTGATGATCTTACAGCGAACTCTCACTCCGGAAAAACCTCGCTCAATGACCTTACCTTTACAGGAGGCGAACTTTCCGTTGGTGAAAATAGCTAAATAAACATTAACACAACAATAATAATAACACACAAAGTTGGGAAATAATAAAAATGTATTAAATAAAATAATATCAGGGGGGAGTTGACAAGGTTTACACAAGATACTATCAAATTTACATGTCTTGTATAAAAATAAATATGTACAGTTGACGGAACCTTTCCGTGTGGTGTCCGTTGCGAAACTAATACTCGTAAAACAATTACTCTTACAAAAATACAAAAGGTTAATTTGCATGAAAGGGGGGCGTATTGAATACAGCACTCCACCAAAATAAATAGTTACTTAAGCGCAACTTGATAATATTCAAAACTATGATTCATAAAATTGATCATGGAACTTAATCAATGCAATTGGTCATCAAAATTCCCAACAACGGGACAAACAAACTTTAGCTACAATACTAAACTTGAAACGTTACGTTAAATTGTTCGGTTACACTCTGAACGCTCGAATGGCGTGTTAAAAGTTACGTTAATAATAGATAATAATATTAAGTTAAATAAAAGGTATACAAAATGGTTGCGATATCGTCTTCCAGGGTTGAACTGAACGTTCATAAACACAACTAATGGTCAATAGGACCAATTAACATCACAATCTTAAAAATATAAAAAGGTTTCTTACTTAATTTGGGTGGTTGATGTTCGACCTCTAGGTAAAGTCGATGACGGGTCCTTCAGGAGTGAGATTTCGTCTTCAGAACGTAGAATGAAGCTGAATGTGATGTCTCAAACCATATCAGAAGGGCAGCGTAATAACCAGCTTCCCAAAAACTCTTCAAATCGGAAGGTGGTGAAATAACAGGGTGGTTCACGCACTGTATTTCACGATAAAATAGGGGTCTCCGTACGAAATAATTCACTATGTTAGTTATTCGCGAAGTGACAAATAATTCAAGCCGGCACTGTCTAAGTAAGAAATGTTAATGTGGTGTCCGAAAAAAAAAACGATTGGAATGCACACATGGGTTGGAAGTGCAACACCTGTTTTGTACCATTCGATAAAAGCAATGCTACGTACTTGCCTTATGAGCGGCAAGCAATAACTCGACGTGATTAACGTGATAAGCAGATGGTATAAAAAGTCCGATAATTGATTCAATGTTTAGTAACAATAGACGATATTAATTGTTCGATCACTTATTAAATATTAGCAACAATTGACGATATTAATGTTCGATAAAATATTGAAGGTTTAGCAACAATTGACGATATTCTGGTTCGATAAAATATTAATTGTCTAATAACAATTGACGATATTCTGGTTCGATAAAATATTGATTGTCTAATAACAATTGACGATATTAATTGTTTAACAACAATTGACGGTATTAATGTTCGATAAGATATTGAAGGTTTAGCAACAATTGACGATATTCTGGTTCGATACAATATTAATTGTTTAAATAACAATTGACGATATTAATTGTTCAATCACTTATTAAATATTAGCAACAATTGACGATATTAATGTTCGATAAAATATTGAAGGTTTAGCAACAATTGACGATATTCTGGTTCGATAAAATATTAATTGTTTAAATAACAATTGACGATATTAATTGTTCAACAACAATTGACGGTATTAATTGTTCGATAGTACCTGCAGTTGACACACACTAATTTTTAGCACAAATGACTTGTATTTATTTAAAGACCTCTAATAAATGTGAGACCTCGATAGTTAATTCCGCTTTTGGAAGCGCTAAGATACGAAAAAGGTAGTATCAGATTCCAAGTGAATCTCTCCGAATATGCAATTTGCAGCTCAATTTATGCATTCTCCCTACTCTGATTTAGGATTTTTCCCACTTACTGATTGATTTGGATCCTTGTAATTGGGTCCTATAAATTTAGAAAGAAGGGCGACGTGATTTAATTGGACAATACCTAGAGTGTGAGAGCACACTTTCTTCTTTCTCCATGCAAAGTGTATCGAGAAGTTTTGCAGGACACGTGCGAGCAAAACAATTTTTTGCTCGTCTCGTCGGACGAAAAGGGTCTAACTTTTGCACTTTTTGTTGGTTTTTATCGAAGTTTTAAAATTGCGAAATCGCTATGCTTTCCATGTTAAAAATTAACACATGAGTTTGCAAGTCGATGCCTGTCTAAGATAACGATGTCGAATGCATTCGTTCCCATGGTCTTACCATCGCACGTGCCCGTTTTTTGTATCGACGGCCGACGTGGATTTATGGATCGCATAAAAGTTTCTCTCAGTCGTTTGAAAGATTATAGTAAAGTATAGGTATGAGTTGACGTTTAGTTTGCAACGTTAATGAATAGAGAATTTATTGCTGATGAGGTGAATTATGGATTAATGCTACGTCAACATTATTAACACTTCCTCATCTACCGTATGGTTTATTGTACGTGTATTAAAATATTTGATGATACTTTCCTAACTATACAATTCTTAAGATTATTGTGCATTTGCAAAACGTAAATTTATTAGTTGAGCGAATGTTTCAATCTTTTATTTTTACAACCCGACCTAAAAATGTTTTCTCAAAGAGTAATTTTCAACGGATCGATTCGAAATTTAAAATATAAGTTTAATAGATCATAAACGCAAAATCTAAGGGTGCGCCCGATGCGCGGAATAAGGTGACACTCCCCTTACGTCAAGAGTTGTTATCCCTAACTACTCTTCAACTGGGACGCGCGCAACCTCAACCGAAACAAAAACTGTCCTGCGATAAACCATCAACACTTGTAGTGTTGAAACAACTACTCAGCTAGTGACTAGACTATACGTATATGCCGGGAAAGAGAGAGAAGGTTCACCTAACCCTAGGCTTAATCAACCCGTGAGTCGTAGTGACTCCTACATGAGAGGGCGGTTCGCGAAATCACGCGATCATTCGCTGGCCGTGGGACCCACAAATGTCTGTGAAGACACCGGACTCTAGATCAAGGTAGACCTGAGCTAAGGTAACACTTCCTTGGCGTACTCATATTTACAAAGCCTTCTCTAGAATGGTTCAGTCGATGGGGACTGTCTGCCTTTTTCAATACGTTGAAAAAAACAGAGTAAAAAAAAACGTGTGCTTGGCTGGATCAAATTTACAAAAGCCGTTTGGGGCACTTCAGTAGATGGGGACTGTCTGTTTTATCATTTATCGTTGGTGAAACAGAGAAAAAAACTTGCGCTTAGCTTGATCAAATTTACAAAGCCGTTTGGGAGACCATCCACCTTCATCATGACTTCGATCCAGACGAGATGATCGGAAGAGAGAGAAGAGGTAGTGATGGGGGGGTAAGAGATAAGAGTGGGGGAGGGGGGGGGGGTTAAAAAAGTGAGGGGTAGCAACCTACAAGGGACAGTTGAGGGACCAAATCCTCGAACCGTCCGAGTTAAACACGGATGCAACCGGGAAAAATAGTGGGGCATAAATCGTAATACGAAACGGGACGGGATAACAACCTACAAGGGACAGTCGAGGGAGCAAATCCTCGAACCGTCCGGGTTGAACACGGATCTAAACACGAGAAAAAAAAATAGGGGGGGGTTTTCTCAAAAAAAAATTAGGGTGGGGTGACAACCTACAAGGGACAGTCGAGGGACCAAATCCTCGAACCGTCCGGGTTGAACACGGATCTACGCACGAGAGCGTGCAGCACGAGAAAAAAAAATGGGGCACGAATGCCGCGTCAATCGTGTTGACCGGAGGGGCTGAATCTCCGAACCAACAAGTAAAGACTAATAAAGGATCACGATAGGCGTGATCCAAAATTCGCGAAAGACGCGATATAAGGGATATGGAGTCCGGCGGGACGAGAGTGGGACGGTACCGAACCGACACCCATATCAAAAGGTACAAGTTACACAACTCGTGGTCGCACAACTAAATATGCGATACTTTTTAAAAGATATTTACGCTACAGAGCTCGAGTTGACGAGACGGGAGTATCAGTCGTCAACAATGATACAACGAGCATCAAATATGAAATAAAACCAGAAAAACTGAACCCTATACGGGGGTAGGGATTGTCTTTGTCAGTATAACCGAAGGGACCGAATCTCCGAATTACACCGACGAAAACGAGAACGCTACTCCGAAATGATCGGGACATTTCCATGAAAAAAAACTTGGAAAAACTTCCTACTTGAGAATACCCGACGTCAACTTGACTGGCGAAGTCCAACGGCGGTAAGCGCCGACTGGAAACTCCAATCTAAGGAACGCCTGTACCAGTATGTCAAAGTATGAATATACCATACTCGGTGGAGTCCTGTACCTCCTATGCAAAGTATGAATATACCACACTCGACAAAACCTGAAAAATCTAGAGGTGAAAAAAGCGAGAAAGGTAGTTTAGTGTCTTGCACGGACGGTTGATCGGGAAATCCAGCGGTGACTGACACCGGGGGAAATCTCCAATCTAAGCGCAAATCGCGCAAAGCGACAATGCTCGCCCAAGATGGCGACACCATATGAGTGGAACGTATCCACCAGAGCTATATGTCACAAAAGTGTAAGGAATGTAACAAGAGGGTCTTGCTCCAAGATGGTGACATAATACTTCGGAGTCGGGCAATTTGTAAAGTGCCTGGATCCCCGGGTAGTACCATGACATCAACCGAGAGTCAACATGGTTGAAAATCAAAAAAAATATAGGGAACTTATCGTGACTCCAACCGAGGGTCAATATGGTTGAAAACCAAAAAAATATCGGGAACTTATTTTGACTCGAACCGAGAGTCAACATGGTTGAAAACCAAAAAAAATATCGGGAACTTATTTTGGCTCCAACCGAGAGTCAACATGGTTGAAAACCAAAAAAAAATATCGGGAACTTATTTTGACTCCAACCGAGAGTCACTATGGTTGAAAACCAAAAAAAATATCGGGAACTTACTTTGACTCCAACCGAGAGTCAATATGGTTGAAAACCAAAAAAAATATCGGGAACTTACTTTGACTCCAACCGAGAGCCAATGTCGTTACAAAATGAACGAAATGTTCACAGATACTGAGCGTTATACCTTAATCCTAAAGAAAAGAATGCAAGGGTTGAGCACCTATGCACTAGAGTACGAGAAGAAAAAGAAAAAAAGAAAAATGTTCGCATCATTTCAGATACTCCTATACCGGTATTCTTGGACGTGCGTCGGAAAACACCGACACTTCCAAAAAAGAAACAACAGTAACACGACGTTCGTGACGATCACGTTGTACGTGAACAAAATCTGAAAAATCTGGAAGTAAAAATTGAGAAGGGTAGTTTAACGTCTTACGCGGACTATTTTTCAAAACCATAACAACAGCGACATAAAGTTCGGGACGTAACTATTGTCACAAGTCTTCGTGACAGGGATCTTTTAGGCATTTTTAAATTAAAGCGGGTTCGAAACATTAATATAATTTATTTAAATAACTGGCAACGAATATATATACATGCGCCTTAAATCTAATATTTAAAATTAATTCTTACATGTCACTAGGTACATCGTTATCAACTAGGGGGGTGAAATCTTCTCACATTTTTGTAACTACATTTTTATAACATGTTTACACTTTCAACTTCAACTACCGACTGTCGTTACATTTCTCCTCGCTTATCAAACCGTTCTCCCTACGTTCAATTACCTCTCGAGAAAACTTTCCTATCAATCTCACTACTCATCACGTTTTGCTATCATTGCTTAGGCGAGTCGTGCATTAATATTATTATTATTTTATTTTATTATAAATGTGACATAACTCCCCCCTCTAAAAACGGCTGTCCCAAGTCGTTTCAAAAAAAAATAAAAATTTCAATTGACTTGATTCAAAAAATCCTTAAAAAAAATCCTTTAAAGTAAACTTAAACTTAACAAGTAAACTTAACATACAATACAATACATAAAAAAATACGATAACAAAACCAAAAATTTTGACCAAAAGTTTAATCAAAAAAAAAAAATTCTTAATATTTATTATTTATAACGTCTCTCTAAAGTACAACAATATTATAATTAAAAAAAAACTTTATGAAAATTATAGCTTAACCGTACTGAAAATTCAAGCTCAAAGTCGCATCTTTCTTTATAATTATTTAAAATTTTCTTTTAAAAGTATCTTAAAATACTTATCCCACTTTGGTAATAATTTTTTTTTTTTTTTAATAGATATTTTGTGGCTTTATCTCAGTTTGTTTCGATAGCCATTGCGTAATTATATACTAATTACCTGTAGGGATTATTGTTATTTATTATTAATTTGTAAGTTACCTTTTTAAACATTTTTGATGTCGTAACATTAGTTAGTTCAGTGGTTTTCTTTTTCAATTATTTTGACTTACAGAACTGTATCTGTTTTTAACTTGTAATGTTCAATACGTTTTAAAAAAAAATTATTTTTATGTTATTATTCGTTTCGATATTGATTGTTGTATTTTAGAGGTTCATATTTTAAATTATTGCTTTAGTTTCTCATTAATGCTAATTAATCCTATTACCTATTTTAATTACATTTAAAATTTACATACACTTAAACTACCGTTACATTTGAAATTCCTCTGCTTTTGAAATTTACTATCTGACATTTACCCTTGAAATTAAAATTTAAATATATTTGAAATTTATCCCTTGTGTGAATCAACTTTATTATGTGCCTTTACTATTTAATTTATCATTTCATTTAAATTCATTCATATCTTTTCATTCATTATTAACATTTGAATCCAATTTAATTGCCCTATTTTTATTTTACAAATATTTTGGCTGGATTTTTATTTCTTTACTTCTTGCGCCTATCTATCACAATTACAATTTTCATTAATTGGTGTCTAACGTTTAACTAATAGTTTGCCTTATTTTTGTTTACTACATATTTGGCTGTTAGATGCACCTGGTACCTTTCGTTTAAATTCATTTATTTAATTACATTCATAAATACCCTTTGAATCCTATTTAATTGCCTTATTTTTATTTTACAAATATTTTGGCTGGATTTACTTTTTAATTATTGTGTCCAACTTTTAAAATTATACTTTCTAACAAATGGTGTCTAACGTTCAACTAATCGTTTGCCTTATTTTTATTTTACATATTTGGCTGTTAGATGCACCAGACACATTTGCTTTTCGATATGGTTTACCGATATTACAATTCTTACTTGTGCCTTTATTATTTTACCTAAAACATTTCATTACCATTGTAAACAATCCATGGAGAAGTTGGTGATACGGAGATGTTATTATTTAGCGCTAAAAGTTCACCGAGTCTTCTACATGGATTATTTTTACAAATTGGGATCCCTTTTGGTAATCTACATACATATATAAAAATTTTACCCTAAACACTATTATTCACTTCAAATTATTTTACTCTGCTTTTAACTTGATTATCACTTTTTGGCACTTTATTATTTTTCTTCTTCGACTTTTTCTTCTTCCTTTTGGTGGAATAGTCTTATAGGCGTAGCACTTTCTTTATTTCACATTTTGGGTTTCTAATCTTCTAACTTTTCAGTTTTGTAACGTTCACTGTCGCGCGGCACTGTTTCCTTTCACTTTTTAAAGTTCGGAGGTTCTTTCTTTAATTTTTTTTTTTTTTTGACTTGACCTACTTGGTTAGACGGTTTCCAACTTTCATTACATTTTTTACTGTTCATTACACTAGAGTCGATGACGTGTAGGGGATGGGTATAGATATGTTACTAATTGGTTGACCCATAATTATTTCCATTTGAATAAACGCCAATTTTACTTCCCATTGTGCGGTAGTAACTGTGGAGAAATTGTGATTTCCAATTCCAAATCCAATCCCAGGTATATTCCTCGAGAAAATGTAGAATCGCGAATTGGTAGTCAGGAGTACTATGTAATAACCTTCAATGGGGTGATCAGGCCCAAATCGGATATCACTAGTCCCTTTTCCCTTTTCGATTCTTGTTGTTAAGTTGTGGCTTCCATGACGTTCGGTGAAACCACATTGGTTTATTGTTAACCATTTCATTCCATCCAATATTATACTCATCCCTCTGGGAATTGGTTTCCATACTGCCTTTAATAACGTTTAGGCTGTATGCGCATGGACACCTATGGTTAATTTATTATTCTTATCTAAAATCAGAAAAATTTATAACACGCCTAGCATAATGACTCCTTTTGGCTCTTTGTTCGTTTTCCTCTTAGTTCGGCTATTCATTTCTTCTCTCTAAGGTCAATCTTTATATACTTCTAAAACATTTAAAAACTTTTATTGGTTTAATATTATTACTATTTTAATTTTATGTCCTATTGTTTTATTTAAAAGAAAACTTTCTTATTATACCCATTACACTTTAATATTTTACTTATGTTAGCTTCAATTTACTATACTAATTATCAAGGATACTAGCTGGGACTGGAACCCATTCGTCATAATAGGGTAAAATCCTACTGACATGCACCACATCTTTTTTCGCATTCACGGTTGTGCCTTTTGCTATTTCGTAATTAACTTCTCCTAATTTTTTCGTTATCAAATATGGTCCGTACCAGCGTAATAATAATTTTTCCGCACGTCCAATTTTTCGTGTTGGAGTAAAAACTTTCACTTTATCGCCTACTTTAAATTCCATATTAGTATGTTTGGCGTCATACCGCGTTTTGTCACCTGCTTGGCGATTTTGAATGTTTTGGACCGCAACGCTTCTTGCATTCAAGATTTTCTCGCGTATTTGTTCTACAGTTTCCTCCTTAATAGGGATATTCAAATTGGTTTCGGTAGGTAATCTAGGTTCGCGAGCATAAACTAACATAAATGGGGAGAATCTCGTGGTGTCTTGGATGGAAGTATTGTATGCAAATGTTACGTGTTGTAAATATGTATCCCATTCTTTTTGTTCTGAATCTACGTATTTTGCTAACATATCTACTACAGTTTTATTAAATCTTTCCGTTAGACCGTTACACTGAGGGTGATATGAGGTAGTAAAGTGTCCAACTGTACCCATCAATCGCGTTAGTTCAGTAATCATTTCCGACAAAAACACTTTACCTCGGTCACTTAACAAAAATTTAGGCGAACCGTGTCTACAAATGACATTTTCTAATATAAATTGGGCTACATGTCGCGTTTGACCGTTAGTCAAAGCCTTAGTTTCAACCCACCTTGTAACATAATCTGTGGCTACTATTATCATGGTTTTCCCGTTTTTACTTTTTGGAAAAGGACCTAACAAATCAATACCCACTCTCTCGAAAGGTAGACCTACAGGTATTGGTTGTAAAAACCCACGAGGTTTTATGTCGGTTCTCCCTTTTCTAGCTTGACAATCTGGACAACCTTTTATGAATTTTTCCACGTCTTTTTGTAACCCTTCCCAAAAGTATCTATTTCGAATTTTAACTAAAGTTTTAATATTGCCTAAATGACCTGCCAATGGTTCACTATGGTTCGAAAAAAGTATTTCGTATCTCAAATGTTTGGGAATTACCAACAAATTTTCTAATCCGTTCGCGCTAGCGTTTTTTTTATAAAGGACTCCATCGATTAAAATAAAATTTTTGATTTTTCTTTTTAAACCTATACTGACGTTTGCATTTTGTGGGTCTTCCATAGCTTCTATTAATTTAGCTATGTCTTCATCTTGTCTTTGTAGCTCGCTTAGATCTTCTGGTTCTACTATAAACGAGGGTATATCGTTGGCCTCGTCTTCGTCTTGTTGGGTAGCTTCTAAGACTGGGTTTCTCGACAAGCAATCTGCGTCGTGGTGTGTTTTTCCGCTCTTGTATACTATTGTATAATCGAATTCTGCTAAACGTAAATTCCACCTAGCTAATCGACCCGTCGCGTCTTTAAGATTTGCTAAAAAGCATAACGCGTGATGGTCTGATACTATGCGTACCGGCCTGCCATAAACTAAGTGCCTAAAATATTGCAAACCCCATATGACGGCTAACGCTTCCAGTTCTGAAATAGAATAATTTCTTTCGGCTTTTGTCAACGACCGGCTGCCATAAGCTATGGGATGTAAAATTTTGTCTTCATCTTCCTGAAGGAGGATAATTCCCAACCCCTGGAAACTCGCGTCTGTCCTTAATTCGCATCCTTTTTTAGGATTGAAGTGTTTTAATAGCGGGGCTGACGTTAATTTGTCTTTTAATTCAGCAAATGCGTTCTCTTGAGCGTCGGTCCATTTATAACCCGTTTTAGCAGTAGCTTCATACAATGGTTTGGCAATTTTTGAAAAATTTTGAATAAATTTACGATAATAGTTACATAAACCTAAAAAACTTTGTATGGTTTTAACATTAGTGGGTGTTTTAAAATTTTTTATGGCTAACAATTTACTATCGTCCGGTCCAACCCCTTCTTGATTGACCACATGACCTAACAGTTTTACTTCGGTCTCGGCGTAATTGCATTTACTTGGCTTTAATGTTAAACCTGCTTCCCTTAAGCGCTCAAAAACTTTTCTTAATCTTACTAAATGCTCTTCGAATGTTTTTGAAAAAACTAACGTATCATCTAAATAAACCATTACTTCACTCCACTTCATTCCCTCAAAAACGCGATCTGTTAGGTCCTGAAATGTCGATGCTGCGTTTGACAACCCGAAACTCATCGCTTCAAATTGATATAAACCGTAACCCGGAGCTATAAAAGCTGTTAGTTCTTTTGAATCTTCCTCGAGCCCTATTTGCCAGTAACCGCTGAACAAATCTAGGGTCGTAAAAAACTTAGCCCCCTCTAAACATGTTAAAATATCATCAATATTAGGCAAGGGATAACTCGACTTTTTTGTGACGCTGTTTAATTTTCTGTAATCAACGCAAAATCTTTTGGTATTATCTGCTTTATTTACGAGAACTATCGGACTTCCCCATGGTGATTGTGATTTAACTATAATCCCCGCGTCTAACATTTCTTGGATTTGATTATCGATAATTTCGCGTTCCCTCTGGGATACCCTGTAAGGTTTACTTTTGACTGGTTTTGCTCCCTGTACTTCTATTTTATGTTTAACTATGTTTGTAAAACCCATTTCCTTTGGTTGTTTGGCGAAAATGTCTTTAAATTCCAAAAGTAACTCCCCCAATTGAGCTTTTTGAACGTCTGATAAATCATTATTAATTTTGTGATCCTCTAAAGTTACCGTAGATGGTAATCTAACTCGCTTTATTTCCTCATGCGAGTCATGCGTAATTAATAAATTTACCACCTCACTGTCAAATTTTAAGTTTCCCAAGGTAGTACCTTTGAACAGTTTAAGTGGTATATTGGCGTTATTAATTATATCGACTGTAAATATATTGTATTTAACGTTTTGTAAAATAGATACAAAGGCTAATTTATTTTTTGTTAAGAAAACATCATTCGCATTAAATACATAAGATCTTAAATATGGCTCTTTATTTTCCGAATATAAATCAATTTTAGTCCTTTCTTTGGGACATAATACATAATCTTTACTTAATTTTACCTTAGTTATATTATCTAGTTTACCTACATGTATGTCTTGGCTTAATTCTTTTAATAAATCTATATTTTCGGAGGTTTTGTTACGCTGAATTTTAGGTTTGTGATATTCTATTGAAACTTGATCTCTTTCTAATCTAATAGGGACACTTTTAACTGTAGGACTTGGTATTTTATTAAATGAGACTGACCTCTTTCCGATTTGCAAAGGTTTGTTACTTATACTTGTTCCGTTCGATGAACTTGCATGACTACTACTGTTTACTCTACCAACATTTGTAATCTGATTTAGGCTATTTTCGGTTTGTGATCTCGCTGTGGCTAATTTATTAGTCTGTAGTGGGAGTTTTTGTGTTTTACTGATTACTGAAGTTCGACTTGAAGAGTCGTTCAAATTTATTAAATTAAATTGATTGTTTGAATTTTTGTTGAAACTTATTTTTACCATTCGATATTTACCTCTTAATGAAATTGTGTAATCGGTGTAGTCTATTAAAGCTCGATTCTCCATTAAAAAATCGTTCCCCAAAAGTATTGATTTTGGTAGGTTTTCTACCACGAGTGCCGAAATTTGAAAAATTCCACCATTAATTTCTAATTTAATTTTGGTTATACCGATCACAGGAACGCTATGCCCCCCTGCGGTTTTTAGAAATTGCATATGATAATTTTTATTAACCCGTTGTACCAAGTTACTGGATACAATATTTTTTAACGACCCCGTATCGATAACTATTTCTGTAAGTCTGTTATTTACTAGTCCTTCAATAGTCAGAATGTCGCCCATTTGTCGTGATTCACCCAATTGGTACAGCTCAACCGGCTCTCCCCCGCGAATCACCCTTTTGGAAATATTGTCATTTCTGACATTAGCTTGACTTGGGTACGAATTTCTGTTCCTATCGTTGCAATACGTGTTGTTAACTGATTTGCGATAATTGTTACTACTATTGTTTAAAAATGACCTACCCGTTCTATTTCCATTAAAGTTATTATCCCTAACGAAATTAGGTGTGTCCGTATTTCGAAAGTATCTTTTAATATTTGCAAAATTAGCGTTTCTCACGGGAAATGCTCTATTATTAAATTCGGAATATGATCGACCTTTATTCATGTTATTGAACCAACAGAATGCTGTGTTGTGTCTAGTTTTATTACAGATATGGCAGTAATTTCTCGTATTCCTATTTCCTGTGAATTTGTCCTGGGAACCCTGATTACCGTGCTTTATAAGGAATGATGAAAAATTATTTTTACTAGGACTGAAATTAACATAAGGTGAATTATTGACCAATCGATTATAATTATTCTGCGCGGCCTGAGTGTATTGATTATGATTTAGATCAATATTAAGTAAAGAGGTCATTTTCAAAAGTTCTTCGCCTTGAACTCGATCATCTAAATCACTGATCGTATTTACAATTGCCTCTATGTCATCTTTTGTCATCACCGTTTTCTTTAAAGCGTAATACATTGGTAAAAATTTTGATTGTAATCCTCGTTCAAAGTAATCACGAAAATCGTCAATTTTTAATTTTGGGTCAAATTCGTACGCGAGTGTTATTAGATCATAAAAATATTTTTTTATACCCTCTGCTGGGTCTTGCTTACGATTTATTAATTTAGTTTTTGCAATACGAATGCACGATTCTCCGCCGAATTTTTTAGAGAAATCATCTTTAATTTCACGCCATGTTTTATCATTGTTAATGACATTTGCCCTATAATCATTATACCAAATATATGCCGCGCCTTTTAAAAATGAACCGAAATAGTTAATTTTGTGGACGGTAGTCCAACCATTGCCATTAGAAATTTCTTCGTATTCGTTTATAAACGTCAACGCATTTGAATTTGACGGGTTGAATTGGCCTGGAGATACAAATTTGGGAAACCTGGGGGTGTCCACCATTGACCTAGCATCTAGCATGGAGTAATTCAAATTAAACATGTTTTTATTGGGTGTTTTTAATGACGTTTTTAATTAACGTTGTTTTGCTAATTGAATCCTTCAAATAAAATTTTCAATTATTCAAAAATTTTAATCAATTAAATGTAAACTTTCAGAATAATATATGCACATACTTGCGTAAAAAAATTATCAATCTTCATTAAACCAATTCATTCAATATCATTGAATTCTAAATAACATTGTTAAAATTTTAAAATAATACTAATTAAAAATTTTTAATTCCCTAAATTAATAGGAATAACGAATTTTTGTATTAATAAATGTTGTTACCACAATCTTAACTCATGATATGTAACATCCGCGGTTTTATATTTCAGCTCATTGAACTACCTACAAGTAATTTTATTATTACGTTTGCAGTCTACTGTTATTAAATTTAATTTCTAAACAAATATTTTTTATAAAAAAACGGAATTTACCTACATTGGAACCTATTTTTCAAATTTACCTAATAGGAATACATTTATATGAACTTTATAAACTTTAACAAAACTTTTTGGTTTATTATTTTTTGGACAATAACTGTTGACATTAACTAAAATTAGGCTGTAAATTTTTGTAACTCCACTATAATTTAAGCATTTTAATAAAAATTTATTATTGATTTATAATAAATTACGTATCAACTTGTAAACAAGAAAAAATATGTAATTTAACACATCATATCCTGACTTCGGTAGCCGACCTATCTGTGTCTGTGTTGCATTTCAGACACTATATTAAATCGGTACTTTTCCATTAGTTTAAAATTTGCAATTAAAAAAACATTGTAACCAAAATTTGGAAACAAAAATGAATAACTATATTCGAACCCTTATTATTTATAAACATGTTAACCGTAACAACAAAATGTAGTCAATTTAAATATTAAAATAATGAATTAGTAAAATTTATTTGTAAATTTATTTATTAACTTTATCAAGAAAATGCATGTTGGTTTGTTATTTGGGGAAATAGAATCGATTAACGTATTGCGTAAGTTTTTTAAAATAATAATTATGATAATTTGTAAAATATTTCGTTTTATTTTATTATAAATATGCGAAGAGGTAGGAACTACATACACCGGCCGCGTGACCTGGACCGCTAGCTACATGATACTCGCCCTCTTATTCATGTATTATATTATTTTATTTATATGTATTAAATTTATTTCTTAAAAAATCGGTCGCTAATCGGCTATAACAATCCTTAAAATAATGAGGCACTGTATTGCCTGTTAACCTTTGAAAAAAAAAATTTATAGTCAATTTGATTTGAAAAAAAAAAATTATTTGGGCGATTTATTTGAAGATAAATGCCCCAAAATGCCTGCCAAAACGGCCCTCCACCATATTTGTCACAAGTCTTCGTGACAGGGATCTTTTAGGCATTTTTAAATTAAAGCGGGTTCGAAACATTAATATAATTTATTTAAATAACTGGCAACGAATATATATACATGCGCCTTAAATCTAATATTTAAAATTAATTCTTACATGTCACTAGGTACATCGTTATCAACTAGGGGGGTGAAATCTTCTCACATTTTTGTAACTACATTTTTATAACATGTTTACACTTTCAACTTCAACTACCGACTGTCGTTACATTTCTCCTCGCTTATCAAACCGTTCTCCCTACGTTCAATTACCTCTCGAGAAAACTTTCCTATCAATCTCACTACTCATCACGTTTTGCTATCATTGCTTAGGCGAGTCGTGCATTAATATTATTATTATTTTATTTTATTATAAATGTGACACTATCACGTCGTGAGAGAACAAAATCTTAAGAACCTAAAACTAAAAGTGAGAAGGGTAGTTTAATGTCTTACACGGACTATTCTCAATGCTGGTTCTATATACAATTCGGTAGCCGGGGGGGGAGTTAATTGACTAAACCGGGACTAAAGTTGTTGTTTACCCACGAGAAAAAAAAATATTCCCACAAAAACGTAATTTGGTCAGGGCTTGACATGGTGACAACTGTCTGAGTTGCATCTCTAATGTTTACTGTAAACGTATGAAGTGACTCTACTACATTTCATTCAAAAAAAAGGGGGGAGAACACAATCGTTCTTCCAAACAAAAATCAAGATTGACCACAAAATTAACGTACGACTGATGAGGACGTTGGGTAACTAAGCCACCGCAACACCAATCTATACTTGGTCTACCTAAGCGATTTATTGGGTAGTTACTCCAATGGACCGATAAGTATACCCTCTAACTTCGCGTAAACTACTTCCTTAAATGTTCGATAAAAAAAACGAAATTCGCGACTCCTACCATCATGCGTGATAAACAAAAAAACCAACTAAAGACCTGATTACTTATGGGGTCTGTAATTTTACTCTATACGCTCGAGATACCGTTAAATAACTTCCTTTCCCCTAACGTCTTCAATCTATCTACATAATATCTAAACTTAACATTGATTAAATCGATACCTTAAAATTAATTACACCGAAACTCAACCTAAACTGCTAATTACACAATAAAAGAATAAAAGTTACACACAAGGAAAATATTCGAGGTCCTAATCACTTCTAAAGCCGTTGTGACTGTCATAAGAGAGGGCGGTTCGCGAAATCACGCGATCCTTCGCTTACCGTTAGACCCACAATTAACAACAGAGACGCAGAACTCTAGTTTGGGTTGGGCCCGAATCTAAGGTGAAATTTAAGAAAGGCGCGATCAAATTTACAATGGCCTCTGGGATGAATGGATCAGATATACAAGTTCATCCCTAATTTTCTATTTATTTTCCAAATGTCGTAGAGGAGAGAGAGAAAAAAAAGGGGGGGGAGAAAAAAATACAAACTAATGATCGAATTGTCCTTCCGTGGACCGACAGATGTCCTAACTGCGTAGGCCGATGGTGGTCGATCTGTTATTCCCTAACAAGGTAAATTTCCCAGGTTGTTGTTTCGAGTTTAACCACTACTCCTGTACAAAGCTCCCTTTCCAAGAAGGTTCCTTTGGGGCAGATTATAAATCGCCAAACTACGAGAAGAAAAAAAAATATATGGGACGATAATGCGCCGAGGAATGGACTATGTCCACAAAATTACTCAATAACCCCGGGGTTTGGATCGACATCCAACACTGGATTGACGTCCAAAAAAATTTTATCTGACAGTGGAACTAGGTCCAGCCTGATAATACGATAACTCAATGAGAAGCGGGTTACTCTAAACAACTATCAACCAACACAACCGCTACAACAATAAAATTCGATACAAAAAAAAATCTCCTTACAGGGTGCGTTAGGAAAAAACTTTCAAAAGAAAACTCTACTTAAATCGACAAACTAAACTCCCAACTAAATTTAAAAACCTTACTATAAATGTCGGTACTAAATTCAAAAAAATTGAAAAACTTCACGGCAAACGTCGATACTAAATTCAAAAAAAAATTTAAAAGCCTTACGGTAAATGTCGATACTAAATTCAAAAAAAATTTTAAAAGCTCTACGGTAAAAGTCGGTACTAAATGAAAAAAAATTGAAAAGCTTTACGGTAAACGTCGATACTAAATAAAAAAATTTCAAAAGCTTTACCTTAAGGGTCGGTATTGAATTCAAAAAACTTGACGTAAATTAACTACGTGAAAGTCAAAAACAACCTTCTACGGGTCCACTAGGTGGATGCGTAAACTTCCAAACCGTACCTATAAACTAATTAGAAAATTTGAACTTCAAAATTAAGTTCAACAAAAACATACTTAAATCCTAACCTGAACTTTAATCGGGGCTTGACTTCAAGTCCTTGGCATGCCATGCACCAGGTCTCACTCCTGTGGTGTCTGACAGTACAAATGTGGTGTTCGAAAGTTTCTTATGAATAACAAAAGGTCCTACAAATTTTGGAGCTAACTTTGCATTAAAATGCTTCGATGCATCGGATAAAACATAATTACGTCTATACACGGTATCACCAACATCGAAATTCGACGGACGTCGTCTTAAATCATAAACAATTTTAGATTTCTCATAAGCGCTTTCTAATCTTTTGGTGATGTCATCGTAAACATCACCTAGTGCTAATGCACGTCGTTTAAGTTCGTCACGATCGGCAAACGTTATGTCTTTCAGCGTGTTCTGATCAGCTGTTTCGATACGCTGTCCACCGGACATGATCATCTCTCGACCGAAATTTGCAAAGTACGGAGTCATTCCGATGACTTCATGCAGTGCAGTTCGTACTGCGCAAGCAACCTGGGGGAGATAGATATCCCAACTCTTATGATTATCGTTAACGTAAGAAGCTAACATAGTTTTTAAAACACGATTCACCCTTTCAACAGGATTCGCTTGGGGGTGGTAATACGCATTAAAGATAATTCGGGTATTATATTTCTGTATCATTTTTTGAAATTCCTTACTTCTAAATTGGACTCCGTTATCAGTCAAAATATACTGTGGGGCTCCAAACACTAACAAAACGTTATCTTCAAGTTTTTGAATGACCTGAGATGCGGTAGCTGTACGTAAGGGATAAAATAATGCAAATTTGGTAAAACAATCCACAATCGATAAAATATGAGTGTAACCTTTAGTCGACCGAGGCAGTGGTCCAACTATATCGATGGATATCATTTGCCATGGCCTAGTTACTACGGGATGACGGGACATAAAACCACGGGGTTTTTGCTGTTCAGGCTTATGAGCCATACAAACTGGACACTTATTTACATAACGAGTAATATCGGTCTTCATCTTCGGCCAATAATACTCATGAGCTACTCGATCAAATGTTTTTAAAACTCCTAAATGACCGGAAGTAGGTTTATCGTGACACTCGGAAATGATTTTCTTTCTACGAAATTTCGGAACTACTGTTCTCCATTGACACTCTCTATCCGATAGAGATGGATATCGAACTTTTACTTGTTTAAATAATTCGTCCTCAATAACTTGCCATTTCCTAAACTGAAGGGGGTCTCTTCTGACATTCTTCAACATTCGATAGTACCAACGATCGGTATGCGAGTTAATTAAGGGTTGGTCGTTATCTACTGGATTCTTTACTTTATCGGGTGACTTTCTAACTTGAACAGGGTCAACTAATACTGACGTTATTTCGGGAACAGTGCGCGATAAAGCGTCAGGGACTAAATGATCCTTTCCTTTTCGGTGGATGATTTTGAAATCGTACTGTTGTAACCTGAGAGCCCAACGACATAAACGTCCTGAGGGGTTTTCCAGATTATTTAACCAAATCAGGGAGTGGTGATCGGTAATGACCGTGAAATGTGAAGCTTCGAGATAGGGTCTTAATTTCTCTACTGCCCACAAAACTGCTAAACATTCTCGTTCCGTAACGGAATAATTTCGTTCATTACGAGTTAACGACCTACTAATATAACAAATGACTTGTTCTTTCTCGTCAATGGTTTGGCTGAGGACTCCTCCGAGTCCAAAACCGGATGCGTCTGTCTGAACGGTAAAGGGGACGCTAAAATCAGGGCACGATAGAACAGGGGCTGAAACTAAACAATTCTTAATAGTCGTAAACGCTACTTCACAAGGTTCATCCCAAATGAACTTGGAATTTTTTCTTAACAACGCTGTGAGCGGTGCAAGGATTGTTGAGAACTGCGGGATAAATCTGCGGTACCACGAAGCCATACCTATTAATTGCCGAATTTCTTTAACCGTACGAGGGGCTGGTATACGCGTAATTGCCGCTACCTTATCTGGATCTGCAAGTAATCCATTTGCGTTAATCACGTATCCTAAATATTTCAATTCGGGTTGACAAAAGTGACATTTGTCTTTCCCTAATGATAGACCTGCGGTACGTAACCGAGAAAAAACTTCCTGTAACACTTCGAGGTGTTTTTCGAAGGTGGATGTACAGATGATGATGTCATCCAGGTATACAAATACAAAGGGTTCGAGATCGGGACCTAGAACTTGATCTATCAGCCTCATCCAAGTAGCAGGAGCATTATGAAGCCCGAAGGGCATCCTGGTGAATTGAAACAATCCACGTCCGGGTACTGTAAAGGCGGTATATTTTTTGGAATTTTCCTCGACAGGAATTTGCCAATACGCTGACTTAATGTCCAGGGACGTTATAAACCGTGCGTCTCGAAGACGATCTAAAATTGAGGACACATACGGGATTGGGTACGCGTCCTTCTCGGATACTTGATTTAATTTTCTGAAATCGACACAAAATCGATATGATTTGTCTTTCTTTTTGACTAACAAAATGGGGTTCGACCAACCACTAGATGATCGTTCTATTACACCTAACTTAAGCATATGATCTAATTCTTTATCTATATGTGCTTGTACACTAGGGTTAACCGGATAATAACGCTGTTTAATCGGCATTGAGTCGGTTTTAATAACATGTTGCACTAGGTCAGTACAACCGAGTTCTTTGACCTTAGTCCGAAAATGTAGGTCAATGACCTTATCTAAACGCTGACGTTCCTCAACTGATAAATTGAAAAGATTTCCTAAAGGTGTTTTCTTGTCGGTAATTACAGATGTAACTTGGGGTTTCCCGAAATACCACGATTTGTTTTTCAAATCAGGGACGAAACCGATGGATTCCCAAAAATCTACACCTAAAATAAGTGCGTGTGAAAACTTTGGTACCACAATGACTGAAATATGGGCGACACGATGCTGCAATCTAATGGGTAATTGAGCTATCCCGATACTGTTTATAATTTCACCGTCTGCTACGGTACACTTTGGTCGTAACGTGGAGTCAAGTTGAATTTTTACACCGGTAGATTGTAAAATATTCCAACCTTCCTCGCCTAAAATCGTGTTGGTCGCTCCTGAGTCCAGGAGGGCTAAAATTTCACAACCGAGAACATTGACTCTTACATGGGGACGATTATCATGTCTTGAATCCTCTAATACATAATCTAATATAGTTTTAATTTTATCTTTACGTTTAGCTAACATCTTATGAAAATGGGTCGAATTTACAAACTTGCGGGAGTTCACTAGGTGACCACGTCCTAATGAGTCCCGGAAGAGTTTTCCGAACTCCTTCTACTCTGACTGGGGTTACAGTGGGGGCAGGTTTTTGTTGTTTCACCCTTTCTCCCACAGCGATAGCAATATATTTGTTTCTGCGGAACGGTACAACGCGACGCTAAATGTCCTGTGCCACCACAATTCCAACAAGAATTATTACTTGAAGTTTTACTAAAAACTTCGACAGCGCTATTACGACTTTTAAAGGTCGGTTTATTTACAGATCGTTTATTATTTCGTGATTTATTAAAAAGCGTTGATTCGGCACGCGATGCGCGATCATTTTCTTGAGTCGGTACACTCAAGTGGGTATAAGCTACATCTGGTTCTAAGTCGTTTTTCCTCTTTGACGGCGGTGCGTAATTGGAAATGGTCAACCTACGCGCTTCGAGAATGCGCCCCAATTCAATGAGCCTGTCAAAAGACGTAATTTCGGTAAAACCTAACTGTGCAATATAAAATGGGTTTAAGTTTCGTAATGCGATACTTAATTGTCTTTCTTCCGATAATGGGATGACTAAACGAGCAAACATCGTTTTTAACATTGCTACATACATTGCCAAGTTTTCCTCGTTCCCTTGAGTTCTACGTGTAATTTCCTCAAGTAATCTGACGTCATAGTCAGCTGGTCGAAATTGTGCATTTAATAATACTACTAATTCTGACCAAGTAGATGCCTTATCTCTATTTGCGCGAAACCACAATAATGCTTTACCCTCGAACAGGTCAATCGCCTCTTCGAAGAGTTGACTTAAATTTACACGTCTAGCAACAATTAATTCATTGACTCTTTCTAAAAATGCAGTGATCGAAATACTTTTTGCTTCACCGGAAAACTTTAATCGCCACTTGACAACAGGTGTTGATTTCGTACAATAACTTTTCTGCCCTACCTCAACCGGAGGGGGGTTAATATTTAATGAAACTGGGTTTGAAGTTACGATTACTTCTGGTTCTACTGGGGTCTCTCGACTAATTTCGGCCACGATATTCGATAATGAATCTCGCTCCGTTCGAGAATTTGCTACAAATAAGCGGTACGCGGATCTACATTCTTCTAATTCGTCCATAACTGTTCGTTTTGAATTTTTATCTTTTACTAAAAAGGGTTTCGATCGGGATAATCTATTAAAGTAATGTGCTAACTTCGTTTCTACCTCGATCTCTACGTTAGGTTCTTGGTCTCGTGAAACTTCCAAGCGACCAAGTAGTCTATGAAGAATCAATAGGCCGGCTCTTAATGCCACCAGATCTTCTGCAAAGGTAAACGGATACCACGCTAAAGCGTAACTTTCGCCTTCTTCTTCTTTATCAAGGGCTATTACTAATTCATCACGTAATTCTTTTACCGAACCGTGAAAAGGTAAACCTCTAATCTTTAATTCGTATTGGACCTCGTCCTTTCGCAACTTGTCCGGTACAATCCTGAATGCCATTATTAATCGAAATGAATAAATTCAATTAAATACAAAAAAGAATTCGCGGAACACGACTCTACTTTGTTCTCTGAACAACTAATGGTAAACGGAAATACAATATTTGATCTTAAAATCGCGATAATTTTCACTTTTAAATTTAAATAGGGGGGCGTTATGGAATCTCGTTAGTCCATTCATGCGCGTCGGTACTATTTTACTTGATTAACTAACAAAAATTCGATATAATGTGCCAAAAGGGCTTTCTTGACAGCCGTCTAGTTGGACGCTAAATTATTTTTTAAACCTACAAAAATTAATTTGGAATTTACTTGATTTACAACAAAAAAAAAATTCGATACCATAACCTGCCAAAAGGGCTTTATCGATAGCACCACGTTGGCCGCGCCAAATTATTATCCTGTTACACCACGTTCTGCATCCACGACACCTTTCCAACAGGTAATAAAAGGTTGGCTAGCTCAAAGTCGCGAAGGAGTGGGTTGGTGAATGGAACGAAAGGGTCGTGTGACGGCACGTCGCAAAGCGTGTATTTCCTATCGACGACCGGGCAATCCTCGATCGCGATTCTAAAAATTGTCAAAATCGGTGTGAATAATTTACACAGGGGGGGAGTTAAGTCAAAATCGATGGGGTTAATATACACGAGGGAGTTTAAATGGGCGCCACGCATACGAAGAAATGAATCTCTTTGAAGGGGACTGGTTATCACACCTTCCAAGCTGGTACGCGACAACTTGATGATCTTACAGCGAACTCTCACTCCGGAAAAACCTCGCTCAATGACCTTACCTTTACAGGAGGCGAACTTTCCGTTGGTGAAAATAGCTAAATAAACATTAACACAACAATAATAATAACACACAAAGTTGGGAAATAATAAAAATGTATTAAATAAAATAATATCAGGGGGGAGTTGACAAGGTTTACACAAGATACTATCAAATTTACATGTCTTGTATAAAAATAAATATGTACAGTTGACGGAACCTTTCCGTGTGGTGTCCGTTGCGAAACTAATACTCGTAAAACAATTACTCTTACAAAAATACAAAAGGTTAATTTGCATGAAAGGGGGGCGTATTGAATACAGCACTCCACCAAAATAAATAGTTACTTAAGCGCAACTTGATAATATTCAAAACTATGATTCATAAAATTGATCATGGAACTTAATCAATGCAATTGGTCATCAAAATTCCCAACAACGGGACAAACAAACTTTAGCTACAATACTAAACTTGAAACGTTACGTTAAATTGTTCGGTTACACTCTGAACGCTCGAATGGCGTGTTAAAAGTTACGTTAATAATAGATAATAATATTAAGTTAAATAAAAGGTATACAAAATGGTTGCGATATCGTCTTCCAGGGTTGAACTGAACGTTCATAAACACAACTAATGGTCAATAGGACCAATTAACATCACAATCTTAAAAATATAAAAAGGTTTCTTACTTAATTTGGGTGGTTGATGTTCGACCTCTAGGTAAAGTCGATGACGGGTCCTTCAGGAGTGAGATTTCGTCTTCAGAACGTAGAATGAAGCTGAATGTGATGTCTCAAACCATATCAGAAGGGCAGCGTAATAACCAGCTTCCCAAAAACTCTTCAAATCGGAAGGTGGTGAAATAACAGGGTGGTTCACGCACTGTATTTCACGATAAAATAGGGGTCTCCGTACGAAATAATTCACTATGTTAGTTATTCGCGAAGTGACAAATAATTCAAGCCGGCACTGTCTAAGTAAGAAATGTTAATGTGGTGTCCGAAAAAAAAAACGATTGGAATGCACACATGGGTTGGAAGTGCAACACCTGTTTTGTACCATTCGATAAAAGCAATGCTACGTACTTGCCTTATGAGCGGCAAGCAATAACTCGACGTGATTAACGTGATAAGCAGATGGTATAAAAAGTCCGATAATTGATTCAATGTTTAGTAACAATAGACGATATTAATTGTTCGATCACTTATTAAATATTAGCAACAATTGACGATATTAATGTTCGATAAAATATTGAAGGTTTAGCAACAATTGACGATATTCTGGTTCGATAAAATATTAATTGTCTAATAACAATTGACGATATTCTGGTTCGATAAAATATTGATTGTCTAATAACAATTGACGATATTAATTGTTTAACAACAATTGACGGTATTAATGTTCGATAAGATATTGAAGGTTTAGCAACAATTGACGATATTCTGGTTCGATACAATATTAATTGTTTAAATAACAATTGACGATATTAATTGTTCAATCACTTATTAAATATTAGCAACAATTGACGATATTAATGTTCGATAAAATATTGAAGGTTTAGCAACAATTGACGATATTCTGGTTCGATAAAATATTAATTGTTTAAATAACAATTGACGATATTAATTGTTCAACAACAATTGACGGTATTAATTGTTCGATAGTACCTGCAGTTGACACACACTAATTTTTAGCACAAATGACTTGTATTTATTTAAAGACCTCTAATAAATGTGAGACCTCGATAGTTAATTCCGCTTTTGGAAGCGCTAAGATACGAAAAAGGTAGTATCAGATTCCAAGTGAATCTCTCCGAATATGCAATTTGCAGCTCAATTTATGCATTCTCCCTACTCTGATTTAGGATTTTTCCCACTTACTGATTGATTTGGATCCTTGTAATTGGGTCCTATAAATTTAGAAAGAAGGGCGACGTGATTTAATTGGACAATACCTAGAGTGTGAGAGCACACTTTCTTCTTTCTCCATGCAAAGTGTATCGAGAAGTTTTGCAGGACACGTGCGAGCAAAACAATTTTTTGCTCGTCTCGTCGGACGAAAAGGGTCTAACTTTTGCACTTTTTGTTGGTTTTTATCGAAGTTTTAAAATTGCGAAATCGCTATGCTTTCCATGTTAAAAATTAACACATGAGTTTGCAAGTCGATGCCTGTCTAAGATAACGATGTCGAATGCATTCGTTCCCATGGTCTTACCATCGCACGTGCCCGTTTTTTGTATCGACGGCCGACGTGGATTTATGGATCGCATAAAAGTTTCTCTCAGTCGTTTGAAAGATTATAGTAAAGTATAGGTATGAGTTGACGTTTAGTTTGCAACGTTAATGAATAGAGAATTTATTGCTGATGAGGTGAATTATGGATTAATGCTACGTCAACATTATTAACACTTCCTCATCTACCGTATGGTTTATTGTACGTGTATTAAAATATTTGATGATACTTTCCTAACTATACAATTCTTAAGATTATTGTGCATTTGCAAAACGTAAATTTATTAGTTGAGCGAATGTTTCAATCTTTTATTTTTACAACCCGACCTAAAAATGTTTTCTCAAAGAGTAATTTTCAACGGATCGATTCGAAATTTAAAATATAAGTTTAATAGATCATAAACGCAAAATCTAAGGGTGCGCCCGATGCGCGGAATAAGGTGACAATATTCCCACAAAAAGAAGACAAGTGGGGATCAGTTCATTTGATCGATACTTGCTTCACTTCTTGAAGTTCGCGGACGGCTCTGTGATCATTCAATGTCGAACCGATTCGCTCAAATCTTTGAATCCATTCCTTAATTACATTTATACTCGGGCATTTTCTAAAGGATCTCCCACACTAAAGCCAAATATTCGCAGTAGAAATTTCACATCACATCAAAATGTAGGCTTTTTCCTGTTAATCTGACGGAAATCTATTTACAAAGGAGTGAAATTGTGTAGCCTCAATTATCTGTAAATCTCCGTATAGAACAGCTTTTTAGTGCTAAAAGGTTCCTACCTGTGTTTTTCAAGTTGATTATTTTTTTTAACTATTTCTATCACCTTTTCAATTTTTGAAAATAGCTCAGTTTCAATCGGACACCGTCATTAAGGCGACGGTCAATTGGGCGACGACAATTGGGCGACGTCAATTAGGCGACGGTCAATTGGACACCGGTTTTTTGGGCGACGACTTATTAGGCAACCCGAATTAGGCGACCGGTCATATAGGCGACGGAATTTATTTTTTATTATTTCACAATTTATTATTAATCGATATTGCATATAATAATAATATCCTCTTTAATTATATAAAAATAGTCAGATGCAGCTCGTCTCTCGTACATGTAACATTGATTATTTTTTGTTTTTACGCGATTTTTTGGGGGTGAAACGTAATAGTTTACTGCCCCATACCGCAACTATACTTTTTAATGCTATTTCGAGGTTCTCTCACATCCCGGTTTCATTTATCCCGGTTTTCTTGATGGGTGCTTCTCGTATGGTTAGCCTAGTAACCAGAGTCAAAACCGCCCTGGAGGGGTGCAACGCGGAGCGGAGCGGAACGGCGCCCCGTAAGGGTAGGTTTTGACGATGGATTACCCTCCTTATCGAATGCACACCCCAAAATTCGAAGGAAAATTTTTTTTAATTTTTTCACTTTTTCGGCAATACACGGATTATTTTCCATTTTTTTGATTATATTTATTACTAATATCCACTAATCACACCCCCATCTATCCGAATTTCAAAGAAAAATTCAAATCGGAGCGAAAAAATTTCACTCGATTTCAAGGTACGACGGGCGAACGATGTGACATCGACCGGGGTCTATCGCATCATACTCGATGCTACTTTCCCGTATTTGGCCGGTCGCCTATTTGACCGGTCGCCTAATTGGGGTCGCCTAATAAGTCGTCGCCCAAAAAACCGGTGTCCAATTGACCGTCGCCTAATTGACGTCGCCCAATTGTCGTCGCCCAATTGACCGTCGCCCTAATGTCGTGTACCGCTTTCCAAAGAATTCCAATTTTCATAACATTTTTGAAAATTGCAAAAAAAATATTTAGAAATAATTTATCAATAAGTGATAAATGGGCGTTGTAGATGACTTAACTTTGCGTAATTTTCATAAAAAGTTGTTTTTTTTATTAGTTGCAATATTTTCAATTTCGGAAAACTGAGACTCTGAATTGTGTCCAGTTTCATTCATCTGGGGAATACTTTTGCGTCAGATGAACAGGAAAGAAAGTCTACATCAAATCGGAAAACTACGTTATCGTCATCGACACGTTATACAATAATTATTCCATACCCCCCAGATTTTTATCGTTGGGAACTTCTGAAGATCTTATATAAAATACGCATAGTATGTCAGAATCGCCGTTTCCATAATAACATGACGCAATCCCCCTCCCCGAATATGAAGATTATTTTTATCCGTAGGAATTTTTTCTTTTCAATTTAAATATATTTGAATAATTGTCGCGATAACGTGATATTTTCACCGGTTACCCTTCAGTCAGTTAAAGAGAAATAAAGAAGAACGCGGGGGTTGGAATCAACTTTCCTAAAATCCCCTGTCTTCCCCTAGTCATTGGACCAAAATTGATGAGGAGAAAATTCCCTACAAAACAAGGTTTCATGATTTACTTCAGATCTGTAGTAAATCCTGAATTTGTTTTGTTCACGATCGATGGTGAAGTTTAAAGGTACGAAATTTTTATTCAGAATTAGAATTATTCAAAACTTTTTTCAATTGTTTTCTATGAATTTTCTTTTTATTTCATAAATACTTAGTATGATGTAGGCAAATTTTGTTAATCTGTTTTATAGAGAATTTTGTACTCTTCAATTTTAAATTGATGATAATTTTCACTCAAAATGAAAGTAAGCGAGTTATAGACGGAAAACTACTGTAGAGGATTAAAATCCCCACTTGGGAAAAAGGTTAACAGGGAATTTTAGGCGATGTTGCAAATAAAATCGTAGTCAAATTTTCGAATTCAGTCAAATTTGAATACATGCGCCTCCCCCCCCCCCCAAAGATTCATATCTTTTTGAAAATTTTAAACTACTATTTATTGGGTTTTGTCAAGGTTTAGCGCCCTCACCCTTGCCACGGCTTTGATTCAAACTCATGATTCAAACATTTGTTTAGGTATTCGGGTGTCGTCCATTCTTTCCAGGTGCTGCAGCCAGTAGATTTTGTACTCTTCAATTCGTTCACATAAATTGAATATCTCATGTTAATTTCTTATGTCTTAATTTGTGTATCCCGCTATTGCTCTGAGGAACTTCATTTCCGCGCTTTGCAGGCGTCTTTTAGATAACTCGAATAAAAAGCTTCTGTAAAGGGCTGTATCACGAAATCTACAAAGGCTACAACAATTTTTTTACTTACTTTTATATTCAGAATTTTGTGTAGTTTAATTTTGCTAAAATTTATTTTGAACCTAAAATGTATTTCTACGGCTCTGATAGAGGGCCCTTCTTCGCCTTCGCCAAATTTTCTCCTGTTCCGTCCTGAGTATGATATTTTTCGATTCCAAACTGAAGGATTTAACCAAAAAAAAGTACATTTCCAAGTTTTTTCTTACCAGACCCCTTTTTGCTACGTTAATAACTAGACTATGACCAAAAATACAGTAGATACCGTTTAAATGTGATCATAGCGGAATTCGAGGTTTTTGATTGCAATAACCAATGGTCCAAATAAGCGAAATATCAATAGAGAAAAAGACAAGAAACCTTGCAGATTTCTCGAATTCACCCAATTTTAATGAACTTCTTTATGGATAATCCTTAATTGAATTAAAGGTATTGACTTCCATCATCAATAAAAGTAAATTTACCCCACCAAAGAAAAAAATTTTATCTCTACAAACTATATTCCACATTCGAAAGAGTGAGAAACCACTCAAACTGAATAAATTTAAATGGTTTTTTAAAATTAAAAATTCAATTAATTTTAACATCTCAGTTAAGTTACTTTTGTAAATTTATAAACAAATTAATACATAGTTATATGCTAATTTCTACTTTTACCTTATTCGTTAAAGGTGGTATTACTGGAGGAATTGAGATTTGTATTACGTTTCCCACGGAGTATGTAAAAACACAATTGCAGTTAGATGAAAAAGGTGGTCAAAAACGGTACAACGGTATAATAGACTGCTGTAAGAAAACGATAAATAGCCATGGCGTGTTGGGTTTATATAGAGGCCTAAGTGTGCTTCTTTATGGATCAATACCCAAGAGTGCAGTTAGGTAAATTTGCACCTTCCCATTTTTGATAAAAAAATAAAGGTGTGGTTGTTTATTTCAGGTTTGGTGCTTTCGAAACGTTTAAAAACAACATGAAAGACGAAAGGGGTAATCTTAGCGCAGGTGGAAAATTATTGTGTGGTTTAGGTGCCGGCGTTGCGGAAGCAATATTTGCAGTTACTCCCATGGAAACTGTTAAAGTAAAATTTATAAACGATCAACGTAGTGCAAATCCAAGATTTAAAGGATTCGCTCACGGCGTTGGCGTAATTGTTAAGGAACAAGGCTTGGGTGGCGTTTATAAGGGCGTCACGGCGACCATCATGAAGCAAGGTTCAAATCAAGCCATTCGTTTTTTTGTTATGGAAACGTTAAAGGATATGTACAAAGGCGGAGATCCTAATAAGAGTGTTCCTAAATTGGTTGTTGGAAGTTTCGGTGCGATTGCCGGTAAGAGGTTTGCTGAAATTAACGTGAAAAATGTTAAACAATTTTATTACAGGAGCCGCATCAGTATTTGGAAATACCCCAATCGATGTCGTGAAAACGAGAATGCAAGGTTTAGAAGCACAAAAATATAAAAGTACTGCCGATTGTTTTGTACAAATATGGAAAAACGAAGGTCCCACTGCATTTTATAAAGGCACAGTTCCCAGATTAAGTCGTGTATGTCTTGATGTTGCTATTACATTCATGATTTACGACAGTTTCATGGACTTGTTTAATAAAGTGTGGCCTTAACGTAATTAATTATAAATGATTGTTGATTTGTGGTAATTTTTATTAATGTTAAGAATTGTTATTACTAGCGTGCCTATTTTAACTATTTTATTTCGACTGTAATTTTTCAATAGGAACTTGCACCGTATGATAGTTTTGTACTGGGTTAACTGCAGGGTACAACGAATTTTTATGCAGTTACACTTTGGTACTAAGGTGCATTTAGACGCTCAAACAATTGGCGCAAATTTTTTAATATAGATCTATGATCTGGTTTTACTAATTTATTTCAATTAATATCCGAGGTACCTTACTAGGTTAGCCTTCGATATGCATGTGACCCTGTTTTTTCTTGTAATAATGGCACTCATTAATACTGCGGGACAAACTGCTTTAAGTGCCTTCCAAAGCACGACCATGACCGTCTCTTTAATCAAGCAAAGTGTTTGAGCATCTAAATGACTTTTATTTTTGCACCAAAAAGTTGATTAGAAATTTTTGTACCTACCGTGTTGAAAGATGGTAGATTTTTGGGTAACATAAATATCATACATCATATTTACAATAATATATTATATTTTCTTAGCTCTACTTTCTGTTATTTAGTGTTATACATACTGGTATTATTTATCTGCATTCCTTACAGTCCGGTTTTATTTTTAACTAATATTGCATTTTATTTTACAGTGTTTTAATTTGTTAGTTTCATATTTTTAATACAGGAAGAAATCAAAAGCGTTTTTATTTTTACCTGTTGTTTTTCCTATATAATAAACTGGCTGGCACAGTCGGCCTACCGGCCGCCTTTAGCCATCTAGACCGTGTCGGATGTGGTTGTTCGGCCTTCGGCCTCACTCCAAGGTACTAAAGTAGCCTATGTTTTTCGTAGCGTTGTAAATAACTTCTACACCAAATTTGGTTAAGATTGGTCAAATAGAAACGTAAAGCACGTGCACGCGTATTTGCATTGTCGATCGGTTGACAGTTTGACAGCATTCATTATTGTTTTTTAAGTTGATTTTGAGCAGCCTGCCTTCCTTTAAGGAATCTCGATAATCCATTCATGCGCGTCCCTATGGGACGCGCATGAATGGATTATCGAGATTCCTTAAAGGAAGGCAGGCTGCTCAAAATCAACTTTCCTTTCCTTTGCAAATTTTTGCACTATTTCAATACAAAAACATGCGCAGGGATCTACATAATAACTGTGCCAAATTTGGTTCAGATCGGTCAAACGGTTTAGGAGTCTATAGGGAACATACATACATACACACATACATCCATTTTTATATATATTGTTGTGTCCATCAATGGTTGGCTGTTGCGGTATTAGATTGTTTATCGTGCAGTCAGAGAAAATATAGCATGCAAAAAGTCATCAAAAACAATTTATAAAAAATGTTATTATGTTAGTATAAGTATTATGTTATATTAAAAAAATCTGATGTGGCCAGCACATGACTTCCCTATAAGGAATCATTCCTTCATCGTTCATCTAAAGATTCGCAGAAATATTATTTAAATTTAAAAAATAAAAATTCATCAATAAAATATTTATCATAATATATTTAAGAAAAACCATTTCGTCCTTCAAGTAAAGTGCTACTTCCGGTTTAGGGATTTGCTCCAAAATCAAATGGTGCTTTCGTATACCGATTAAAGTGTTAAATATGAAAGTTGGTTACTATATAACAATTCGTTCCTGAGATATTGAAGAAAAACTATTTCGTCCTTCAAGTAAAGTGCCATTTCCGGTTTAGGGATTTCCTCCAAAATCAAATGGTTCTTTCGTATATTGATTAAAGTGTTAAAAAATGAAATTTGGTTACTATATAACAATTTGTTCCTGAGATATTGAAGAAAAACCATTTCGTCCTTCAAGTAAAGTGCTACTTCCGGTTTAGGGATTTCCTCCAAAATCACATGGTGCTTTAGTATACTGATTAAAGTGTTAAATATGAAATTTGGTTACTAGATAACAATTCGTTCCTGAGATATTTAAGAAAAACCATTTCGTCCTTCAAGTGAAGTGCTACTTCCGGTTTAAGGATTTCCTCCAAAATCAAATGGTGCCTTTGTATACCGATTAAAGTGTTAAATATGAAATTTTGTTACTATATAACAATTCGTTCCAGAGATACAGAACTTACAGACATTTTGCGTTACATACATCCATACAGACATACATACATACAGACATCATTGCGAAAGTAGTCAAAACGGATTCAGAAATGCTCAAAACGGATATTTCCGTTAAAATATCGACATCGAATTTTTTCATGATTACAATACTTCCTTATAGGGAAGTAAAAATGTTAGTAGGCAAAATGTTAGGGAGGATAAAAAAACGGGTAACCATAGCAATAAGAGGAGAATAAACAACGGAAAAAAAAGGCAAGACGTTATCAGACGCAGGACTGATAAAACGTGTTAAAATCTATCTATAAAAATCTTGAGAAACAAGGATTTTAGTCGCGGGCAAGTTAACGAGAAAGTGCGTGATTGGAATAAATAAAATCGTTTATCAAACGGCAAACCGTTTACCAACCAAGATAACCAAGAGTATAAAGGCCTGAATTGAGTTAATGCCGAGTGGAGTGGATAATTAAAATAGGAGAGGAAGACAAGAGCTGTTTATTGGTCAAGATAAGCGCTGTTTATTTGGATACAGAGAGAAGGTGTAAGGCGAGGGGTGACTAAACCCTGCATCAAGACGTAGGTAAATAGGAAATTAGGATTGTGTGGTGCGACCGCGAATACAGTGCGTGTGCGTACAAGAAGAAAAGAAAAGGTAACTTTAAATCTTTGTTTATTGTTTATGTTTGTCGAGTTGCTATATTGTTTCTGTTAATTGTTTATGTTAATTTTATGTTAGTTGTTCATTATATGTTTTTAAAAATTAGATTTGCGTATTTTCTTTGACTGTGTGATCAGACTAATTCCACCGTAAAAGTCCAAAGAACCTGCAGCCTGAGATTAAGAGCAAGTCGTGTCAGTACCGAAATCTGTGAGAAGCTATCACAGATCTTGAAGTTCAAGGTGGACATAGCAATATATTGTTATGGTCCAAAATATCAATAATTTATTATAAATATAAAGCTCGATAAACACTCATAAAAGTAAAATTACATGAACTTTTATAGCAGTAGGAAGTTCTGAAAGGTATTTGAAAGTTCCTAATGTAGTCAAGTTATTATAAAAGAATAGGTGACCAAAGGAGGTTTCTTCACCAATGATACGTACTGAAAAGGGACATTAAAGATTAATTTATTTTTCATATATAAAAAAAAATTTGTTTCATAAATAATTTAATTTTAGTTTTGTAAAGAGTAGGTAATTTTAAGAAGTGCGATATAAATAAACAGTATTATTACGTAGTGGTGATTGATAAAGGTGAACGGAAAGACTAATGCAACTATTCGCCATCCGAGACAAACGATTTTACGTGTAGCCGGACCAGACGTTGGATTGTTGTAACAACTCTGAAAGAAAACATTAAATTAATTTAATGACATTTGATTATGAGATGAACGTTATCAAGATAGCAAGTTACTTACGTTTGAAAATTAAATCATCAAGTGTGATAATAAAAAAAATCCAAAATCACAAAAAACCAGGGAAACGAAATAATAAATAAATTATTATTAATTACGCAAGTGCGTAGAGGACGGAGGTGTTTAGTTCCTCACGTCCAGTATATAGTGTTAATTGGATAAAAATCCAATTAAAAAAGTGTATTTAACCTGAAAAGGAAAAGGTTAAGATTAATTGAAATAAATTGAAAAGAAATAATAATCGAATTTAGTTAAAATAAATTCAGTGTTAATAGAAAGATACGTACCTTAAGATTTTCCTGGAAAGTGATAAATAATTGGAACCAAAACTTGGTATTTTGTGAAGCGACGCACAAAAAGGAAAACGCAGTTGGAATTTGATGGTTCACACAGCTGAAATAATAATCAAGAGTGGCGTGACCGTAAAAGAAAAAGAAATCAAGGCGACATCTTTTGGTGGTAAGCGAAAAACATTTAAATTTAACATTTTGCAGTGCCGTGTTACGTGTAAATACAATCTCGACGACGCTACGTAATAAAATTAATCAAAAACTGAATTTCGCATTAGCTTATAAAAATATTTCATTTGTTATCTGGTTAAATTAATTTAGTTTAAGTTTTGGGGTTGATTTGCATTTTTGTTACTAATTTTGTGTTTAATGTTGTAAGATTACAATTTTGAAATTAATATAATTTCAAATTTGCCGCTGTTTTAAGTTAGAATAATTTACATCGCCATGTATATTTGTAGTTTCAAAAGTTTAGTTCGGTAACGATAGGTAACGCAACGATTTTTTTACGAGTAGCGGGGAAGAGAACGAAGAGAACTTCACTTGTTCGTTGGCTTTTGAACACGCGAGTTTGTTTGTTGAATTGAGATAAATTCTATTTTGGTTAATTTACAGTGGTGTTTAATAATCAGGTATAAAACTTTATTTAAATAATTATTTGATCTATATTTTGGCAATGAGATTGATTTGATTTTGATATTATTTTGGGGGTTTTTCAAATATTACAACAAAACTTTGTTGCAGGTTATTTTATGTTTTTACTTTAAGATCAATTTAAAGAATACAAATCATCTTTATTAAATTTTAGTTCAAGGTAAATCATTTCATTTCATTTATAAAAGCTATTTACAAATTCTAATATTATTATGGGTTATGATTTAATGAATTCTTTGAGACATTTCTTTGTTCAAATCTTTGTAGGTAGGTGGGTGGAATTCAAGGTTATTGTATCAGCAGAATCTTTTCTTAGAAAAAACACTTACATTGAATTTTATCAATGCAAGCTGTTATTCATACAAAGAAGTGTAATTAATATTTTATACCGGAAGAGTGTAAATTTCAACTAAGATTAATTTAATAATGAAAGATTTCATTTTTCAGTTGCTAAATTAATTTATGTCTCATATACAGGGTGTTGCTTCAAATTAATTAATCATTATTTACAATAATTATAAACAAGGTGTAGGAAATAATGTACAGGTTGTTCACTAATTTTATATACATGGTAGATTTTGACTTAGGTAATACGATGGTTTGGTTTCGGTTTATAAAGTACAATTTAGCTTTCCGGTGACTCTTGTATGAATGGCCCAAACACCTCGGCAGGCTGGAAATAAACTACTCAGTACTGCATAGCCACGAAAGGCTAACAATAAAGCAAGTTTACATTAAACCGTTCCCAAAATTTGTATTCATTTAAGTTGTGGTAATAGTGACGCGCATGAATGGATTGTCGAGATTCCTTAAAGGAAGGCAAGCTAATCGTAGATCTGGGTTTTTAATATTGGTAAATTAGGTAGTAGATTGTATTTAAAGGGTGTTGGTGTAAAGGTAGATTTAAAGGTAATTTTCTATTAACAGCTAGTGTTAAAACAAAACACATAATAGCTTCCCACAAACTTCTAAAATGTACCAAGTACATGAAGAAAAGATTATAAACAATCCAAAGGATTGAATCTAAACAAGTAATTTTAAAACATAATTAAAATCATTAAAGCGATTTAACACAAATCGACTTTCAGGGTAATTAAATCTACAGATTTATTAGGTCATGAGTTAGGTAAATCATTGCTTCAGGTTAAATTCCTCAAACAAGAATATTAAAGATAATAAAAAGAATTGACATTGCCCCAAAATATGGTTGTTTTATTTGTGTTGGAAGTTTAATGTTCGTCTCTCTTTCGGAGCGATCATTTGTTTTTGTTACAGTTGTTTTTGACACTATGTTTTGTACACCGGAAGAAAGAGTTTGGTTACGAGATGACGATCGTAGGTATTTTCACAACGTGGTGGTCCAGGTTATTTTCCGTGTCGTCGAAGAAGTGTGATTTTAGGTTTGAACTTTGTTGGTTCTCGAGAGATGGCGGATTTCTGGAGAGGACGTTGGCGCGAAGTTCAAATTCAAAAGTTGCATCTTACAATGTTTAAAATAAATTGTTTACATTTACAAATCCTCAGTAGCGTATCATTGGGAAAGAATTTCCTATGTATTTTTACGATTTCAGATATAAGCAAAAGGTACAACCTCAAAGAATCGACTACTGCGGTAAGAGTGATCATGCTAATAAAAGATTACATAAAAACTGAGCTAGCAATTGGAAAAATAATAAAAGATTGAAATTTCCAACATTTCAGAATTCTATACAAATAAAAAAGAAAAATTACATGTGGCCCTTCCATAAGCGGAAGCAAAACATAGTAATATATATAGATTGAATTCATAACTTGTTGAAAATATAATAACGAAATTATACTTTTAAAAATATAACCAAGTTAATGAAACTTTACTTGAAATAACCCTAATTCCTAATTGCAAAAAATAGCATTCTGACGAGCTTAAATAAAGACAAAAGAAATTTGTAAATGTTTACATCAGAAAAAATTGTTCTTTTGCAATTAGGTTTTTGAAGTAAATTTCCATTAACTTGGTTGTATTTTTAAAAAAATAATTTTATTATTTTTCCTATAAACTATCATTATTTTCCTTATTAGTAAAGTCAAAAGTTTCTTTTACCCGTTGTAGTCAAGTTAAAAGTAGTTAGCCACTTTTTAAATTAATTTTTTTTACCAAAAAGGTAGCCATCCCAAGACCCACAAAGGAGAAGTTATACATTATAATTTAAATTTGTAAGCATTCTTTTAATTCTAGGTCCAAACTGTGCGTGTCTTTTGAGATAAAATTGAAATTGTGCCAATTTTACTTTCCCATTTACGTAGTAAAGGAAAGTATTGTTATCGAGTTAAAAAAAATTTTTGAGTTAGCATTTTTCCCATGGTTTATGAGCCCATACGAATTGTTTAAGACCAATTTTGGAATGATGTCCGGATGTGTGGTCATTCTATCGTCAACGTTTTCAGACAAACGCGTGCACCGATTGAGTTGAAATTTTATACGCTAGTTTGAAGCAGCTGTCTAAAGAGCTGATTAGATTTTGGTTGAAAACCGTCCATTTTTAACCCAATTTTTAGAAGAATGAAATTTGCTAAAAAGCATTGCCGCTTGCCGGTGGAACATATGAGATTAAAAATCATATCAATCGAACGAGATTATTTTTCCGCATCTTATGATACCCCACACTTGATATTTTCCTCTTAAATTATTGTTAAAATGAAAAATAAAATAAGCGCTATTAAATAAAAAGATGTTAATTCAAAAAAATTATTAACTCGATAAAATACACAAATTATTTTGAGATATCAAAGTTACGAAATTTAATTTGTAATTTAACATGGTAACTCTTATTTTTTTTTTTAAAAAGCACTTATTTTATATCAAATTTTGAAAAGTAAAACAATCAAAATTTTAGTAATTAAGGGGGTTACCTACTGCGACCGATAAATTTTTTCAAATTTTTTTTACATATTCTTATAGTTTGGGGTCTTGAAAATGTGTCCAAAAAATATTAAAGTAAAATTCATCAAATTACCTGAATTATAACGGATTTTATGTAAAGGTGCATTTTAAAACGGAATTACTTTCTGTATTTTATACAAAATATACAAAAATAAATTCAACAAAGGTAAGTTGTAGCTGTCCGTAATTGTCTTTCGGAGTCCAAAGAAATTGTTAAAAATCGACGTTAGTCCACCCTCAAAATTGTTTGTTTGAATATTTGTGTAATGAAAATTCAGTGACTGGAATTTTTGTTTTTTTATATTAAGTTGTCATAGTTTTGTTTACAACATATATAATCAAAGTGAAATTTAATTCGTTTATTTAATAATGTTTGAAGACGATTCCTCTAATACACCTGCAGATATAATTGAAATAGCGAAAGATGTGGCTTTATGGTATGGCGATGGTGTAACGAAAAAAATATAAAATCCTTTTCGGAGAACGTTTTATTGGTATATTTTTCGTATTTGTCTAGTACAATGAAATCTTCAACACTTTGGTCACAATATTCCATGGTTAAAGCAACAATGAACCTAAAAAATAACGTAGATATTGGAAAATTTTCAAAATTACGTGGACGAATTTCTAATCAAAGCAAATGATGATAAATTTTTAATGATTAAGGTAAACTTAGAATATTAAAAATTGAAATAGCACCTAAATTTTATATAAGTTTTTAGGTTGTTTTAATATTTGGAATTGCCGGCGCATGTCGATGCGACGAATTAGTTCACTTAACTACTAATGACGTCGAAGATGTTAAATCTGCGCTCTTCATAAAAATTTTAAAAAGTAAAACCAACAAATTTCGGCCTTTCACGGTAATGGGTGAAAATTATTTAAATTTTTATAGGAAATATATTGCTTTTCGTCCAAAAAATTATGAAGCAAAACGTTTATTTATAAGATACCTAGATGGAAAATGATTTCGCGCAGTAGTAAGTATACATAAAATTAGCAGTGTTCCACAAGAAGTGGCAAAATATTTACATTTGCAAAATGTAAAGGAATATACTGGACACAGTTATTGTTACGTTCCTAGACCCTTGGACCGATCTCAACCAAATTTTGCACAGTTATTTTGTAGGTCCAGGCGCAACTATTCGTGCATAAATGGAGAAGAAATTCGAGCGGGGAAAAAAGTTTCGCTTTTTTCGATAAATCAAATCACAAGTCTTGCAAACAAAAAATTTAATTTGTCAAAAATTGAAATATTCTGACATACTGTCAGTGATTCAAAACACTGTCAACAGATGGCGGCTTTAATTCGAAAATTGAAAAACACTAACAAATTAATATATTAGAATTTAGTAATTTCAACGCTCAAAATATAATACAAATAATTACAAAGAACAGAATGCCGCGAATAAGACCGGAGCACTTTATGTAGGTCGCAGAACTTGCCGGAATTGTGCAAGAAGACTAAGAAATGTTACGTTGAATACTCATCGAACTGCTTTCCCGGAAAGTCCGAAATTGTGCAAAGTTTGATTTAAGTTTCTTGAAATTGAACCGGCACTCCACGGTAAATTTTCAAAAATGAAGAACTTTTAACGATCAAATTGTTGTGACATCTTAAACTGTCGGCTCCAACGAATTCTATCCGTTGACGGCAAAATATTTGAGATGGGGGTTCGGGGGCGACGCGGAGAGAGAGAGCAAAAACCATCTCTTCCGACTTCCCAAAAACGAAGAATTTTAAAATTGCGTTTTTTTGAAAATCTGCAGCAATCTTTCGAAACTTGGAAATTTTAGCATCGCAATACGCGAGGCATCAAGTTGTAAGAATTAATTCCATAACGCGACGATGTAATTGGTTCAATATTTGACGTGGTAAAAGGGCGAAATGATTTCTGCAATTTGGAAAATAAAAATTTATTTTTGCCTTTAATACGTCGAGGAGACAAATATAAATCGAAAATGTCGAATGAAATTTTCTCGAAAAAAATTTGCTTTGCAACGAAAATACACATTTTGCATATTTTAAATTTTGCCCGAAATCGCCTCCGATTTTGATTTTCAATTTTGACGTCGCACTAATTTGCAAATGCTGCCGCTATTTGTCGTTTTTCGTCAACCGTCGTCATGTGCTAAATTAAAGACCGTTAATAACCGTATCCGAAGCTCCGATTGCTTTTTCTAAATTATCCGTCGTTTCTTTGTGAGAGACCCATTTAAGTGAAAATTGTATAAAAACTTTGGACGTATGTAGCGCTCTTATTTACCGGCCGATCTTTAATTTTTAAGACACAACGGAAGCGTATCGCGACGCTCTATAATAGTTCGTCCATAACATTCCTTCGTATTTTCAACGCCGAAGGTGTTAAACCGAATTTAAATTTCAAAATTATTTTTTCAATGGGGATAGTGGCCAGAAATAACAACTAATTTAAGACGGGGAGAATCGGCATCAGATCGTCCTGACTTAGTTGCCAGGGCCTTGCAAATTTTTCGAAAAAAAAATTACGCTCCGATAATAATATTATATTAACGCCGGAAATGGACGGGCAAACCGTTTTTGGGAATTATAACACTAAAACGTACTCTAAACTTCTTCTTCGGTTGTCTAAAACATTGGTAAAATTGTGAATAACTTTTTGAAAAAGTGCAAAAATTTGTAATATTTGTACCGGGGGACCTGCGACACTTTTTAAATTGGAGGCGAGGTGGTCCGCCCTGTGAGACCGAAGGCCGAACAACTATGGCCTTCGCGGATCTATTGTAACCGGCAACCGTCCTTTGGAACACTTTTCCTAGGAACGGTTGGAGTTATTAAAAAAATAAGCAAATTTGCTGGTCGACCACAAAATTCCACCTAGGCACTTATCGATCTACTGAGAATATTTATAGATTATGCTGCCACCACCGTTCGACCGATTAGGCCCACCGTAGAATTCTGTTCTCCAAAAAAAAAACCACCCTATTAATTCGGTAAGCGACTTCCTGGTAATGAGTCCCAGACACTCCCCGTTTTGACGTTACGTCCCCCGGCTAAAGGTTGAAGTTGAAACTTCGGTGCGGGCAAAACGACACTAAGCTCGGCACTGAAAATAAAACGTCCTTTTCCTCAACAGGAAAAACGAAAACACTGAATTTTCAAAACAATATTTATTAATAATGGATAAAGTTAAAACAAATACATACACACTTTAAAATCTCCCTTACAATTTAGGGTGGCCCTTTTAAACACATATAAATATACAACCTAAAATAACTATCCAAAAAAAAATATACCATCCTTCTGTTAGTAAAGAATTCAAAATTTTACTTACATAGGTGATATAATTTATCCTTCTACCTTGGATCCCCAGACAATCCAATACGGCCAAACAATGCCTTATCTATGGTCCCAAAACAACGACAAATTCGGAATAAATGTCTCACACTAGAGAACACACAATCTCTTTACGGGTTTAATGAACAAACTATTTGACCTTTTAAACACTTAGAATACACAAGCCACAATTCGGCAAGACACTCCCTTGTCTTATTGGCCCAAAACAAAATCAAAACTGGTAATCCGTCAAACCGTACGCGAAAATCTATACCATAGACTCCGTCGGACTCACTGAAAAGACTTCCTTTTAACATTAATCCCGAAAGCCCACGGCCCCCGGCCGCAGCTCAACGGGCGCACCCCGACTTCTCACTCTACGGGCTCACCCCCGGCTTCTGCCTCTCGACTAATTAATTCAACCATATTTATACCTTTCATAGCGTGAGAATTGCACCACTGACAATTTCATCTATAGATAGATATATCCCTATCGCTTTTGAACGAGAAGCAATGTCTACTGATTACTTCCATGAAATCAAACCTAGATTATTTCATCAATGAAAACGCGTCGACTGCATTGAAAATATCCAGTCATATTAACGATACTTCACTGTTGTCTGAAATTAAACAGTTCAACCGAACAAAGAACAGTATAAAAGTCAATCTCCAGACGCAGGAATATTGCAAACGAATATTGATAAAATACATTATCAATACTCGTTCACGTCATAAAACTTATCGCTTCCGCTGGCTGATTATAAATATGGTTAATTAACAATCATCAGTTATTATAATAATTTATAAATCCTATACCTCAATTTAAAATATTAAAATTAATTTTTATGACCCAAAATCCCGTTTTGTTACACTATTATGGTCCCCCCCACCCCTGTGAGGCCGAACAACTATGGCCTTCTCGAATCTATTCTGGGATGCCGCCCGTGCCAGCTAGTAATATACAGTACAGCTCAAAAAGATAAGTACACTTATATTATTTAACAGTTTTCAAAATTTTAAACATTAAACTCTTTTTAAATCGATTATATTTTAAAAGAAATCAAGTAATACAATTTATTTGCATCAAGTTTAACATAAAAAAACTGAAAAAATGTTATTGTGTTGGCTAAATTCTGGTTTCTTACAAAAATCCACCTTCTGCTTTTATAACAGCTCGGCACATACGAGGCATTCTTTGGGTGAGTTTATACAAAGTTTCAGATTGAATTGCATTCCAAGCATCTTGCAAGACTTGCCATAAATGGGTTTGTGAATTTGGGCCCTTTAGTCGAACCTTCCGATCCAGTTCCTTCCACAATAGCTCTATAGGATTCAAATCCGGGAACGGGTGGCCAATCCATATAATTTAGCACTTTCTGTTTTTCATTTTCTATCAAATAGTCTCTGGACAACTTCGATGAGTGCTTGGGATCATTTTCTTCTTGAAAAATAAAACCTCTCCCAATTAAACGTCGACCTGATGGCAGCACATTGTTTTCCAATATTTGTTTATAACCTCCTTTTTTCAAAATTCCTTATATTTTAATAATATCTCCGACACAATTCTTACCAAAATATCCCCAAATCATAACAGACCTTTCGCCGTGTTTCACCGTTGGGACAATACATTCATCCAAAGCCCGTTCTCCCTTGCGCTTTCTCACAAAAACTCGTCGATGAGGACCAAAATTTGAAACTTCGACCCATCCGACCAAACAACCTTTTTCCATTGACTAATTGACTACATTTAATGTTTTTTAGCACAAGCTGATGGTCTCTTCACTATGTTTTGAGGTCTTAACAAAAGTTTCCGCATAGAAATTCTTCAATTGGCCAGCTGTTTGCAACCTTCTTTTTACCGTCGACAAACTGACATTATTTGTACGAGTTTCGTTGATTTCAGAGGTAAGTTGAGGTGCCGTCATTCTCCAATTTTGAATGATATGCCTTACAATTCATTTATCTTTACGTTTTTGAAGTTTTTGGCAACAATTGCCTCGGAGATATTATTAAAATAGAAGGAATTTTGAAAAAGAAGGTTAAAAATCAATATTGGAAAACAATGTGCTGCCATCAGGTCGACGTTTAATTGGGAGAGCTTTTATTTTTCAAGAAGAAAATGATCCCAAGCACTCATCGAAGTTGTCCAGAGACTATTTGAGAGAAAATGAAAAACGAAGAGTGCTAAATTATATGGATTGGCCATCCGTTTCCGAATTTGAATCCTATAGATCTATTTTGGGCGGAACTGGATCGAAACTTTCAACTAAAGTACCCAAAATCACAAACCCATTTATGGCAAGTCTTGCAAAATGCTTGGAATACAATTCAATTTGAAACTTTGCATAAACTCACCCAAAGAATGCCTCGTTTGTGCCGAGCGGTTATAAAAGAAAAAGAGGGATTTTTGTAAGAAACCAGAATTTAGCCAACATAATAAAATTGTTTTAATTTTTTTTTGTTAAACTGGTTGTAAATAAACTATATTACTTGATTTCATTTAAAATAATTGATTTATAAAGGGTTTAATGTTTAAAATTTTGAAAACTCTTAAAAAATATAAGTGTACTTATCTTTTTGAGCTGTGTAGTGTATAAACTTAAACTAGCAGAGTTTCTGCCTAACTACAATACTTAAACAATAATACTGAGTATCATAATAACGACTTAATAATACTAACTTGAATTTACATGTTACATGATTTTTATAATCTAATTGCAATTTGTTGGTCTTGCAAATCTCACGGTTTCAGAATATTCTGGAACATTCAACTTGCTTGACCAGCAGTGTAACTTAATAACAATGATGTTCTGCATTTCCCTATATTGCAGAACATTATAGGAAAATCACCCGGTTACATAACTCTTATGGGAATATATAACTTTCATACATATTATGTAAAAATCGGTAAGAAGGCCAAAATTTAGGCAAACAAGAGAGCAACCGCATCATACTGTCTGAACACAGAGCGTCTTACTATTCGAAAGAGGCGAGGACCGTCATCACAAAAGAAGTGCCAAACTTCACTTCTTCGAAGCCGAAAAATGTATTCTGTATGGCCCTAATATAGCCGATTAAGGGTAGGTTAAGAATATCAACCATTATACACCTCGTTACTACACGCAAATGTTTAAAACAATTTTTATCAACAAATCCTGTAACTGCATTTCTCAAGTCGGGCGCATATTTTCCAAAGAAACTGCTCTGCGGATTTACTTGATTTTCTTCAAATATCCAAAATATATTTAAAATTACCATTTTCCGGGCCGTGAAAGGTAAATATTTTGTTGTAAAAATCGAAGTTTGTTTTTTCAATCATCGCCCTTTTGTCATTTTTTTTTTAATTTTACATTTTCGAGGTTCCAACCATTCATCGAGATCAAAATGTACAAAAATTCGTTTATTTTAGATAACTACGTCGGTCAGAAACATTGCGCCCGATTGGACAGTCATTTCGAAACATGTTACTTTGCATAATTTTCAATAAAATGCTTTGCAAAAATTTTAGGGGTTACTTTATACATGAATAAATAAGAATCCTAAATTTCAGCTCATTAGCTTTAACATTTTTATCAAATTTAATTTCTAAAAATCAGCTTGAAAACGATAAAATGCAATCGGTAGCAACCATGGTGTGTAGCAACGCTATAATGAGAAGACTACAAAATTTCAAATATACAGATTGGTAATAGGAACACATAACTTGAAGTAGGTGATACATCAGAAAGTGTTTTATGCAACGATTCCATTCCATAACCCAAAAATAAATTACTGTAGTTTAAATATCTTAGTATCCAGTCTTTTATTAATTGGGCGATGCACATCCACACTCCATGACTAATTACATTAAACTTAGACTCGTAACAAAAAAGTAGTGATGGGCACTATCGATAGTTAGTTACTATTTTTTTTTACTATCGATAGTTAGTAACTAAAAATGTAGTTGCTAAACTAACATCAAATCGTATAAAAACTATTGAATAAAACTAACGAATAAAAACTACCGAAAAAAAAACTATTGAATAAAAACTATTTTTTAGTTGGTAGTGGTAAACTGGTAATCCGATAATAAACAATTAAGTAAATACTATAATATAAGCAATTTTGCATTTACATTGTTCATAACAAAACCCCAAAAAGAAATATCAAGCCTAACAAAGCATTCCCAAAACAAAAGTTATTCGAATATTTTTAGTAAGAAACTATCGATAGTTCGAATGAAGCCTAACTATCGAATAATTCAATAGTTTTTTATTCGATAGTCCCATCACTACAAAAAAGTACTTTTTATCAGTCTTCTGTTGTCAACTTTATCCATTCCTCCGGTATATTTTTACCATTTTTCTTGACAGTTTAGGTTTGTGCGTTGCTGGAAGACCAAATTGAACTAAACTTCAGAGTTCAACAACAAAATATCTTTTACATATGTGGATGTCGTTTAACTAACTTGGAAAAAAAATGCTGGTATTTATGAGTGCCAGGTGAGTATAATAAAACAATTAAAAAGAGTAAAAAGTCTTGTTTTATTGTCACACAAAAATAAAGTCAAAAAAGATGGGTTTGACGTGTGCTTTTGAATTTAATATCTAACAAATAACAGGTTTAAGTAGGAATCAAGCTGATGGATGGGCCCCACAGAAAAATAATAAAAAAAATACAAGGGAAAGCTGAAATGACCTTGAAGTGGTAACTCAAGAAAGCAATTGGGGAGCTCTGACGGAGCACACCCAACAAAACAGTCCAACGTATCTAAATAACTCTAAATAATTTAGTTACATATTTTTATTAAATTTTTAAACACGCTACCGATTTTATAGACGTATTCACGTCAAAATCTCAACAGAACATGGCTCATTGTTGAAGTTGATTGAGAAAAAAGGTTTCTTTTACTAAATTTTTCTTCAAAAGTAGAATTTCTAATTCTGGAACTCCTCAATTGTCTCTTTAATGGAAGTACTTTTCTTTATACATTAGGTACTTTAGCCCTAGGTACGAGTTTAGCTGATCTCAATACGTTGATCTTTTGAAGAAGTGGTGCTAAAATATTTTTTAAGTTAATTTTACAAATAGTTTCAATAAATCATATACAAACCTTGTGGTTGTGATTCTGTACAAGGTTCATTCATAGCCCCTTGATTTCGCTCTTGATCGTAGTTTAAATCTTCTTGTGCTACATCTGGTTTACTAGAAGTACTTGGTTGGAGAAAACTCAAATTATTATTGGCCAACTTTTCTTGCCATTCTTCGAGATTTACTTGAACTAAAATATTACTTTAAAATAAACATAAATTTGAAATAAAATATAATATTTACATGATAACGTTATGCTTAAGAGTGCATGTATACCCCGCGAAATATAGGTTGTTTTAGTGCCGTAACATTAACATGATAAAATCAAAACTATATTACTTTTTAATATAATTTTTAAATATTTCAATTAATAAATGTTCAGACTAAGGTTTAACGAGTTTAAATTTCAATTTTAAATAGATATTAATATAGTAAACTTAATGTAATGTAATTGAAATTTGATGTTTTTTTGTAGCCATTATATATTTATATTTCTAAGTTATGTAACCGTTATCAAAAAATTTTGAAGCTTTCCACCTTAGAAAAACATGTATACTAGTGATTGCACTTTGGTTTATTTCAATATTTATCCTACTTACATAATAATTATGTGATTGTTGAAAGTCTATTTTCATATAAAAATACAGAAAAATTAATATTTTCGTTGGATTAAATTCTTTTTTTAAATTTCCCATCAATTAGTTAGCCAATCACTTTATTGGGCGTATATCAGAAAGAAGTTCCACAAAATATTCTAAAATTTACTACCGATGACCAGCGACCCTGCACATGCACTCTTAAAAAACGCTGCTCTTCAAAATGCACAAAAACTGGGGGGTTATAAATTTATAGGTTGTATATTCTTCAAGTTTTTTCACTTCGTTCATCTTCTAATATTCCAGGACGAAATTTAAAGTTTTCTATTCACTTCTGCAATGTTCGAATACAAGGTAAAGGATAATTTTGTTTTCTTAGTTCCTCATAACCAGTCGTACCACATGATAAATACAATTTAAGAGACTTCTTTATTGTATCACTTTCCCATGTAAAACCAGTCATCTTTCCTTTTCGTAAAAATTGAATTTGATCTTGATTAAAAATAGTATTAATTTGTTTGATTAATGTATCATTTTCTTCTTGCAATTTTCTGTTTTTTTTATACGCTAGTTGTAATTTTCGCTGTAATTCCAACACAAGTGAATTTGTTTCTTCTTGTACAGAACTATTATCTGCCATCTGGTCAGGGACATCTACAAAGAAGTTTTTTTAATAATCATTATAGTTCAATAATTAACACGTAAAAAACAAAAAGCGCATACTTTCTACTTCAATTTTATTCAAGATTCTAGTTTTTGGTGGCTTTCTTGGTTTCGGAATAGCCTTATGTGAGAATAAGGTAGGAATAGCATTCCATCGTAGAGGTCTCTTATTATCTTGCCGATTATTTTCAAATTGGTCATACGTGAAATGTTTCTGCAATGTAAATTATATTAAATATGTAATCTAAGTAATTATTAATAATCAGATTCTTACCTCACATACAAATGCTTTTTCTGGCAGATTTACCCGTTTTATGTTGTTAATCCATTGTTTCCTTCTATCACTGTTTTTTGGTCCTTGAGGTAGTAGAAACATTCTAACACCGTTTTCAGTTCTTTCGCTACAGTTATAAGCACAGCAACCCGGCATTTCGAACGTTTATTATAATAAAAATGATTAATATACTATAATATTATAATTATATTGTTGGTACTCATCAATACCAATTGCTTCTGTAACAATTTATCTAATAATTATGAAAAACTAGCAAAAAAACTTAATTATAAACTTTCTGCAAACGTCAATCACTGTTTACTTATGTGCGGTTATGTACGTTTGGATAAAACAGCGCCATCCCACCAGTTGGATTCACATTAGTTTAGAATAAATAATTTGACGTAACGCCTTCTTTAAGTTATGTGTTCCTATTACAAATCTTCGAAATATTTGAAATTTATTCCAACATTTCATAGTTATTATGGCTCATTGTAGCGTTGTTGCCTATCTGTCAGGCGCATAAAAGATTGGATTTTAACTTTAATTATTAAAATTTTGATTGTTTTACTTTCAAAATTTACAAATGATTATAAAAGCATTAATTTATTTCAGTGGTGTGGATTGTTTCAACAATTAATTACAATTCTTTTTTAATTTGATTTTTTGGAAGTTATAAAAAATTACCACGCCGTTTAAGCGAAAGTATGATTAGATGCTCTTGTAATTTTTTTAATTCAAACAACATTCATGCACAATCCGATAATGTAATCCATAATCAAAATTATAATTTGAAAATAAAAAACTGGGGGATTATAAATTTATAGGTTGTATATTTTTCAAGTTTTTTCACTTCGTTTTGCGAACAGCGCCATCCCACCGCCTGATTGCACATTATTTTTTGAGACAACACTTTCTGACGTAATGCTTTCTTCAAATTATGTGTCCCTATTACCAATCCTTGTATATTTGAAATTTTCTAGTTACAAATTGAACAATATATGGTTGCTTGGTTGCTGCCTAACTCCCAGGCGCATATAAGAAGATTGCATTTCAAGTTTTAAGGGGTGTGAACAGTCATTTTCAAGCTGATTTTTAGGAATTAAATTTGAGAAAACTGTTATAACTATTGAGCTGATATTTAGGATTTTTATTTATTCATATTTAAAGTAACACCTAAAAATTTTTTTTTCGTAAAAGTGAAAATACGTGAGCTATAGGCGAAACACCGCACTTAGGGGGCTAAAATCCTCATTTGGGGGAACGCCGGCTTGGGATTTTTATGAGACATTTTGGAGGTTTATTAGAAAACTTCAATATACATCTTTGCCAAATTTCAGCTTGCCCGGACTGTTTAAGATCATATGTGTTTTATCACCAGCTCATAAGGTTTTTTGCAACGAATTGCATCGATTCTGCAAGAACACGATTTCAACCGAGCAAAACATTTTGGTCCTTCGAGCCGGATGTATTTCGTCTTCATAAGACACCTTACAAGATTAATTGGTATCCAAAAAAGGATAAACAGCACTCATCGCGCAGCTAAGTAAATTCTATTGCAATTATCTAATAGCTAAAATTGTAGATAAAATTACGAGACAATTTTCCCGCAAAAATTGTCAGCAATACATTTGAAAGGCGTCATCTACTTAAGGTCACGCCAACCGCACGGAATTTCTCTGGAACTACAGGGCTACAACGCCATCCCGAAGAAATATCCAACTACTTAAGGTCACGCCAACAGCACGGAATTTCTCTGGAACTACAGGGCTACAACGCCATCCCGAAGAAATATCCAACAAATTGGTAACAAATTCAATCCTACTTATTTTATGTGTTTTGCTTATGTAACAAAGTACAGGGTGATACAAAAGATAAAATTGCATTCACTTGCCATTTAATAATTCATTTATTCATATTTAATTCATTTATTTATAATGGAAGTTTTACGATTTGAAAGAACTGCGTTAAAAAGTCAATTGACAAGGTTTAAAACATTCATTCAAAAGGTTACGAACCAAAGCGTAACCAATGAGGTTATTTGCGAATTAAAGAAAAGGCTTGACCTTATGTCAAACATGTTGTCAAAATTTGAAAAACTACATAATCAAATTGGTATTTCATGTCTAGAAAGTGATAATTATGATCAAAACAAAGAAGATGAATCTATGGCACATTTTGAAGATGTTTATTTTGAGCAAACCAGCATTGCAGAAACTTTAATAAACAATTTCACGCAAAAATCTGCAATAGATTCAAATAATCCCTCTAGACCAGTATCTCCTGCTGAAAGTGTAAATTCAATTGAAAGTCTTAATTCAAGCAATCGTTCAAAACGCAATTCCGCCTCAAGAATTCATGATGGTAATGACAACGCCAGACATTACATCAATTTACCGAAAATAAATTTAATAAAGTTTAACGGTGATATTAAATTTTGGTTAGAATTCAAATCAATCTTTCAAAGTCTAATACATGATAATGATAATTTAACCAAAATACAAAAGCTTCACTATTTAAAATCAACCTTAACTGATGACGCTAAGTCAGTTATAGGTTCTCTAGAATTCACAGCCAACAGTTACGATGTGGCGTGGAAAACGCTTAATACAAGGTTTGATCAACCTAAATTAATTATTAAAAATCATTTAAATGCCATTATGGAGCTTGAAACTCAAACAAAGGAATCAGCTCAAGGCTTAAAAAAAATAAACGACTCCTTATGTATGCACATCTCTGCTGCTAAATCTCTAGCAAAGACAGAGGCGCTTTTTGAAACTCTCTTAGTTATGTTGGTCTCAAACAAATTAGATTCCATAACGCGACGTGAATGGGAATTAACATTCAACAAAACTATTTCCACTTTACCCTCTTTAGAGGAATTTGGTACGTTCCTCACATCACATGCCAATTTATTAGAAAATATCGAAAAGGGGCACACACGGGAAGTAAAGGCAAATTATGTTGATAGAAGCAAATTTAAAACTAAATCATTCTTAGTAAACAATTCGTCATGTTCATTATGCAATAAGAGTCATTACCTATAGGTCAATGTTCAGAGTTCTTAAAACTAAATGCAAGAGAGAGAGCAAATAAAGTTCAACAACTTAAGTTATGTTTTAATTGTTTGTCTAAAAGTCATTTAAAAAATCAATGTCAATCAAAATATTCTTGTAAAACGTGTAGGTCACGGCATCACACTCTCCTCCACACTCCGTTACAAAGTTCGAATGTTTCTGTTCAACCGGTAGTAGCAATCTCTTCGGTTTCTCCCGAACCTGAACCCATTCAAACTATCTCTGCTTTCTGCACAACAGCCTCACAAGTTTTACTGCCAACTGCTTCCGCAAAGATTCTTGACGCATTTGGAAACTTCCAATCCGTCAGAATATTACTCGATTCTGGTTCACAATCGAATTTCATTCGCACCGACGTGTGCCAAAGGTTAAACTTACCTACTCAAAGTGCAAGCATTACAGTTGCAGGTTTGAGCAATTCAAACACTCATCATGTAAAATCAAGATGTGACTTTGAGCTAAAAGCACATCACGGTAATTTCAGAATCAAGCTTTCTTCTTTAATCATTGATGAAATTACAGGAAGTGTCCTGAGTTTCAATCTGAATCGAGACAGCTTCCAACTTCCAAGCAACATTCGCTTATCAGATTCCTGGTTTGATAAACCTGGAAAAATTGACATTTTAATAGGTTCTCCTATCTTTTTCGAGCTTCTGTGTATTGGGCAAATTAGGCTAGGTCCCGAACTTCCCATACTTCAGAAAACCCAGCTAGGTTGGATTATTTCTGGTCCTACTAGCGCCAATTTAGTCACACAAGTGCAATGCCACTTCAATAGCTCAAACAATCTTCAAGATCAGATAACTCGATTTTGGGAAATCGACAGTTATCCCACAGAAAAGGTATTCTCATCTGAAGAAAACCAATGTGAGTCGCATTTCATGCAAACTACAAAACGAAGCGCTACAGGGCGTTTTATAGTTTCAATTCCTTTCAAGGAAACCCCCCCTTCTTTTAGGTGATTCCTTTCTGACAGCGAAGAGAAGATTTCTCTCTCTGGAACGGCAATTAGAAGCCAATCCCAAACTTCAGGAAAGCTACTGTGCTTTCATGAAAGAATACATAGAGTTGGGTCACATGTCGATATCAGATCCCAAAGTTAAGCTGGTTTATTATCTTCCACACCACGGGGTCCATAAATCCGACAACTTAACTACAAAACTTCGTGTCGTTCTTAATGGTTCCTCTGCAACCACAACAGGTCATTCGTTGAATAGTATCCAAATGGTTGGTCCCACTATTCAACAAGATTTATTCTCAATTTTAATTCGTTTCCGGAAATATCCTTACGCTTTCGCTGCGGACATCGAGAAGATGTACCGACAAGTGGAAATAGAGCCTAGTCAAAGGCCACTCCAACGAATACTGTGGCGGTCTTCAATCGCAAGCCCCATAGAACATTATGACCTAAATACCGTGACTTATGGAACCGCCTCCTCATCTTATCTTGCCATCCGATCCTTAACACAATTAGGTATCGAATGCGAAAGCTCGCTCCCAGAAATTTCTAAAATTATAAAGCGCGACTTCTATGTTGATGACCTACTTTCTGGTGCTTCCAGCGTAGAAACCGCACGTGAAATATGTTCGCAAATTTCAATAGTTCTAAGTGCAGGTTGTTTCAAACTTAGAAAGTGGATTTCAAACAATCCCGACGTACTAGCTAGCATCCCTCATGCTGATCTACACCCCGGTATTCTACAATTTGGAGACCGTGAACAATCACATACTCTCGGTCTCACATGGTTGTTCCGAACAGACCATTTCAAGTTTTCAATCTCACATCAATCGTCTTCAAAAATTACTAAAAGGCAAATGCTTTCTGAGATTTCTCAAATCTTTGATCCATTAGGGTTAATTACCCCTTGCACGTTTGTGGCCAAGATTTTCATGCAAAGGCTTTGGCTTGAAAAGCTTGATTGGGACGAGCAAGTTCCAATCGATATGGAAAAACGATGGCTTTCTTACAAATCTGAATTGTCAGGTCTTAATGACCTTAAAATACCAAGACACGTCACATGTGTCGATCCAATATCCATCCAAATTCATGGATTTTGCGACGCGTCGATGGAAGGTTACGGAGCCTGTATATATTTTCGTTCAAAAAATGTCCATAATCACATTTACCAAAAATTATTATGTTCAAAGTCAAGGGTTGCACCCTTAAAACCGATTACTATCCCCAAACTTGAGCTTTGTGGAGCATTACTGTTAAGTAAACTACTAAAAACTGTTTTAAAAGCTGTAGATTTACAACCTACTTCTTGTTTACTTTGGTCCGATTCAAACATCGTACTAGGATGGTTAAAGACAACCCCAAACCTTCTTAAAACTTTCGTTTGCAACAGGGTTGCTGACATTCAGAATGTCACTGCTAACGCGGTTTGGCGGCATGTGCCTATACGAAATCCAATCCCGCCGATCTTTTATCGCGAGGAGCAAGTCCTCAATTTTTAAATGAATCCACATTATGGTGGGACAGCCCCCCTTGGCTACAGGAAGACGAAACTTCTTGGCCAAATCTTGCGCTTGGTAACGCTGAACTTCCTGAATTCAAAAGGGAGGTCAAGGTTCTCGTTTCTTCTAAACAAGAATCATTTCCTTTCAACAATTATTCTAATTTAACTCGCCTTGAGCGAATATTTGCATTTTGTTTGCGGTTTAGAAACAATTGCTCTGTCTCTAAAACCAATAGAATTTATGGATTTTTAACACCAAAAGAGCTTACCAACTCATTAAGAAAATTAATCAAATTTTCGCAATTGGACTCTTACAATTGTTCTAAAGCTGATTGCTTTAGTTTGATTTAATTAGTGAAAGTATTATTTTATTTGAATTAATAGTTATAATTTGCTGCCACCAAGAACCGTTTTAAAGAAAATTGGCGAGTTGGTTCTGAACTCGCGAATACTGCTTAAAATACTTACTTTAACTTTCAGTAATTTGTTTAATTGGTAACGTGATGAGCTTATTTTGAACAGAGACGCAGGACAAATATTTACGACAAACGACTTATTACTTGTAGGAGATTTCAATAATTGATGCACCTTTGGCTTAATTAAACAATTTATTTAAATAACAACAAAAAAAAACCCAAACAGAAATTTACAGTTATGCACCCTTAAAGGCGTTACTAAAATACAATACTAGAAATTATACCTCAAAATTATTTAATTATTCTAATCCGACCAGAGTAAAAGTTTGTAAAAGATTTCTTTATAATTAAAAATGGTTGATACCTGGAGGTTATAATCCTCTTTCGCTTGTGCACGTGAGTGGTCCTTCCTTGGTTACGATTGGGTACTTTGAAATTGCGCGTATCTCGTAATGATTGGTTGATATAGTTTTAATCGATTTGAATTTAGTGGCGCGGTCGAAATTTGAGTGAATTACACTTGAAATTCGAACCGTACTAATTTAATTGGAACTTTATCTTATTTAATCTGGTCAACACGATTATTTATATTTAATTTAACTTTGAACTTAGATTATTTTGACTGACTAGAAAAACTTACGCTTTTAATTAGCGTCTAATTTAATTACGCGTATATGCTCGAAAAACCCGCAACTGGCAACTGGCAACTAACTTAATTGAATCGCGAGATGTTGTTTACGACTGCATGTGGCAGGACGCGACTCGATCGTGTGATGTTGAACGACTTACTAATTTTGGCTTAAGGCCCTTCTCTTATTGAATTGCTTCACCTCGTGGAGGGAAGAAAAAAACGTATAAGATTTCTTAATTTGAGCCCTCGCGCAGAGACTACATACGTGGTATTTTTAGGGTAGGTTTTATTACTCGCTTTCGTTCTAGAAATCCAGCGGGGTGCCGTGATTTCTAAAGTTTGGAAAGCGTTGGTCTCATTCATAAAATTCTAACGTATATTTTCTTCCAAGAAAAAGTCGCAAGTGCAGTGCAAACGAATTACTTTATGACCCAGCATAACTTTCAAAATCTTTGTCGCTTCTTTTAACTTTGCTGGAAATTCTCTTACAAAGCTATTAACGTTTCCGTCCTTATTGTTACAAATATTAAAGGACGGATATTGTAAAAGTTTACAATATCACTCGAGAATTTCCAGTGCATCTCAAACAAATTTTTCTCTGGTTCAATAATTATTATAAACAAATTAATTATTATTATAAACTAAATAAGTCTCAATAATTATAAACTAAATAGTTTACACGCAATCTGGTTTAATACTTATAATCTAATTTATAACATGGTTTAATGTTTATTTTCATTTAATTAGCATTGATAAATTCATCTTTACGTGTTAAAATTACGTGGTTGATATACATATATAAATAATAACGAATTAAATGCGGGTTGTTACACAATGATGAGATAAAGTTGCTTGCTTTAGGTTTACCCTTAAAGATCTCTTCTTCTCTAGTTAGTTTAAACCCGTTCGTTGATGACGAAGGTTTAATACGAGTAGGTGGAAGACTCCTCAACACTAACTATTCTTACGATAAGAAGCACCCACTTCTAATTGATGGGAAACACCCTTTAGCAAAACTTCTCGCTTCTCGTGAACATTTGAAATTGCTTCACGCAGGCCCCCAACTCCTTCTGTCTACCTTACGTGACAGATTCTAGATTACATCCGGTAGGAATGTAGTCAAACACATCGTTCATAAATGTGTAAAGTGTTTCAGATTCACTACTTCTATCACTAGGCCTATAATGGGTAACCTGCCATCAGCTCGTGCTGAAGAATCATTTCCTTTTCAACACGTTGGCATCGATTATGCCGGTCCCATAAACATTAAAGATCGAAAAGGTCGTGGGTCTAAAACCACAAAAGCCTATTTTTGCATTTACGTTTGCTTTGCAACTAAAGCAGTGCATTTAGAACTTGTAACAAGTCTTTCAACTGATCATTTTATCATGGCATTTCGCCGATTTGTCTCCCGAAGAGGCAAACCATCACACGTTTATTCAGACAACGGTACTAACTTCGTAGGCGCGAATAACGATTTGCTTGAATTAGGAAAATTTCTTAAGCAACAAGAATCTTCAATTCCAGAAATTGTTGCTTGCGAAGGAATTCACTGGCATTTCATACCAGCTCATAGCCCTCACTTTGGAGACTTATGGGAAGCAGGTGTTAAATCCTGTAAATATCACCTAAAATGAGTAATAGGTGAGCATATTTTGGTCTATGAAGAACTCTGTACTTTGCTATATCAGGTAGAATCCATTCTGAACTCCAGACCTCTTGCTCCCTTATCAACCGATCCCAACGATCTGCAACCGTTGACACCCGGTCATTTCTTGGTTGGGCGACCACTTACTTCGCTTCCAGATTCAGATGTTACATCTATATCTGAAAATAGACTGGATGCTTTCCAAAAAATTCAAGGATTTGTACAGCATCTTTGGCGAAGGTGGAGTAAAGAATATGTGTCTGAACTTCAGCAAAAAGTGAAGTGGAAACTGCACCAATCAGAGCTTTCGTCTGGCACTCTCGTCCTAATAAAGGAAAACAACCTTCCACCTTTAAAATGGAAAATAGGTAGAGTTATCTCCGTGCATCCCGGTTCCGATGGTATAAATCGCGTCGCGACCATTCGGACTTCTAATGGACATGTGAAAAGAGCATTTTCTAAAATTTGCCCTCTACCAAGTTCGGTAAACAAGTGCATCGATTGACGATTAATGTCTTGCTTTCGGTCGCGAGTGTTTATTACCTAAAAAACTAATATTGACTTTATTTATTTTGTTTATGCGTAACATTTATGTGTAATTTTAATATTTAAGTAACTGTTCAATGTTATTATGTTTCGTTTTCTTTCTTGAAATCCCTTAAGCATTTCAACCCGGGCGATATGTTTAAGATCATATGTGTTTTAGATTATAACTGTCCATGGCAGCCCCTTTTTAATGTTTCAATTTATGTTTATCTATTGCCATGATTACGTTTATGTTTTTTCGAGATGAATTTAAGTTACGATTGTCAGAAATACATGTTTTTTACAATTATGCTAACCGATTTATTCCATGAATAAAAACTCTACATTACAGTCCACTTGCTTTATACTTGTCTTCCAATTAGCATTTAATCATCCGGCGAAGTAAAGAGCTCATAAGGTTTTTTGCAACGAATTGCATCGATTCTGCAAGAACACGATTTCAACCGAGCAAAACACTGACCATCTGTAAGCTCAAACCAAAATTTCGGTATTTTTCAACCTTGGCCACAATTTCAATTAATTTATTATTAAAAGCATTTCCCGTGCCCGAAAACATTTCTCTCCCTGCAACGAATCAATATTGTGCCATTTTAAGGGTGGGTCGTGTTTACGGTCAATAATTTAAGTATTAGTATGCCATGGAAAAAAAACTATTTTATAGAGAATTTTATGCTCTTCAATTATGGTCTGATCATAATTTTTCATACTAGCATAAATAAGCGAGTTATTGGCAAAAAATTGCGTTGGGGGAGCTAAAACCCCCGATTGTGGGGGACGCCGGCGTGGGATTTTATGGGACTTTGGGGGGGTTCATTAGAACACCCCAATGTACATCTCTGCCAAAATTCAGCTTGTCCGGATTTCTTGTAAGTTCAAGCCAATTTTTCGGCTTAATTGCCTATAACATGGACAAATTTTGAAAAAATATATTTTGCTGTTCAATTTTAAATCTTTGTTCCCATTTAGTGCTATATCTATTTTTAATATTTAAAATCACACCATTTTAAAGGTGGGTCGTGTTTTGGTTTATTTCAGTTAGGAAAAAAAGAAAAATGTATAGAGAATTTTATAGTCCGATGATAATTTTTCGTAAAAATGAAATAAGTGAGCTACAGGCAAAAAACTGTACTAGACAGGTTAAAACCCTCAGTTAAGGCGACGCTAGCAGACGATTTTAGGGCTCTCCAATATATGTCTGTCAAATTTCAGCTTGCTTGAATTTTTTGCAAACTAAAAATGTTCCTTGCTGGACCATAATTTTCTGTTGTGTGTTAATCAATTGGAGAACGTGCGTTTCCGATTTAAAGTAATAAAACGCGTTGATTAGTTATTTTCTTAAATTTTAAAAATGTTTACCAATCGGTTAATTTGCAGTAGAAAAGTGGTCAGAAATCCGAAAATATGGATGCATTCTACTAGGTGCTCGAAATGGGATTTTCAATTCCATATAATCTAAAGCAAGTTTTATTAAAGTTGGCCAAACTTGCGCCTGATCACCTGGTTAGAAGTTCAAATACTTTCGACGAGGGCTATTGAAATCTCTGGGGTCCAATAGTCTTACAAAGTAGGTGCCATTGTTAAATTTAAAATATTACAATTCGCAACTGTTAAGAATTTCAAATACGTAAGCTACTGTCCAACTCTGCCGTTTGCATTACAATAATTATATTTTCTACTCTAATAAATGTATTCAGAAGGATGTATGTATTGCTAAAATAATGTAGCTTTTAAAGTTTATTAATTTTACGTCAATACAATAAATTGAAAACCCATTTTGTTATATAAAAAACATGGATAAGAATAATATGCAAGTTTTCAAGAAAAAGAAACATTAGATAAATTGATGTAAATACATTTTATTTTGATCTCTGAGATTACGTACAATGGACCGCTTTCCTGAAACAAAACTAATTTTGTTAAAAAAAGGATTTTTTCAAATCACAAGACATGAAGAATTTTACTGAAGACATGCGACTACTTAATTATTACAAATGTATGGTACAGGAATTTGTCCTACTTTTGACAAAATTCCATTTTTTGTGTCAAAATTAAAATTTAAACTTCGTCAATTCTAAAGTTTAATACTGACGCATAGTACATAATACATTATAATCTTATTAATATCAAATTATGAAAACTTAGAGTGCAAATACTTAACTAATAACATTATTATCATCATTAACAAATATATATCTATATATTAATAGAGGTACGTTTTAACATTCAAAACAATTTTTACAACTTTTAATAAAAACAAACTACTCCCAATAACCTGTTTGAAACTTATTACAGATAAAGATTTAACAACATTTAAAATGGAAACTTAAACACATGCACAAAATTATACCAATAAATTACGTTAAATAATTTACCATCCAGGAGTAATGTTAGCAAGTCGACGTATTCGTCGAGTATTTCGATCTTGATTCCTGATTTTCTTTTCCATTTCGGCATCGGTCAACGTTTCCAAGAACGGTGCCCACTGATCCGACTCGCTCGCCGCCCGAAACGGAACCTAAACAATGTCCAAATTAATCTCCGTCACAATTTAAAATTTACTCGTTTACTTCGATCGTAGATAAAGGTGCTTCGCTGAAAGCGTAGGTTCTTTGATGCCAAGACAATTGTCCACGAATGGAATAGGCTATCGCCGTTACAAATTCACCACCTAATCCCAACTCGGAACAAAGTTTCAATGCAAATTGTTCCGCATTGTTGTCTTTTTCCGACATGTCCCATTCGACCTTGAACCATACTTTTAAACCACAAGTTTTATTGCTAACCTAGTCATTACCTGATCAACCAAAGAAGTATTGCCGACGTGAATATTCAACTTAATTATGACCCGCTGATCGCAGGAATCCTCCATAATTCCAGTTGATTCTGCCGGAAATGCTTCCAATTGTTGTCGTATGGATTGGGCGATGGTGGGTACAAAAGTAAGTGGATTTAAATCTAAATCGTCGCACAACACTTCGGCAAATTGTTCGGGAGAGATCATGCTTTCTAAAACCAACGCAATGTGATGTAAATTTTACAAAAAAAAAAAAGAAAATTTAACCATTCTTATTCCAAGTGAAAGTGTCTCTCAATTTTTGACCTTCAATTTCCATATCCAAACGAATTGGCACAAGTAATTCGCTTTTCACAGAATTTTCCATGTTTGTTTGAGGATCGGTGTCATCGAAACAAAATGGAAATGTTCGAACCTACAATCAAAACATATAAGGGGCTGTTCATGTACTACGTAAGACGTTTTTTCCTACTTTTAGACTCCTCCCCTCCTCCTAATAAGAAAAATTAAGAAAGTTTATACCCCCCCCCCCCCCCCAACTAATATTACGTAAGATTAATTATTACCCAATGTAAAGCCAGATCGAATCGGGTCAAAAGAATGTTCGGTATTTTCAGTAATTTGTTTTAATATACAACCAATATAACAATTTGTAACCTATGGTTGAACTCTGTAAAAAAAACCCTATTTTTAACCAACTTTAAGGGCTGTTTTAGACTAGTAAATGTTAATCTTCCGCAATTTTTTTTTCAATTCTACTATATATAAACCTTCAGCATTCCGAATCTCTATAGGGAATTTGTCAAATCTGGGACCGTTTTACGTGCATTTCCAAGAGCACGTAAAAAGCAGCGCCGTAGCAAGGGTGAGGCGACTGAGGACCATCGCAATAGGGGCGCTAAACCTTAACAAAACCGAATAAATAATAGTTTAAATTTTCAAAAAAATAAGAATCTTTTTTTGGGGGAGGCATATATTCAAATTTGACTGAATTATAAAATTCCCTGCCGGCCTTTTCTCCAAGTGGGGATTTTAATCCACTACAGTAGTTTTTCGCCTACAACTCGCTTACCTTTATTTTTAAGTGCACATTACACGCGGCCTTTTTCGATCGCAGCAGCCGAATGCACGTGCAACCGAATGCATATGGCTATGCGATGCATAGCCGTGGTGCGATTTTCGTATTTTAACAATTTATCACAAATTTTAACTCACAAAAAAAAAAATTAACAAATTTAACCACACAACATAAAAGTACAATATTTTTACGTCAATTTTATCTATTTTTATAACTTCAATAACATCAAATGTTAATAGAAATCGCTAAATTGCATGAGAAAGCGCATATAAAATAGAACGAGTTCTATTTAAAGCCATGCGATTTAAAAAGGCATGGCGATCAATTGCTGAATGGGTTGCCTATGCGATTAGCTGATTAGGTGGCTGCTGCAACCGATCGCATAACAAAAACGCCGCGTGTAATGTGCGCTTTAGAGAAAATTCTTATTCGCGATTACAGCTAAGTGAAGCGACGTCTGGCGGCAGAAATGTTAACTCGCTAAAACGGGCATTGTCATAAGTTTACATGTGCATCTAGTGCATGTTTATAGCCGGTATTAACGTTAAATATTGCTTCTAAGTTCTAAGTGCTTGTGTTGGAAAATTCCTCCGAAATTAATTTGTTATTAGGCAAACGACAAAATGAATACAGGTAAATCAAAATCAAGAGCGTTTTGTTGTGTTCACGGATGTAATTCTAGCGCTAGAAAGAATTCTGACCTTAGTTTCCACAAAAGTTTCCCATGAAAGGAAAATTCAAAGTGAAATGGACAAATCCGTTGGGTGAGGTGGAAGTAATTGATAGCAGAAAAGCGTGGATGAAAAGCTTCAAAATGGGAAAGAAGCCTACAAAATACATGGTTGTATCAACAAGCTTTTTTTGTCAATTACCCTTGATATCTCATGAGGCGGTGCAGACAAAGCTGTAGTTTGTAAAACTAAGCTATATAAATATGACGGAATCCGTCGTTACTAGGCGTTTTCCCACACAACACAACGTGCTTAGCGTTTGTCAAAGCTTCACCCTCACAAAAGTTTCTAGCCTCAGAACTCCCACAGAATTTCAAAATATTGTTTATTGTTAATTGTTTATTCATATTTAGATATTATTTAAACACAAACGAATATACTAAACAAACCACGACACGTTTCTGAACCCGTTAATGTGCATATAATAACCTTGCTTATGATGGCAAAACATAGAACTATCCGTTTTAAGCGGCCATTTTGAATATTTGGTCACGTGATTTTCCTTAATCGAAATCGCGAATTGAAGAGTACAAACTTCTCTATAAAACAGATTAAGAAAATTTGCCTACATCATACTAAATATTTATAAAATGAAAAGAAAATCCAGAGAAAACAATTGAAAAAGCTTTTGAATAATTCATAATTATTTCGTACATTTAAACTTTACCATCGATGGTGAACAAAACAAAACTGGGTTACAGGATTTACTTCAGAGGTAAAACTATCACGTTATCATCGCGACAGTTATATATTTAAATTGAAAAGAAACAAGGTGGATCTCGCTTTTTGCGGCAGATCCTAGGCTTCTATACAGCTACCTTTCTGGTGTAAAAAGAAGTTCTTAGTTAGTTATTTTTGTTAGACATGTAATTTAATATATCAGATTAAATTTTTGCGATCAACGGATCAACAGATAAACGGATTATAGGATAAAAGGAAAATCGGATAAAATGTATCTACTATATAATGGGAAACCGCCATAGAGAAGATATAGAAGGATCCAGATAATCTGCACTAATTAAATTTTTTGCGGTTGGTAATTATCATTATGTTCCCTATAGACTCCTAGACCGTTTGACCGATCGGAATCAAATTTGGCACAGTTATTATGTAGGTCCCTGCGCATGTTTTAGTATTGAAATAGTGCAAAAATTCGCAAAGGAAAGGAAAGTTGATTTTGAGTAGCCTGCCTTCCTTTAAGGAATCTCGATAATCCATTCATGCGCGTCCCATAGGGACGCGCATGAATGGATTATCGAGATTCCTTAAAGGAAGGCAGGCTACTCAAAATCAACTTAAAAAACAATAATGAATGCTGTCAAGCTGTCAACCGATCGGCAATGCAAATACGCGTGCACGTGCTTTACATTTCTATTTGACCAATCTTAACCATAGTTAAGTAACTTAAGCATAGTTAAGGTGTAGAAGTTATTTACAACGCTACGAAAAACATAGGCTAGTTTAGAACCTTGGAATGAGACCGAAGGCCGAACAACCACGGTCTACACGTATGGTTGCGATTTCCCCGAGGCCGAAGGCCCACATCCTACACGGCCTAGATGGCTAAAGGCGGCCGGTAGGCCGACTGTGCCAGCTAGTATTTAATAACAATCAAACTTTTTCATTCCATTCGAAACTTTACTTCTCTGTAAGTGTAATGTACCACTGCTAATACGGTAAAAAATAAATAAAAAATTATTTTTTGCCATTCCGGGGGTAAAGTACTCACTTTTTACCCCGGTTTGCGGGCGTAAAGGGGCACTTTTTTACCCTGCGGGAGTAAAGTTAAAAAATAGGGGGGTGAGCGGTAAATAAAGTCACTAGATGACTGGTGACTTTTTAGTAGTAAAAATCTGTAAAAGTTAAATTTTTTAATTTATTATAAAATCATCATTTTTGTACATTTACATGAATGTGTATCTGGCCGTAATTAGCGATACCGAACATCTTACCAAAATCCGAGAAGTTTTCGGCAATTTCTACGTTCTCGCTCATGGTACGTGTTGCTCTTTCAAAGGCACAAATTTAAATGAAATGAAGCATTGGAATCAATGGCATTGGTAGAATCAGGGGTGCCAACTGCTATTTCTTAGTAATTTTTAGTAGTATAGTTGGTAATATTACTAGTGCTATTTTGCGATTTATCGACCACGTGTAGGTATTATAAAAAAAAGCGTTAAATTTTTGCTTTAAGTTTCTAAACTGGCGAAGTTCCTACTTTACCTCTCGGAATGGCAAAAAACAGTATATGCACGACGGTAGTAAAGTGACTTTTGGCCCACGGGTAATTGTTTCACTCGGCTAGCGCCTCGTGTAAACAATCCTTTACCCTCGGGCCAAAAAAGTGTCACTTTGCTACCTTGGTGCATAATGTACTATTTTGCCATTCCGGGGGTAAAGTACTCACTTTTTACCCCGGTTTGCGGGTGTAAAGGGGCACTTTTTTACCCTGCGGTAAAAAAATAGCCAACTGCTATTTCTTAGTAATTTTTAGTAGTATAGTTGGTAATATTACTAGTGCTATTTTGCGATTTATCGACCACGTGTAGGTATTATAAAAAAAAGCGTTAAATTTTTGCTTTAAGTTTCTAAATACGCGAAGTTCCTACTTTACCTCCCGGAATGGCAAAAAACAGTATATGCACGACGGTAGTAAAGTGACTTTTGGCCCATGGGTAATTGTTTCACTCGGCTGGCGCCTCGTGTAAACAATCCTTTACCCTCGGGCCAAAAAAGTGTCACTTTGCTACCTTGGTGCATAATGTACTATTTCACATCAAAGTAAAACCAGAAAGTCCATTTTAAATTTAAAATAAATTTTAATTTTATTATACATACGATGTGTTTACAATGACAATTTCGAGGGTTCTGATTAGGGTTGAATTATGCGGACGGACACGGAGCCAGATCTTAAGGCTTCTTGCTATACTTTGTTCACTGCTACCTAATAATTCATTTCGTACGCCCTACGCGAAATAGTTGTTTTTACTTTTATATATGTATATGTATCTCTGTTAAGGAGTGACTTCCGATGCATAGAAATGGCGACCTGACTTCCATCCCTACCAAGCATTTAATTGATATATAGATTCCTACTTATGCTTGAGGGGAACTTTCTTAACGAGGTTTGCAACAGAGGGGAAGACATTTTTTAAATTATTTTTCAAGAGTATAAAAGTGACGAAGGCACTTCCGAGCATATATGCAGTCAATCTCTGAATTTGCAGATAAACAGAACGCGTACAAACTTCAAGCAGCGCTGCCACGTCGCGACATTCCAATCATACTTACATCATGATATCATGATACGAGTACTTACACTTCTCATTAAAATGTTCAAGTGCAAATTTAAAAAATTAATTATTCATTTTAGATGTTTATAAATGTTACAAAATTAAATTAATAACATTAAAGGGGTATAATAATAATATGCTATAGGTAACAATAAAAATTGAATTAAAATCTTTTAATTAAATATAGCATTATTTCGACGGTGACCTTCAATAACGTAACAACACAACAAATCGAATATTTTTCTTCATTGGAATGAAAAATTTTGAAATTTATTTATAATAATTGAAGGGCTAGGTGCAAAAACCGTATAAGTGCATAATTAAGAATTTAAAGTAAGACAACTTCAGAGTTGATTTTATTAAAAAAGTAAATTATGATCAAACTTTGACTTAAAAGGACCAAGGACGTTGACCGCTCGCATTACTAGATGCGGGGAATTCCCGGAAATATGCTTCGTTTTAATAATGTACTGAACGCAATTTTTTATCTTTTGCTTAGTACATTATTATTTAATAATTAATACTTTTCAATGAAATTTTTTACTTTTTCATAATAAAAATTAATAAAGCAAATCAAAAAAGGCCCTTAGAAGGTAAAGTTGAAAACTTAAAAAAAAATTCTTACGTATGAAAAAGTGAAGGGGTTGCTAAAATCTTACAATAAATGGGTAGAGATGGGTCTAATATTTATAAAGCATCCTTTGTGATTGATCAAGTTTTGAAATCTCGTCTAAACAAATTGATTTCGTTAGGATTATAGGATTCCCCCATAATTAACAACGTAATTTTTTCAATGTTTTGACGTGTTAACTCCGAACAAGTACCATAGTAAACACAGATCCTATTAAGCCTAGTGTACGATATTTCCATAACAAATTCCTCAACATTTATGCAATTTACAAAGACACAAACGAATATTAAATTTGCATAGCTTATTTTATGATACTTATAAGTGATTGATAATTTTTTACTAACTTAAGTTTAAAAATAACTCTTTATAGTCCGGTCAAATTAGACCAAAGAATAGGAGTGAGGTTGCAATAATTCGCACCCAGCTGAAAATTGGTAGGATTGTTCAAAACACGATCATAAATAAAATCTCAAAAGTCCTCATCGATCCGACACCTGGAAAAAAATTTATTCGGGGTCTAAGGTCACTAAAACGGGTTTTTCGCGATTTTCAGCAAAACGGTAAGTTTTATCATAAAATTATCCCATTCAAAAATTGTAGATCAGATAATTATCTATAAAAAATGTCTAAATACGGGTCCGTTACTTTGCCCCCCCCCCCCCGGTTAATATTTTTACACCAAAAGCAAGCTCTGAGATCCTTAGAGCTAGCACTAGCTAGCACCCAAATATGAAAGCTAGCACCATTACAGTTTTTTCACAAAACGACTTTGAAACCGGGGGGGGGCCAAAGTAACGCTAGCCCCCCCCCCGGTTAATATTTTTACCCAAAAACCTAGCACTGGGATCCTTAGAGGTAGCACCCAAATATGAAAGCTAGTACCATTACAGTATTTTCACAAATCGACTTTGAAACCGGGGGAGCCAAAGTAACGCTAGGCCCCCCCCGGTTAATATTTTTACCCATAAACCTAGCACTGGGATACTTAGAGCTAGCACCAGCTAGCACCCAAATATGAAAGCTGGCACCATTATAGTTTTTCCACAAATTCATTTTATTTATTTGCACCTAAATGACGATTACAACTCTTTCAACTTTTCGAATCGTTATATCTCAAAAACGGTGACTCTTAGGAAAAAAAGTATTTAGAGGGTCCGTTACTTTGCCCCCCCCCCCGGTTAATATTTTTACACCAAAAGCAAGCACTGAGATCCTTAGAGCTAGCACCAGCTAGCACCCAAATATGAAAGCTAGCACCATTACAGTTTTGTCACAAATCGACTTTGAAACCGGGGGGGGCAAAGTAACGCTAGCCCCCCCCCCCCCGGTTAATATTTTTACCCAAAAACCTAGCACTGGGATCCTTAGAGCTAGCACCAGCTAGCACCCAAATATGAAAGCTAGCACCATTACAGTATTTTCACAAATCGACTTTGAAACCGGGGGGGGGGCAAAGTAACGCTAGCCCCCGGTTAATATTTTACCCATAAACCTAGTACTGGGATACTTAGAGCTAGCACCAGCTAGCACCCAAATATGAAAGCTGGCACCATTATAGTTTTTCCACAAATTCATTTTATTTATTTGCACCTAAATGACGATTACAACTCTTTCAACTTTTCGAATCGTTATATCTCAAAAACGGTGACTCTTAGGAAAAAAAGTATTTAGAGGGTCCGTTACTTTGCCCCCCCCCCCTCCGGTTAATATTTTTACACCAAAAGCAAGCACTGAGATCCTTAGAGCTAGCACCAGCTAGCACCCAAATATGAAAGCTAGCACCATTACAGTTTTGTCACAAATCGACTTTGAAACCGGGGGGGGCAAAGTAACGCTAGCCCCCCCCCCCGGTTAATATTTTTACCCAAAAACCTAGCACTGGGATCCTTAGAGCTAGCACCAGCTAGCACCCAAATATGAAAGCTAGCACCATTACAGTATTTTCACAAATCGACTTTGAAACCGGGGGGGGGGCAAAGTAACGCTAGCCCCCGGTTAATATTTTTACCCATAAACCTAGTACTGGGATACTTAGAGCTAGCACCAGCTAGCACCCAAATATGAAAGCTGGCACCATTATAGTTTTTCCACAAATTCATTTTATTTATTTGCACCTAAATGACGATTACAACTCTTTCAACTTTTCGAATCGTTATATCTCAAAAACGGTGACTCTTAGGAAAAAAAGTATTTAGAGGGTCCGTTACGTTGCCCCCCTCCCTCCGGTTAATATTTTTACACCAAAAGCAAGCACTGAGATCCTTAGAGCTAGCACCAGCTAGCACCCAAATATGAAAGCTAGCACCATTACAGTTTTGTCACAAATCGACTTTGAAACCGGGGGGGGCAAAGTAACGCTAGCCCCCCCCCCGGTTAATATTTTTACCCAAAAACCTAGCACTGGGATCCTTAGAGCTAGCACCAGCTAGCACCCAAATATGAAAGCTAGCACCATTACAGTATTTTCACAAATCGACTTTGAAACCGGGGGGGGGGGGCAAAGTAACGCTAGCCCCCGGTTAATATTTTTACCCATAAACCTAGTACTGGGATACTTAGAGCTAGCACCAGCTAGCACCCAAATATGAAAGCTGGCACCATTATAGTTTTTCCACAAATTCATTTTATTTATTTGCACCTAAATGACGATTACAACTCTTTCAACTTTTCGAATCGTTATATCTCAAAAACGGTGACTCTTAGGAAAAAAAGTATTTAGAGGGTCCGTTACTTTGCCCCCCCCCCTCCGGTTAATATTTTTACACCAAAAGCAAGCACTGAGATCCTTAGAGCTAGCACCAGCTAGCACCCAAATATGAAAGCTAGCACCATTACAGTTTTGTCACAAATCGACTTTGAAACCGGGGGGGGCAAAGTAACGCTAGCCCCCCCCCCCCCCCGGTTAATATTTTTACCCAAAAACCTAGCACTGGGATCCTTAGAGCTAGCACCAGCTAGCACCCAAATATGAAAGCTAGCACCATTACAGTATTTTCACAAATCGACTTTGAAACCGGGGGGGGGGGCAAAGTAACGCTAGCCCCCGGTTAATATTTTTACCCATAAACCTAGTACTGGGATACTTAGAGCTAGCACCAGCTAGCACCCAAATATGAAAGCTGGCACCATTATAGTTTTTCCACAAATTCATTTTATTTATTTGCACCTAAATGACGATTACAACTCTTTCAACTTTTCGAATCGTTATATCTCAAAAACGGTGACTCTTAGGAAAAAAAGTATTTAGAGGGTCCGTTACGTTGCCCCCCCCCCCTCCGGTTAATATTTTTACACCAAAAGCAAGCACTGAGATCCTTAGAGCTAGCACCAGCTAGCACCCAAATATGAAAGCTAGCACCATTACAGTTTTGTCACAAATCGACTTTGAAACCGGGGGGGGCAAAGTAACGCTCGCCCCCCCCCCGGTTAATATTTTTACCCAAAAACCTAGCACTGGGATCCTTAGAGCTAGCACCAGCTAGCACCCAAATATGAAAGCTAGCACCATTACAGTATTTTCACAAATCGACTTTGAAACCGGGGGGGGGGGGCAAAGTAACGCTAGCCCCCGGTTAATATTTTTACCCATAAACCTAGTACTGGGATACTTAGAGCTAGCACCAGCTAGCACCCAAATATGAAAGCTGGCACCATTATAGTTTTTCCACAAATTCATTTTATTTATTTGCACCTAAATGACGATTACAACTCTTTCAACTTTTCGAATCGTTATATCTCAAAAACGGTGACTCTTAGGAAAAAAAGTATTTAGAGGGTCCGTTACTTTGCCCCCCCCCCCCCGGTTAATATTTTTACACCAAAAGCAAGCACTGAGATCCTTAGAGCTAGCACCCAAATATGAAAGCAAGCACCATTACAGTTTTTTCACAAATCGACTGTGAAACCGGGGGGGGGGGCAAAGTAACGCTAGCCCCCCCCCCCGGTTAATATTTTTACCCAAAAACCTAGCACTGGGATCCTTAGAGCTAGTACCCAAATATGAAAGCTAGCACCATTACAGTATTTTCACAAATCGACTTTGAAACCGGGGGGGGGCAAAGTAACGCTAGCCCCCCCCGGTTAATATTTTTACCCATAAACCTAGCACTGGGATATTTAGAGCTAGCACAAATTCATTTTATTTATTTGCACCTAAATGACGATTACAACTCTTTCAACTTTTCGAATCGTTATATCTCAAAAACGGTGACTCTTAGGAAAAAGTATTTAGACATTTTTTATAGATAATTATCTGATCTACAATTTTTGAAGGGGATAATTTTATGATAAAACTTACCGTTTTGCTGAAAATCGCGAAGAACCCGTTTTAGTGACCTTTGACCCCGAATAAATTTTTTTCCAGGTGTCGGATCGATGAGAACTTTTTAGATTTTATTTATGATGGTGTTTTGAACAATCCTACCAATTTTCAGCTGGGTGCGAATTATTGCAACCTCACTCCTATTTTTTGGTCTAATTTGACCGGACCATGATTGGTATATTTCGTATGTTATTCAGAGCTCTACAAAAATGTAACGAAAGTAAAGTGGAAATTGATTTCCTACTCTTTCTTTTAAAAAATAAGACTGTAACGTGATAATGATGGGCGTTTATTTAGCCTCATTTTTTAAATAAGTAAATTTTTATCACACTTTTAAAAGAAATTACTATTTTTTCACCATTTTTGTTGAGAAAAGGTATTTCACAATAACAAGTTTAAGAAAACAATTTAAGTTTGTTATATTCGTATGTTGTTCAGAGCTCTACAAAAATGTAACATGTAAAATGGAAATAATTGGTCACCTTCTCCTTTGTTTAAAAAATAATAAACCCATACCAACAAAAAGCGTAATGACCTTGTTGTTACAAACGCTATATAAGAGGAAAAAAAAATAAATGTCATCATTTTTAAAAGTAGGTAGTTATCTAAAACAGAAATTGGCACGTCATGGGATACGTCATCAAATAAAATGGGAACTTGATTGCCGATATGATATGCTGTGTCCTAGCTAGTTTCAATGACCTATAAATATTTTGAATAAATTTAAAGTTTTTTTTAACTCAGATGCCTACTTTCAATTACTGTACGCCGCGCGCGTCTCGGCGCATTCTACTAGAGAAAAAGCCGAAATTATAATAGTTCAAAAAATTTTAAACAGAATTGATTTTAATTATTTTTAATTATTATAATGTATAATCAACAGAAATTTGCACAGATTTTTAATGGTATACCATTATTAAATCTAAAGAGTATTAAATTAATAATTCTAATCAAAATTAAATATAGAAACTGATTTCCAAGAAATGTCTAATGCAATGTTGCCGATAAAAAGAAGTGAGAACGTGCAGTCGTATTAACGGAAGTTGCACGGTCCCGTTGATACTTTTTCATATATATTATCATATATGCGACGCTAGCGCCAGCCATATACAGTGGAACTAAAACATTTTTTTGCAAGTACGAGTGCTCCGGAGTCACTTCCAGTAAAAATTTCGGATTTTAACGCCTGATCCCATACACTACCCGTTAAACACTAAAAACATGGAGATTCGTAGTGACTTCCAAAATCGGAAGTCACGACGATATATATGAAGTGACTCCGTTGCAAATGTATCTACTTTGGAAGTGACATGATACACTTGATAAATATATAGATACTTAAACTATATGCTCATGCTGTTACATTTACTTAAAAGCAACGCTAACATAATCCTCATGTCGTTTAAAATATAACATGGATTGACGGGCAAGTCCGTCACGCGCCATACGCTAAATAATGCGATGACGGACATATCCGTCATCAGCATTGAACGTGTTAAAACACATTTTTATTATATATATGACGTGTTTACAATCACAATTTCGAAGGTTCTGGTTAGATTTGAATTATGCGGACAGACAGACAGACGGATGGACAGACACGGAGCCAGATCATAAGGGTTCTTTCTATACTTTGTATAGAAGCCTAATAGCGCACTGGGTACCCAGTTCTTAGACCTCTATACACACTGAGTATTTCTAACACGATTTGAAAAGCTCTGTATGATTTTGAATTATGCGGACAGACGGACAGACACGGAGCCAGATCATAAGGCTTCTTGCTATACTTTGTATAGAAGTCTAAAATTCCTAACGATAAAAATAATCCTCATATTCGGAGGGGGAGGGGATTCCGTTACGTTACCATGGAAACGGTGATTCGCTTAAACTGGGACCCTCTGGCTAAGGGAGACAACCCTAACAGAAAAACATGAAGAAAGGCAACGGGAAACCATCTTCATTATTTATTCCCACGAGAATTCAAATGGTTTCGTTCAATGTAAAATGTTCCGGAGTTTTAAATAGTCCCCCGATCGGATCTCTGGGGGGGACTGCTTTGAGCGACATCAGAGGATGTAGGGTGTTGATTAGAAAAGGAATTAGAGTGGGTGCTTGGAATGTGAGAGGCCTCCTGCAAGCGGGAAAGTTGTATATTGTTGAAAAGGAAATGGATGCTCATGAACTAAGTTTGCTAGGACTAGCGGAGACGCACTGGAAGGGGTCTGGGCATTTCACCACAAGATCAGGGAACTGCGTATACTTCTCTGGAAATCCTGATACCAGCCGTAATGGTGTAGCTTTTATAGTGCCGAAGATTAACAGAGATGCAGTAATGGGATACAATCCCATTAATGATAGAATCATGACAATCAAATTTAGATCGGACCCCTTCAATGTTAATATAATACAAGTGTATGCACCAACATCACAGGCAGGAGATGACGAAATAGATTAGTTTTACAATCAACTGGAAAATACAATAAGAGAATTACCAACAAACGATATTACCATCATTCAAGGAGACCTAAACGCAAAAATTGGAATCACAGATAACGACGACCACCTAAGAAATGTGGTAGGACGGTTTGGCCTGGGTGAGAGAAATGAGCGGGGGGAACGAATGCTACAGTTCTGTCAGGCGCTCAGTTTGAGTATAGCCAACACGTACTTTCGGCACCACAACAGGCGACTGTATACATGGAAGTCACCGGGAGATAGATATAGAAATCAAATAGACTATATTATGACTCACTCGCGTTGGAAATCGTCTGTCCTGAACAGCAAGACATACCCTGGGGCCGACTGTGGATCTGATCACCAGTTGCTGACGGCGGATTTCAGAATAAAACTAAAAAATTTGAAGCGATCTAATAGAGTTAACAAGCTCTCACGGCAGGAGATTCAAGAATTTGAGGCAAAGATTAAGCCCAAACTACTTAAAACGCAAAATGAAGATAAACATCAAAATAGTCCTGACCAAGAATGGAAAAGACTGAAGTGCGCTATCACAGAAACAGTAAGGGAAGTTCAAGAGAGACCAGCAAGCGCGACAAGGGGAAGAAAGAACAAAATATGGATTACACAAAAGACGCTGGCCTTGATTGAAAAGCGAAAAGAGTTACGGAAACAAGGACCGATATCCACAGAGCAGAAAGAGAGATACACCCGGCTTTGCAAGCAAATACAGAGGGAGTGTAGATGTGATAAAAACGAGTACATTGGCAAGATATGCAAAGAAATCGAAGATCATCAGATCATCACAATACGCACGCCACCGGGACGAGAAGGAGCCAGATATCATGAAAAATGAAATCGAGTATGCCATACGACGTCTGAAAACCGACAAAGCTTATGGAAATGACGAGGTATCCGCCGAGATGCTGAAGGCATTGGGAGATGATGGGGTTCGGATACTTTTAAACATTTGCAACAAAGTTTGGAGAACGGGACAATGGCCTAGTGACTGGACGAGTTCAGTTTTTATACCACTTCACAAGAAAGGCTGTACAAGAAAGTGTCAAAACTACCGAACAATCTCACTGATGTCTCATGCAAGCAAAATACTTCTGCGATAGACCAAAGGCTGCAGACATATTATCTGGACTACCAGATCCCACCTGAACAGGCAGACTTCATAAAGGGGAGGGGAACTAGAGATCAAATATTTAATATGCGACAACTGATAGAAAAATCTCGGGAGTTCAATATTCCCATGCTCCTTTGTTTTATAGACTATAAAAAAGCCTTCGATTGTGTACGTTGGGACAAGCTATGGCGGGTACTAAAGGAGATGGGTGTTCCAGATCATCTGATAGCAATTATACAGAGTTTATATAAGAACAATGAGGCAATTGTAAAACTAAATGACAAGGAATCGAAACCTTTTAAAGCACAGAAGGGAGTGCGACAGGGTTGTATTCTATCCCCTAGGCTTTTTAACGCGTATGGTGAATACATCATGAGAAGGGCTCTAGGTGAATATCAGGGGGGCGTGTCGATCGGTGGAAGAAGAATAACGAATCTGAGATACGCTGATGATACCACGTTGCTGGCCAACGATGAAGACGAACTCGCCGAGATGCTACAATTGGTTATTAAAGAGAGTGAAGCCCTAGGCTTAACGATGAACTTAGAAAAAACTAAACTTATGATTATCGATAGAGGTAGCACTATAACAACGGGAAATCGACTACCGCAAGTGGAAATGGTGAACGAGTTCCTATATCTTGGTTCTTTGTTGGACGGTGACGGGGGGTCGGAAAGAGAAATCAGGAGACGCACGGCAATGGCACGCGGAGCCATGACAAAATTGAGGAAAGTATGGATCGACGGGCAAATTACTTTGAATACCAAGATTCATCTAGTTAAAACCCTGATCTTCTCAATTTTCTTGTACGGCGTAGAGTCATGGACCATCAAAATGGCAGACGGTCGTCGCATTGACGCATTTGAGATGTGGTGCTGGAGGCGAATGTTGAGAATCCCATGGACAGCAAAAAGAACAAACGTGTCGATATTGCAGGAGTTGAAAATAAAGGACAGATTGTCAACCATATGCCGACGACGCATCCTGCAATATTTTGGACACGTGATGCGTAGAGACGGGTCAAACCTGGAAAAGTTGGTGGTTCAGGGCAAGGTAGAGGGTAAAAGACCTAGAGGTAGATCACCCAGTAGATGGATTGATCAAATAAAAAGCATAACCAAGCGACCCCTACAGGCAACAATAAGAGATGCAGAAGACCGGCAAAAATGGAAAAGCATGGTGGGCAGCTGCGAATGAGCCATTTGGATCACGATTCCTCAGTCATGAGGATGCGACTGGAGAGAGAGAGAGAGCGCACTGGGTACCCAGTTCTTAGACCTCTATACACACTGAGTATTTCTAACACGATTTGAAAAGCTCTGTATGATTTTGAATTATGCGGACAGACGGACAGACACGGAGCCAGATCATAAGGCTTCTTGCTATACTTTGTATAGAAGTCTAAAATTCCTAACGATAAAAATAATCCTCATATTCGGAGGGGGAGGGGATTCCGTTACGTTACCATGGAAACGGTGATTCTGACATACTAGGCAGGCTATGTGCAAGTTCACATCTAGCGCCCACTGGTTGGGCGCGACGGCCCTTTTCATGGTATACCTTTTATCTTTGCTTTTATTTACTAATATAAAAATCTGATGTGGCCATCGCATAACTTTCCGAACAGACGCAAATTTTTATATTATATTTTTAAATAAAATGGTTACATAATTTCAACAGTAAATCGATGAAAAATTTCATATTTTGCCAAAATAGGAAGAAAAAAACTTTTGAATGCCTATATCTTGCAAACGAAGCATTTTTGGACCCATGTTATTAGAAACTTTTCATCTTATTTTCGTTAGTAGAATGCGGTTTACTATTTTATTTACAAATACAAAATTTTTTTACAAATACAAAATTTTTTGAAACGCCCTGTATATTTTAGAGAAAAACTTGTAGGACAAAAAATGTAGAAAATTCCATAGCGCTAATTTTTTGTTATTAATATTTTTACATATTTAATTTCGTTTCGAAGTTATGACGCATAATGTCATAATAGCTCCAGGTAAACCCCCCTTTCCCGTTACACGATTTAATTTATTTTCATCTGGCTTCGTCCTACGACAAGAAAACGCTTATATGCAAAATTTGGAATGATTTACTTGCTTCGTTTAGACGCTATCGTGTTCACAGACGTACATACACACATACATACAGACATCCTTCCAAAAATGATAAAAATGGATTCAGGGGACCTCAAAACGTGAACATCTGTCAAAAAATTGGGGGGTCAAATTTTGCCTGATAACAATACTTTCCTTACCTAGGGGTTCGGAAAGTAAAAATTTGAAATCAATTAGTATATAAATGAATTTAAAGTAAAATTAATGTAGTAACGTTTTAGTAAATATTTTTTTCAGCAAGTTAGTATAGTTTAAAACGGTTTAAAAGCATAGATTTTGTTCTTAATTATGGTTTTTCTAAAATTACAACAAAAATTAAAACAAAATGTTTCTTTGCAATATTTCCTTACCAGTTAACTTTAGGACGAAAATGACTTCTACAAATCTTATGGAGAACAAAATTTACTAAAACTTTTATTTAAGATATTTCTTTCCAAGTTGAATAGTTGCTGAGCGCTAGCGCTGCTTATTAGAGCACATTTTTGAAAGTTTCAAACATGTACACTTTCCATTATTTAGAACCATCAAAATTCATTGTTTTTCGTTGAATCTTTTGCAATTTTCGTTTGTAATCCGGGTGGGGGGGCAGCAGGTGATATTTTTCATAACTATCTCAGTACAGTTCTTCTTAATACCAAGGGATGTAAAAGTGAAAGTTTTTCTTTCGCAATAAATTAAGTGTACCTGGAGGGTATTCCATACCCCCAAACCCCCCGGTAGCGGCAGCCTAAATGAGTTCCTGAATCCTGATAACCATCTATTTGTTTTCATTACTCTAAGCGAGCGCCGTAGCAAGGGTGAGGCGACCGAGGATTTGACTCAGGCGCCATCACAATGGGGGCGCTAAACCTCGACAAAACTCATTAAATGATAGTTTAAAATTTTCAAAATGTTAGGAATCTTTTGGGAGGGGAGCGCATATATTCAAATTTGCCATTAACATTACCGACAGCACACTAAATTTGATTAAATAATTTTCAAATTTTGAAATTCAATTAAAAAAAAATCTTACGTAAGAAATTGTCTTGACCCCCCTTCCCCCGAATAAGAAAAAATAAGATGTAAGCTACCGCCCCCTCCCCCTAAACGTCTTACGTAATACATGATTATTTATTCCAAGTTACCTTCTTATTGGAAACACGATTTCTGTTAATCGGTGTGGCTTGCGGGACTGCATCTAGGTGACTAGAATTTGGCAAAGACGGTACCCATTGTATCGATTTTTTAGCTTTTGCCTCTCGAGGAAGAGGTGGATCAGATGTATGCACAGAAACCGCTTTATATCTTTAAAAAAACGCAACCAAATCATTATGCAGAAGTAAATTCAAGTTACTTACTTCTCTTCGATGCCATCTATAATGTCTTCAACTTCTGAGGCCCGCAACAGCGAAACACTGCTCGCTAGGACGTGTTGACTCAAACCGAGTTCAATTAACTTTTTACGTTCGTCGTTTGTGATGGTTCTTCTAAACATTCCGGGATATTTTTTGTACAAAGAACCACGAAAGAGGCGAAGGTAATTGCCCACCTAACAAAACGTCACAATTTAAAAGAAACAAATGCAAGTAAAACAAATTACCTCTGATCCCACGCAATAATATTCTCCATTTTCCTCCAATTGGAAACTAATCGGCTTATCGCCGAACGTTCTTAGGGTCATAACGATAAATTTTTAGCAAATCTTTTATCGATATATGATGCAAACGACGCCGAAATATAACCTATTAATTTAACAACTGACATTTACAATCGACGTCAGCGCCTCATGCGAGCTACTTCGACTTGAGTGTGGGGACTGGTGTTGAAACATTTTGGTTAAATTTTATAAATTTCTATGTTATTTGTTGTTTTAAAATGTAATACTACAATTTCCCGACTACATTTATTTACACATTTTTTATTACGATAGTGCAATTGACGGGATTGCGAACGATATTTCGGTGCCGCCATGTACACTACAGGTAAATAATTTGAATTTATTACGATAATAGTAATAATAATAATTGTTGATTCTTCCTGGGAAATTACAAATTTGCTAGTTATATTTTTAATAATAAGTACCGGCTATTGCTTCTTGATTTATTTGAACAAACCGGAACAATTTATTTTCCTAAATGTCAAGATGTAAATATAAATTTTCATACCTAACCTAAAAACGTCAAATCATAAAAGTTGTATCACAAATAGAAATATTTATACGTAACAGATGCATAGTAATGCTAATTTAATTCTAATTATAATTTAGACTGAGATGAGCCAAGAAGATGCATGTTATGAATTAGACCAGACCTTCTTATCATCTGTAACTGTGTTCTTTGAAAAACTTTTTTTGGGCGCTAAAAATTATACAGTTGAAACCGTGGAGCACCTAATTTTATTTTCGTTGTTCTACTTGGCACTTTGCATACTTATGTATGCTTGCATCGTGCAATGGGAGATTTTAACATTTCAAAAGGAAATTTTAAACCCAAAGAGGGTTTTACTTATTATCGCACATCCAGATGACGAGTGCATGTTTTTTGGACCGACGATACTTAATTTGTTAAAGGGCGAAAAGTGTGTGGTGTATTTATTGTGTCTGTCGACCGGCGCAAATTATGGAATGGGTAAAATTAGAAAAAACGAATTGTACAAGGCGTGTCAAGTGCTAGGAATACGCGAGGAAAATATTGTCATACAAAGTCATACGCTGTTACCCGATTCTATGGAAGTGAATTGGCCGATCGATTTAGTATCTCAAATTATTCTTCATCAAGCGGAAACTTACGATATCGATATTTTGCTGACGTTCGATAGACACGGAGTTAGTCAACATTTAAATCATTGTAGCATATATTATGCTATCGCAAATCTTTGTATGAATAGACAATTACCATCAGGTAAGGCGTGTGTACAGCTTTGAGGAACAAAAATTGATTTGTTGATTTTTTAGATTGCAAAGTTTACGTATTAGAAACTACAAGTTTGATAAGAAAATATTGGTTCATTTTAGATATACCATTAAGTTTTTTACTTTCGCGAATTAGATATATCTTAGATAGAAGCGAAATAATGCAGCTCACGGAAGCAATGCGACAGCACGACTCCCAATTTTTGTGGTTTCGAAAAATTTATTTCTATTTCTCTCGATACGTTTGGATTAATACTTTACAAGAAATGGACATATTAGATATAGAATTAGATTTAGATGAAGACGATTAATTAATCTTAAGGAGCTCAAATTTATTTGTTTCTGTTACAATTTTAAAGTGCAAAAGTGGGATAATTACTTTTTTTAAATAATTTCCCCGTAGTCATTCCTTGCCATTTTAGTTTTATTTTAAAACATTTTGTGTAAAGGTAATTTGTTAAACGTAACTTAACCGTTAAGTTTTTATTTAAAAATTTATGTAAATAATTGCTGCCTACCTACCTCGTTTATCTAATAAACGTTTTGCAACTTGTTTTTTTTAAATCTGTTGTGGATTCATATTTGCAATACGTTACTATTCTTTTTTGAAAGAAAATAAGTGCTTTTTTTATTTTTTGGAATCTTTTTGTTATCGCCTTTCCATAGATATACTTTGATTATTAAAGACCGGATTTGTTATGCACCAAAAAATGCGCTTAAAAATTTATTTATTATTACTTTCTTGTTTTTTATCAACAAAAAGTTTTTATATCCGGTTACTATTAAAAATGTAAACAATTGCATTTGTTAATTGAGTAAAATCTTTGAAGAAAATCACAATTTTCTGCAGAAGAGTGTTTTCTTCCAAATTATTTGCAATGAAATCTTGTCTCTTACGATCTCTTCTATGTACATTTATACTTACTGATAAATAGTAAATATTATATTTTTTGCTGTGAATCTTTTAGTTAAATTATTCTATTAAACAAACAATTTACTAACAGCTTTTTGAAGAGATCTTACAATAAATGATTTTTATCAATTTGCCGTTTTGTTGATTTTTACAACCTGTTACATTATTAGGCATTTTTATCACAGCAGCACTAACTTGTAAACTGGAACTTTAATTGTTGCTTGTTTCGCTTTTAACAATTCCAGTGAGTCCGTTTAAGACATTTCTGCCCAAAATTTTGAAACAAAACTGGTTCAAAATGAGCTCCCGAGTATAGGAAAAATAATTTTTTAAATTTCATTCATAAATTGGTGTGATTTTCAAAGAATAAATCGAGACAACTGATTTAACAGGGTGGCCACTTGCCATAAATTCATAAAAAATCATAAATTTTGAAAATTGCCATAAAAATCAGAAATTTTACGACTTTGCCATAAAATATCATAAATTTTAGTTAAAATTAAATAATTTAAAATACTTAAATTATTTTTAGTAACCGAACCCATGCTCATCCCATGATCAAATTTGGTTAAAATTATATCTTATATATAAAAATTTATGTGATTGTTATTGACAAAATTTTTTGCATTTCTTTCTTCATTTTTTACCCACAAATCTGTGGGGTTCTGAAAATATTTTCTTCATTTTTTACCAAAGATCTAATATAAGGTAATGTGGATAGCGCGTGAATGTTTGCTAATGACTCCAACGTAAGAAAAGGATAGATGCTTGGTGTCATGTGACTAGAGGCATAATCTCTGTTGTTACCGTAGGAAAATATGCACTTATGTTTTGTCTTGCATTTTATGTAGTCCAGTGCGTAATTTTTCAAATAACATTTATTGTTTTTAAACTAATACACTAATAATTAAATATATTTTAAACAAATATATTTTTAATAATTAAATATATTTTAAACAAATATATTTAAACTAAGATAATCATGGTTACGTCATGTGCCGCATATAATTGCACAAATCGCTATAGGAAAGGAACAAATATTTCCTTTCATAGGTAAAATTAATGATTGGTGCAGTATTTTTTTATTGTAATCGCTGTTGTTTTATGTTATGTATAGTTTTCAAAAAAATGAAGCTACGAAAAAGGCGTGGGGTAATTGCAATGAGAAGAGATAATTATAAACCATCTACTTGTGCAAAGTTATGTGCCGAACATTTTCAGGCTTCTGATTTCATAATTCAATTTGGTCAAAAAAAACTAAAAGTGGGTGCAATACCATCAGTGTTTAAATTTCCTCATCATCTTGTAAAATCTGTTTCTAACCTACGTTCAAGTAGATTAAAAAGTACTGTTAAAAAATGTGAGTCACAAAAGCCTGACTTATCAGTTGAAAATTTAAGCAAGTTTTGGATTGCAAAATTTGTATTTCATCTTTAATTTCTTCCACTTCACAATCTGCTCTATTAAATAGAAAAATAAAGGAGGTCTCGTAAAACCATCCCAAGATGTTGTTAAAATATGTAAGACTGCAGAAAAAACATTCAGACAGTTTCAAAATTACAGCGATAAAATGTTAGCAAAATATATTTTATTTTGTACCAGATCGCTTAGTGATGAAAATTTATTTTTCAGTCTCAATGAGCATAATATATTAGATCAGGATCCAATTAATAATCACCGTAATCTTTTGATTTATTTAACATTGAAGGAATATTTCAATATAAGAATTCACCATAAAAATCAAATTTTAAATGAACCAAAAGAGAGAATACGATCCAAAATGACTAAATTAATACATTTAAACATCAATAATTTTTTCCAACAATATTTGTAACTATTTTTGTACATTAATAAAAGTTTTAATTGTAAAATAGATTTACTATCCCTGATCTTACATTAATAATTATGCGACGCGTTGAATCTCTTGCCTAAAATCACGTGGTATAACTCGTCGTTCCTTTATGCACTTCATGATACCGTGATCGTGCTATCCTATTCTTACGGTGGCTTCAATAGTCGCTTCGGCAAGGTTGAATCACGCTCTATCCACATTAACTTATATTAGATCTTTGTTTTTTACCCACAAATTTGTGGGTAAACCTGTGAAAGGGTTAAGTATTCATAATTATTTTATTTAGGGCCGCGATTATAAAGGACAAATATTTGTCCTAAAATGATCTATTTTTGATGTCCCAATTTATACCCAGGCAATTTTTAATTGATTCGATTGGCAAATTAAGGATTGCTCCCCCCTAAAAAAAAGTTGGTTGAGCACGTCCCTGACTATTACTACAATAGTCAGGGTAATTCACGAATCTGGTTTCTTTTTAGCTTGAAATATGCACACATTTTTTTGTAAATTGTCTGGATGGGGCGAGGTATAAAGGGAGTTCCCCCCTCGGGGTGCGGCCATAAATTTTTGTATCGAGTGCCATAAATTTTTGTATCGCGTGCCATAAATTTGCCATAAATTTTTGTATTGAGTGCCATAAATTTTTGCTTTGAGTGCCATAAATTAATAAATAAATGTTACTTATTGCTAGTGGCCGGCCTGAAATTACTAATCCAAAATTTGAATTTTGACTGTATTTCGCCGAAATTTATATTTTATTTGTGAAAACCAGTAGGTACTTGAGAAAGTCAAATTTTACAAATAATTTTTATCAAATTTTTGCCAGAAATGTGTTAATTGTATCCACTATAAACTGCTAAAAAGGTCAATTTTCTACTACCAAGATGCAGAACAGAATTATTGTAAAACATTTGCCTCTATTACTACATCAAATGCAGGACGAATGGTACTGATTTTGCTATCTAGTGTATTTTGTACTTAAAGAGAAAATACAAAATGACAAATAATTACCATGTACTATTTGATAATTGAGGCCGTGAGCGCAAGAGTGGTGTAACCCTCAAATTGCCAAAATTGGGTTTTTTGGTGTAATGCCTCTGTCTTAGTAATACCTTTGAAATAAAATCGATGTAACCAACATTATTGTAATATTCTAATAAATGGAAGCCATACAATGTGTTTGCATTCCATAAATGTAATGCATATTTCAAAGCTTTAGTGGTGAATATCTGCAAAAGTTATATTTGATGGTTACACCACTCTTGCGCTCATGGCCTCAATTTATATAACGTTTTTTGGAATCTATCCTGCATATTCTGTATATCCAGCATTATTAACGTCCATTATCTCTCTGTCACGCTAACGTTGAGTAGGGGACCTACAGTTTAACATCTGTTCGGAAGAACTAAATCGTGGGCATCCTGCAAAAAGTGACCAAGTCAGTTTTCTCAGTCACGACAAACTTTGTTGATTAAGTTCGCTCAGTATTTTTAAAAAATTTAAAAATTACCGAAAGCCCTAATAAGAAGTATTGTTAAAGTTTTAGTTTCCTAAAGGTGCAAATCCACAATGAGAATATCTCATGAAATTTTTGTCTCATGAAATAAAAATGTCATGAAAAATGTAATTTCATTGTGGAAACAGACCTGAGATACGTGATATACTATATATATAGTGATATATAGTGATATACTATATATTGCAATGACCTTTGCCTCGCGTTGGGCTGTCAACTTGCTACGTCCACCGTGAACCGTTAACACGATTTACTCTTATCTCAGGGTGACAGGTTCTTTTGACTTTTACGACGGAATTACTTTAATCACACAGTCAAAGAAAATACGGACATCTAATCTTTATAAACATTTAATTAACAAATTAACACAAAATTAAAATAAACAATTAACAGCAATACAACAAAATTAACAATAATCAAAATTCAAAGTTACTTATTTTATCAAGTTTAAAATCTACTACGCGAACTTCCTTGTAATACACTTACGTTTTTAATGGCCAAATGTATTCGCCTCAAATCTTTATTTAATCCACTTTATTTTATAATTATCCAACACAATTATAATGTTATCCAATCCAAATTATCTGATCTTCTTTAATTGGTATTTACTTATTGCAAATCCAATTGTCTTATATCAACAGATTTTTGGGACAACCTCTTCCCACTCTTTAGTTTTTAATTTACTCCTTTTAAAAAGACAAACTCGGACACCTCTGCCTCTGGAACACCAGTATTCAATTTGCTCTCTTTATATACAACTACTTTGTCGTTTCATTCAATTCCAACTTTGTTTATCACTTTCTCAAAGGAACTCTCTTATATGCGACTACTCTGGTCGCTTGATTTTCTTCAACCCTTATTTCTAGTTAAAGTCGGGAGCAAATTTCGCCCAGCTACCCGCTTACACCAATTTGGAAGGAACTCCTCTTTTTTTATTATTCTCTTATTTCTATGGTTACCTTTTTTATCATTTCTAAATTTGCCTACTAACATTTTTATAATTACAATAATACATCTTTTTTTAAATTGTTTTTGACAAACTTTTCTCATGCCATATTTTCTCTGACTGCACGACAAACAATTTAATATCGCAACAGCCAAATATTGATGGACACAACAATATATTGAACTGGAAATTTAAGTTTTTGCAGATCTGACTCATTCTCGGTGACTTTACGTTTGAGTTCATGTTGTTCGCAATAGAGCAAAAATTTGATATTTTCCTGGTACATCCCTGCGAAACATTAGGTGGCTTAATTTCTCTTCATTAATCCAGATCAATGGTATCTGTGCAGAACAATTCTCATGGTTGGTTGAGGACCTCAGCTGTGATTCGAGGTCATTGAACTGAAATATTTGCTTTGATTATTTTTCAATAAATTTTAAGTTTTTAATGATGTAAATTTGAACTCACCTCTGTACATTATTATTATGCTATGTAATATTACGTTTGCTGTGGTTTTTTGCTAATTTTTGTTAAAAATTTAATAAGGTCGCTATTCGCATATCACGATTTAATTAATAGGTTAATTGACTGAAGTTTTGAATTATTGTGAACAATCTAAAATTAAAGTGCTACAAGTGATTCTAAAATATTTTTAACATTTGCCACGTACCTAGGAAAAGCGAAGATAAGCTGCTTTATTTTCCAAATATGAAGAATGTTGCTCAAGATCAATCACTTCCGGTGAAGATAAGAAATTCACATAAAAGCGAGCGAAGTACGCATCCAAAAAGTCAGTTCCTGTCAGCAAGCAGTTGAATTCGTATTGTGCTCGAGTAAGCGTCGAAAAGTTTGGAATATTTTAGTAATTTTTGAAATTAACAGTTGGTACGAGAGAGAAATTTTTGTGCGATTTAAGATTGGATTCTTCTTCTTCTTCAAGTGCCATATCCGGTCTCCCGGACGTTGGCGACCTCTCTCCTATGTATGTGTTGTGCGTTTGAAGTATTATCACACACATAGGGGACCTACTGCTTAACGCGGGCTCCGAACCGCGGGAAGTGTATACACTTCATCTCCAGAGAGGCTTTTCCAGGCAGATTACACCTCGGTGGTTTGCCATTGCCTTCCGAGGGGAGACGGCCAGAATAAAGTTTTTACTGAGCCCGTAGTCGAACCGGGCATTCAGCTTTAGCAGCAACGCACTTAACTGCTTTAGCTGACGACCGTTGGAAGACCGTGACGAAGATTGGATTGGAAAAATTATTTGGATTTTTAATCAATATTGGTTTTATGCTGGTTATTTTTGAGAGCCATTTTTGCGCAGCAATTGGAAAATTTTACTGCTTTTTATTATATCGAGCACGGCTTGTTTATGCTGGATAATTTCGTACCGTTGGATGAATTTTTGAGGTTACCTGGAAATAAATTTTGGTTAAATTCAATAAGTTTCAACATTAATCTATCAAGTAATGGAATTAATTTTAACGTACCTGGTTATTTTGGATGCACGATTGGATATCATACGAACGTGATACCGTTATTTGGATTTGGGAATACCAGCACATCTGTCAAGGTTGCTGATAACAACACACCTGTTCTGATCGTTTCTACAGAAGCCAATATCATCGTTCACAGTGGCGTACTAAACGAAGGTAACTGTTATTTAAATTTAGTTAAAACATTCTTAAAAATTTCGAAAATATCTTTTATTTTTAATAATCGTGGACAATATTTGTGTAACAAAACTTTTTATGTATTTTGTAATTTTATATCTTCAAATTTACATCTATTCTATAGCCACAGCAAATATTCACCTGGTTTTGTAATAATAGCCAATACAACTGTTTATGAGATATTGTTTCTTTTATTTAATTTCAATAAAAAGGGCTACATTTGCAGAGTAGTACTAGGAATTTATTATAGTCAAATCAAGGTAAATCAACGAATTATTGTTATTCGTATGTCGAGTTGCAGTTTTATTAAAGCAACTAACTTAGGATTTGCAAAGACGATCCATCGCAGTTCAACATTCTACAAGTGTCACAATAAAAGAGTCTCAAGTGCTGGAGCTAGTCGTGGTGAGAGAGATCGTGATTATTAAAGCAACATTTGGGTGGTACAGTAGTTGCTCCCTAGATAACACAACAATATATAGTAATTTCCACAATGAAATTACATTTTTCATGACATTTTTATTTCATGAGACAAAAATTTCATGAGATATTCTCATTGTGGATTTGCACCTTAAAACAAAAATTTAAACTTTTAAAAAGCTGATTTTTCACAAAATATTAAACATTCAATTTCATTTATCTAGAAACTCTGTTTTTTGACTTGGTCACTTTTTGCAGTATGCCCACGAAATGTTAGAGCAAGATTTTGCCCTTTAACCTTATGGTTGCCTACACTACATTGGAGCATGATACTATAACTATACACAAGATATGCTCTTGCGCATGCTGCTCTGTCTCACTCTAACAATCGTGACGTCGTGCAGTGACCAAATGCATCTCTTTCATAGCGTGAATTACTTAAATTATAATTTTTTCTATCACTTAAGAATTATGATATCTATGTTTCCATGTGAAATGCTTAGTAACTTACATTTACTATTTACCCAATTATCTAATAATGTAAAACCGACAAAAATTTACTTGTAGGCTGTTAGACCGAGAGCCAGCAAGAAAAACGACGTATGATTAGCGAAACGCTGAAACTTTTTGAGAAGTTAGCCAGTGTTATAAAGAACAGGGAAACGCAAGTATGGCGGCCCGTATGTGTCGGTGTTGCGCTGCGCAATTTTTTGAATGTGTCAAAAAAAACTATGCCCTTGGGGAATGAGCTAAAAGGTAATTCTGGTTTTATATCATATATTCGATAGCCAGAGTATGAAGGAGTCGTATGCCATACCGATGCGGCGTCTCAAACTGTCCGCCATACTGAATTAAACGTGTCATTTATTTTATGTTCTCTTGAAATACTAGCGAAAAGCTAATTTTTTATCCAACCATACAAAAATCTCATCACCGATTATGACCATGCCATACTGTTTCGGTGTCCCTAAGTACACGCCATACTGATTCAAAGATGTCGAATTTTTCACCAGTCCATGTATCATAGGTGAAAGTACGGGGGTCATAAAAACGGACCGCCATACTTTCACCTATGATACATGGACTGGTGAAAAATTCGACATCTTTGAATCAGTATGGCGTGTACTTAGGGACACCGAAACAGTATGGCAAGGTCATAATCGGTGATGAGACATCTTTTTGTATGGTTGGATAAAAAATTAGCTTTTCGCTAGTATTTCAAGAGAACATAAAATAAATGACACGTTTAATTCAGTATGGCGGACAGTTTGAGACGCCGCATCGGTATGGCATACGACTCCTTCATACTCTGGCTATCGAATATATGATATAAAACCAGAATTACCTTTTAGCTCATTCCCCAAGGGCATAGTTTTTTTTTGACACATTCAAAAAATTGCGCAGCGCAACACCGACACATACGGGCCGCCATACTTGCGTTTCCCTGTTCTTTATAACACTGGCTAACTTCTCAAAAAGTTTCAGCGTTTCGCTAAGGGGCCGTTCATGTATTACGTAAGACGTTTAGGGGGAGGAGGGGGTAGCTAACATCTTATTTTTTCTTACTCGGGGGAAGGGGGGTCAAGACAATTTCTTACGTAAGATTTTATTTTTTTAATTTAAATTTCAAAATTTAAAAATTATTTAATCTAATTTAGGTGCTGTTGGTATTAATGTTAATGTGAAACACAATACTATTAATTATTTACGTTAGAAATGAATAAAGTAACTAAAAATTTTGATTACAGAGAAAATGGTCTTCCATTATTAAAAGCAATGCTTTTTTAAGTGTAACACTAGAATATCGCAAAAAAATATTATTTTGCACTTACTATAGTCTTACTCTCATAGTGCGATATACTCTATATAATTATTATAAAAAAATATGAAAAAAAATTTTTATTATAAAAAAAAGTCAGGTCAAAATCGAGCGTTTTTGAAATTTTCTAAAATGTGCTCTATTTAACAGTGCTGGCGCTCGGCAACAACCTATTAGACTTAGAGAAAAATCACTTAGATAGAAGTTGTAGTAAATTTTATTCTCTGTAAGATTTATACAAGTCATTTTCGTCCTAAAGTCAACTGGTAAGGAAATATTGCGAGGAAACATTTTGTATTCGCCACTTTTAATTGGTGGCACTCCCGGGCGCTCGCCGAAGTCACCAACCCAGAGCTTTTATTAGGACCACAAACCTTAAATATTCAAAAACCAGAACCCCCTGACCATTTTTAGGAAACTCTTCATTTCATGATTTCGAGGATGTTGTTAAAATATTTTAAGTGTTTTTAATTTTTTTAATGAGTTATATGATAACAATAATAATAATAATAATAATTCTTTATTTACGGAACAATTTCCTTTTAACTATAAAATACACACAATAAAAAATAAAATAAATAAATAATAAATTTACAATCACAAATTCAATAAAAAATAAATTAAACAAAATAAATAAATAATAACAATCACAAATTCAAAGCTGGCATCAGCTGAAGTTTAAATTTCGCTAAAGTAAATATAGCTGAAATAGAAATTTGTTTAAAAATAATTTGCCAAAAAACATAATTTTCACTCCTTCATAAAAAATTCCAACTGCAGACGAAGAATTCGGTAAGAAGCTCAGGGTTCCGAGAGGACGTTTTTTAGTACGAATGTTCAAGTACGAACAATTACCTAACGAAATCCGTCCGAAAAATCGCAGAAGACCGATTTTGGATTTTTTATACGCAATTTTCTTACACTAAAGTAAATTGTTTGAATACTCGTATTAGCTTTTTTTTTAATATAAAATAAACTTAATATCTTCATTAATTTCACTTTTAATGTTTAATATCTGGCTTCTCATTGGGTAATAATTTATCTTACGTAAGATTAGTGTGGGGGGGGGAGGGGTTATACATTTTCTTATTTTTTCTTACTAGGGGGAGGGGGGGAGTCTAAAAGTAAGAAAAAACGTCTTACGTAATACATGAACGGCCCCTAATCATACGTCGTTTTTCTTGCTGGCTCTAGGTCTATGTGGTCTTTTTACTTTTATATTATGTTAATAGGAAGATAGTAATAATTAATAAATATTATAAGGTGCGCTTAGATATTATTATGCAAATGTATAACTTGACCTATTTTAGTTAGTTAAATTATAAAAGCAAGGTACAAATTTTTTTATGTAATTATTAGGTTTGTTTCATCGCGAACAAATTGAACAGTTCTAGAACTACCGATTCTAGTTCAGATTGTTCTAATACGCATGCGTTCGCAATAACTACTTTAGAACTAGTAGTAAGAAAAAAGTTTGATGAAACAGTTTTAGTTCTAATTTTTCGGGAAAACTCGGACGTCGGATTGACTCGAGTTTTATCTTGAACTTTATTAAACCCAACCTAAATTTGTTGTTGCAAATCATGCAGAAACGTACATTTATTTACATTCAATTATAAACATTTAAATTACAATTAGTCTTTTTCTCCAAATTCTTTATTAAATGACTAGACGCGTTTCGAGAATCTAATGTATTCTCATCATCGGTCGTTATTAAAGGACAAAAACGTAAGATGTGTCAAATTTTATACATAAAATTAAATTAATAAGAGTCGGTCATTAGTAGATACTATATCAAATAAAAATAAACGAAACGCGTCTCGTCATTTAATAAACAATTTGGAAAAAAGACTAATTTTAATTTATTACAAAACTCCAAAAATATTGGGAAAAATAAAATTATTTTTGATATAAACATTGAAGTTGAAAAAATGAGTAATCCTTCAGGTTTCAGTGATTTCAATGATGATTATTGACAATGTCTCTAGTGATGAGGAAATTATGCTTGCACAATTTAGCACAAAAGTGCGTAATGAGTTAAAATAATTTTTAATTATTAAAATAAATAAAATAAAATAATTTGTTTATGTATTATTGGCGACTAAAACAAATATTCGTACTAGTTCTAGTACGTCTTCAGTCAGGATATTATGGGCGGTCTAGAACTACTAGTTCTTGCTTCTGAACAAGTACTGATTGAACCGTTCTAGAACTCACAATTAGGCTGATGAAACAGCGGACTAGTAGTTCGTAGAACTAGCAGTTCATATTTTAACGTTTGATGAAACAGATTTTAGTTAAAGAGCATGTGCATAGCTCTAGAACTAACGAGAACTCGTCGATGAAACAAACCTATTATTACGATGATACCATAATATCATGTATCAACTTACTTACCTACATTTTTATGTTTTGCACACTTTACAACTTTTTCGCGCCTTACTATCAAAAATAAATTACATTTAGGTATTCGTGTGTACGCTAGTTTAAATCAGTTAAAAACGTTTAGTTTTTGTAGTTCGATGTTTCTCGGATAAAAGTATAGGTAGAACTTTAACTCGCCTCAATAATCGAGATGAAACGACGTAAGTCGACAAGAAATAAACTGATTAATCCAGCAATGTTCAGTCATTTGGGTCAACAGAATTAAACAAACAGAGTATGAAGTTCTAAAATTGAAAAATACGATATTAAAATACGAAAATGAAATTAATATTTTAAGAACACAAAAAGATAAATACGATACTTTGGTTAAATCCGTTACAAAAATATTTAGCACTCGTCAAATAAAAACAAGGTGGATCTCGCTTTTTGCGGCAGATCCTAGGCTTCTATACAGCTACCTTTCTGGTGTAAAAAGAAGTTCTTAGTTAGTTATTTTTGTTAGACATGTAATTTAATATATCAGATTAAATTTTTGCGATCAACGGATCAACAGATAAACGGATTATAGGATAAAAGGATAATCGGATAAAATTTATCTACTATATAATGGGAAACCGGCATAGAGAAGATTTAGAAGGATCCAGATAATCTGCACTAATTAAATTTTTTGCGGTTGGTTATTATCATTATGTTCCCTATAGACCGTTTGACCGATCGGAATCAAATTTGGCACAGTTATTATGTAGGTCCCTGCGCATGTTTTAGTATTGAAATAGTGCAAAAATTCGCAAAGGAAAGGAAAGTTGATTTTGAGTAGCCTGCCTTCCTTTAAGGAATCTCGATAATCCATTCATGCGCGTCCCTATGGGACGCGCATGAATATTATCGAGATTCCTTAAAGGAAGGCAGGCTACTCAAAATCAACTTAAAAACAATAATGAATGCTGTCAAGCTGTCAACCGATCGACAATGCAAATACGCGTGCACGTGCTTTACGTTTCTATTTGACCAATCTTAACCAAATTTGGTATAGAAGTTATTTACAACGCTACGAAAAACATAGGCTAGTTTAGAACCTTGGAGTGAGGCCGAAGACCGAACAACCACGGTCTACACGTATGGTTGCGATTTCCCCGAGGCCGAACAACCACATCCGACCCGGTCTAGATGGCTAAAGGCGGCCGGTAGGCCGACTGTGCCAGCTAGTATTTAATAACAATCAAACTTTTTCATTCCATTCGAAACTTTACTTCTCTGTAATGTACCACTGCTAATATGGTAAAACAAGGTGGAACTCGCTTCAGCGGCAGTTCTTAGGCTTCTATACAGCTACCTTTCTGGTGTGGAAAGTTGTTATTATCTGGTTATTTTTGATCGCCATATAATGTAACACCACATAATCAGATAATCTGCACCAATTAAATTTTTTGCGATTGGTAATTATCATTTACTATATAAGTAATAACAATCAAACTTTTCCATTCTATTAGAAATTTTACTTCTCTGTAATGTATGGTCCTTTTTTTGAGGTGGACCAATCCTCTCCTTTCTCTTTTATTTATAACTTAACTTCACTAACCACATCAATAAAAAATTATTTTTTCACATCAAAGTAAAACAAGTAGTTTATATAGGGAGACCTCTTCGAAAATATCTTTAACTTAGTAAATTTCTTTCGAACATTTGCGTATTTATAAATTGCATTAGCGAATCGAAGCACCGGATTAACAGATTAACGTAATACTATATAGACGAAGTATTTAAAATATAACAACGTATCAGTTGATCAACGTTATGATTGGCTCTGAAACATGCGGACGGACACGAAGCCAGACCATAAGGCTTCTTTCTATACCTTGTATAGAAGCCTAAATAAGGCTTCTTGTTATATCGTACTTTGTATAGAAGCCTAAAAGTAGCGCACTGGCTACCCAGTTCTTAGACCTCTATGCACACAGAGTATTTCCAACACGATTTGAAACGCTCTGTATGATTTTGAATTATGAGGACGGACAGACACGGAGCCAGATCATAAGGCTTCTTGTTATACTTTGAATAGAAGCCTAAAAGTAACTAGAATTTTTGTTGGTAAAACCGTGTAAAACTAGCTTTAACTGATTTCGCGGAAAAAAGTTAACCTTAAATACATACCAAAAACAAATGTCAATAATAATTATAACCTACAATATTGACACATAAAAATATTACTTATCAGTCTGTTACCTATGTTGACAGCCCAATATTGCTCTGTTAACTTATCAGACGACTTGACAGACTGGTAACTGCTAACAGTCATTGGTGAATACAAATATATCACATTAACAGACTGTTATTGACTTGACTCTCTGTTAGCAACTTAACAGAGCTTGGTGAATACGGCTGTAAATGTCACTGATTACATTTTTGCTTGGAAAAACAAAAACACGTCTGGAATAGTCGACTGTTTACTCGCGACACCGGCAGGCCGCTTATGTTAAATTAATAATAATTATTAATAATATTAAAATTAATTATTAATAATGAAATTATCATCTTAAACCTAGTAAAACACTTAAATATTAGTGGGATATTCTAATGTTTGAATATGCCGTAGTTGGTAATTTGTTCGAGAGAAATTCGTCCAACTCAGCATTTGTACGACTGAACATTTAATCGACAGGGCATTTTCAAACAAATTTCTGTCGCACATAACGCTGTCGAACAAATTACCTAGAATCGAGTATTCGAATACTCGATTTCCCAGCCCTCGTAGATATAACACACCAGCTACAAGATTTTTTTTTAATTAATTTGATTTTGATTAAAAAATATTAGTTTTTTGATATCTATGATATCAAAACCCTAAAATAGCATCGTCCGAACCAAGTAACGTGATATAACATGCTTCGAAAATATTATTTTTAAAGCATGGTATATAAGTTACGTTCGTAATATAGATTGTACCATAATTGCTGACTTTCGATGTGATAAATACTGAAGAAAGATATGATTTCGCGCTATGCTGAAGAAAAATTGGTCACAAAGTTGCTAATGATTGTAATTTTACATACAATTTCTTAACGGTGTGGATATATTGTTCAAAAGATAAAAATACAAATAACGGATAAGCAGATAATGCAATAAATGGATAAACAGATTAACGGATCAACAGATCAGCGGATCAATGTATAAACGTATCAATATATCAACGTATCAATGTATCAACGTATCAATGTATCAACGTATCAATGTATCAACGTATCAATGTATCAACGTATCAATGTATCAACGTATCAAAGGATCAACAATTTACTATATAGGTTACACTTTGTATTTAAAATTTAGGTAATACTTTTGAAAAGGAATCGATATAGCAAGTACCACTAATTTATAAACATGAACAACTCAAGCAATTATTCTAGCAGCGACTTTTCCGATTCCGATTTTGATTCTGATGAAATCAATACAAAACATCATCTAACCTGTAATAATAATAAATTGCATTAGCGAATCGAATCAACGGATTAACAGATTAACGCAATACTATATAGACGAAGTATTTACAATATAACAACGTTTCAGTTGATCAACGTTATGATTGGCTCTGAAACATGCGGACCGACACGAAGCCAGACCATAAGGCTTCTTTCTATACCTTGCATAGAAGCCTAAATATGGCTTCTTGTTATACTTTGTACAGAAACCTAAAAGTAGCGCACTGGCTACCCAGTTCTTAGACCTCTATACACACAGAGTATTTCCAGCACGATTTGAAACGCTCTGTATGATTTTGAATTATGCGGACAGACGGACGGACGGACAGACACCGAGCCAGATCATAAGGCTTCTTGCTATACTTTGTATAGAAGCCTAAAATTATTTTTTCACATCAAAGTAAAACACGATTTGAAACGCTCTATATGATTTTGAATTATGCGGACGGACAGACAGACAGACGGACGGACAGACACGGAGCCAGATCATAAGGCATCTTGCTATACTTTGTATAGAAGCCTAAAAGTACACAGCAGTATCAACAGATCAACGTATTTAAATTATATATAGGTGAAAAATTATGAAAATAAAATATAACTTATATTTGGTGTGCATTGAAAATAGATAATCTGCACTAAATATATTTTTGCGGTTGGTATTTATCATTTACTATATAATCAATAATAAGCAAACTTTTCCATTCCATCCGGAACTTTACTTCTCTGTAATGTACGATCCATTTCTTAAGGTCGATCAATCCTAATCTTTCTCTTTTATTTACAACTTAACTTCACCAATCACATCAAGCCACTGCTGTGGTTACAATAAAACGGAATCAACGTATCAACAGATCAACGTATCAACGGATCAACGTATCATCGTATCAACGTATCATCGTATCAACGTATTTAAATTTCCTATATAGGTGAAAAATTATGTAAATAAAATATAACTTATATTTGGTCTGCATTGAAAAAAAGTTGTTATTTTTGGTCGCCATATTATTATAATGTAATATCAGATAATCTGCACTAATTAAATTTTTGCGGTCACAATCACAATTTCGAAGGTTCTGATTAGATTTGAATTATGCGGACAGACAGACGGACAGACGCGGAGCCAGATCATAAGGGTTCTTGCTATACTTTGTATAGAAGCCTAACAAGTAGTTTATATAGGGAGACCTCTTTGAAAATATCTTTAACTTAGTAAATTTCTTTCGAACATTTGCGTATTTGTAAATTGCATTAGCGAATCGAAACAACGGATTAACAGATTAACGCAATACTATATAGACGAAGTATTTACAATATAACAACGTATCAGTTGATCAACGTTATGATTGGCTCTGAAACATGCGGACGGACACGAAGCCAGACCATAAGGCTTCTTTCTATACCTTGTATAGAAGCCTAAATAAGGCTTCTTGTTATATCGTACTTTGTATAGAAGCCTAAAAGTAGCGCACTGGCTACCCAGTTCTTAGACCTCTATACACACAGAGTATTTCCAACACGATTTGAAACGCTCTGTATGATTTTGAATTATGCGGACAGACAGACGGACGGACAGACAGACGGACACGGAGCTAGATCATAAGGCTTCTTGTTATACTTTGTATAGAAGCCTAAAAGTAAATAAAAAATTATTTTTTCACATCAAAGTAAAACCAGAAAGTCCATTTTAAATTTAAAATAAATTTTAATTTTATTATACATACGATGTGTTTACAATGACAATTTCGAGGGTTCTGATTAGGGTTGAATTATGCGGACGGACACGGAGCCAGATCATAAGGCTTCTTGCTATACTTTGTTCACTGCTACCTCATAATTCATTTCGTACGTCCTACGCTAAATAGTTGTTTTTACTTTTATATATAGTGTAGCGTCTGATGCTTTGAAGAATGCACGAGTACGCACACAATCGGTTTATGGACACCTACCTTTAATTCGACTCTTATACTTCTCAGGCTAATATGCGTCGGGATCTGAATCAACCAACACTTCTTATACGAGCTTATTCTTGATTGAACGAATTCTGTATTCCAACAAAGATAAAACTACAGTTGGAATTCCGTTAACAAGTTTTTAATCAAATCAACAAATTTCAACATATAACAAGAACCCAAACAATCAAACAATCTTTATGTAAACTACTATTCTACGCACTGATTATTAAAAGGTAGCTAACCTGTGATTTGTATCGTGCGCACTATTTTCTTTCTTCAAAAATTCCACTTTCCAATCTCCACTCTGCTTCTCATATATCGGATAACTTGGTATCCGTATCTCCCCAACGTATCTATAAGACACGATCTCGATCACAACCTTCGTTGCCAACACCTTCTGTATCCCGCTATCTTGCGGAATCTTAAATTCTCCAAGGAATTAATCTTCTTGGGTAGTACCACCGTATATCGTTCACGAATATAATTTATTTCAGTATATTTTATTTGAATCTTACTTGAATTCGCGAGTTTATCTCGCAGTACAAAATACACGACCGTCACCTCTCGTGATCTCGATGGAACTTCGCGAATATAATTTATTTCAATTATCTTTAATTGAATTGCAATTATTCGCACAACTGCATATCGCAGTAACTAATATGCGACCGTCACGCTTCGTGATCTTGATCGAACTGTTATTTACTTTTTATGTAACGTTCGTTACTATATATTTTGTTTTTTCAAACCGGAGCTTCTTATATATCGGTTTGTTTGTACATGGCCGACGGTTCTCTGCACGTTTGATTAATTTCCACATGTTGTATATCCCGTTTACACACAACATATAACTCGAACAAAATTAAAATTAAATTCAAACGACACAACAAAACAAACATATGTAAACAAATGTGTTTGAACCTCCGGTCTCCACTGTACTTCTCTCCTTGTTGGTACGACTCTATCCTCAACATGGATAGCGCGTATCACAACAATAGATACTTAAACTATATGCTCATGCTGTTACATTTACTTAAAAGCAACGCTAACATAATCCTCATGTCGTATAAAATATAATATGGATTGACGGGCAAGTCCGTCACGCGCCATACGCTAAATAATGCGATGACGGACATATCCGTCATCAGCATTGAACGTGTTAAAACACATTTTTATTTTATTATACATACGATGTGTTTACAATCACAATTTCGAGGGTTCTGATGGTTAGATTTGAATTATGCGGACAGACAGACAGACGGATGGACAGACACGGAGCCAGATCATAATGCTTCTTGCTGTACTTTGTATAGAAGCCTAATAGCGCACTGGGTACCCAGTTCTTAGACCTCTATACACACTGAGTATTTCTAACACGATTTGAAACGCTCTGTATGATTTTGAATTATGCGGACAGACGGACGGACGGACAGACACGGAGCCAGATCATAAGGCTTCTTGCTATACTTTGTATAGAAGCCTAAAATTGGAAAATGACAAAAAAAAGCGGGTCCGCGTGCTTATCGTTGGTTATTAAAAAAAAGGCCACCTCTTCCTGCTTTATCAACTTTCAGAAAGTGCGCCGCAAAGGTAAATTTGGAACCAGGAATGTTAGAAACTGTTTTTGTAATGAAAAATGCGAACCTTTGCGATCTACAGAAAGTGTGCATATTGTCAGCAGATGAAATGAAAATTCAACAAAGTTACGAGTATGACAAAAAAAAAAGATAGTACCACAATGGCTCCTGCAAATTATGTTCAAGTTTTTATGGCAAGGGGTCTTTTTGGTAATTGGAAACAACCGATCTATTATAAGTAAGGACTTACTATTTATAATTTCAAAAAATTTAAAGTTATTATCTTACAACTATGACTGCAAACTAACAAATGAAACTGTCTTAAAAATAATTGTGAAGTTGGAAAATATAAATTATCACGTTGTCGGTCTATAGTAAGTGATTTGGGTGGCGGTAACCGAGGATTTTGGAATGAATTATCGATAGAAGAAGCGAAGCCTTGGTTTGAAAATCCTGTTACAAAGCAACGAATACATGTCTTTGGTGATGCTCCACATTTGGATAAAATTACTTCGAAATTATTTTTTAGACGGTGTTTTTGTTATATCTGGTCAAATGGTAAATTAAATGTAAAGGTACTTTTAAATAAAAGTTTTAGTAAATTTTGTTCTCCATAAAGTGCACATTACACGCGGCCTTTTTCTCATGCGATGATCGCCGCAACCATCGCAGCAGCCGAATGCACCTGCAACCGAATGCACAATGTGCACTCAAGGCTATGCGATGCATAGCCGTGATGCGATTTTCGTATTTTAACAATTTATCACAAATTTTAACTCACAAAAAAAAATTAACAAATTTAACCACACAACATAAAAGTACAATATTTTTACGTCAATTTTATCTATTTTTATAACTTCAATAACATCAAATGTTGATAGAAATCACTAGATCGCATGAGAAATCGCATACAAAATAGAACGAGTTCTATTTTATAACCATGCGATCTTACAACGCATTGCAATCAATTGCTGAATGGGTTGCCTATGCGATTAGCTGTTTACACGAGGCTTTCGGCTGCTGCGATGGTTGCTGCAACCGATCGCATGAGAAAAAGGCCGCGTGTAATGTGCACTTTAGATTTGTAGAAGTCATTTTCGTTCTAAAGTTAACTGGTAAGGAAATATTGCGAAGAAACATTTTGTTTTAATTTTTGTTGTAATTAATCGTTGTAATTTTAGAAAAACCATAATTAAGAACAAAATCTTTGCTTTTAAACCGTTTTAAAGTATACTATGTAAGATGCAACTTTTGAATTTGAACTTCGCGCCGACGTCCCCTCCAGAAAAACCGCCATCTATTGAGAACTAACAAAGTTCAAATCTAAAATCACACTTCTTCGACGACACGGAAAATAACTTGGACCACCACGTTGTGAAATACCTACTATCGCCATCTAGTAACCAAACTCTTTCTTCCGGTGTACAAAACATAGTGTCAAAAACAACTGTAACAAAACAAATGATCGCTCCGAAAGAGAGACGAACATTCACTTCCAACACAAATAAAACTACCAAATTTGGGCATGTCAATTCTTTTATTATCTTTAATATTCTTGTTTGAGGAATTTAACCTGAAGCAGTGATTACCTAAATCGTGACCAGTGGCGTACCTAGACCACTTGGGGCCCGGGGCGGATTTATTTTGGAGGCCCCCCTCACCCTCAAAAAAAAAACATTTTAATGTGGCTAGCCTTTTTTTTGCCTTAATCTAACCGTCTTCCATAAGCTATTGCCCTGTGCAGAGAAATAATAGATAGAATAAGGGAACAAACTCGTGCAGTCCGAGGTCTCAATTATCATTACTGTTAAAAATGTTAAACTGATAAAAAGTTTTATCGTAAGAGCCCGAATTCGAACAATTGAATCTACGACGTTCAGCACGACGCAACGCAGCTCCGAAACCGACGCTCTCTGAACGACTGAGCCACGAATGAGCTCGCTCACTTGAGAAACATGGAATTATTTATTTTTGGGTGGGGCCCCCTTCGTAAAGGGGCCCGGGGCGGACCGCCCCCCCTAGGTACGCCACTGATCGTGACCTAATAAATCTGTAGATTTAATTACCCTGAAAGTCGATTTGTTTTAAATCGCTTTATGTTATTTTGATAATTTTTAAATTACTTGTTGGGATTCAATCCTTTGGATTGTTATAATCTTTTCTTCATGTACTAAGTACATTTTATGAAGATTGAGGAAAGCTATGTGTTTTTATTGAAACACTAGCCGTTAATGGAAAAATACCTTTTAATCTACCTTTAAATAACCACCTTTGAATTACCATTTACTACCTAATTAATTGTAACTTATTTAAACTCAGCTGAAACAATAATTTATATTTGGCTTGCTGGTTTAAATCAAGGAATCCTTCGTTAGTTTTATAGTGGCTAAAATATTATATATCTCGCCGGGACCAACGTTCTTCTAGAAAACATGAGAGTTACAGCTGTTCAAATACAAATTAAAATCACAACCTAATTCAAACAAGTTCAACCATCCTGTATTTGAATAATTAAGATACCTAATTTACCAATATTAAAACCCAGATTTAATAAGTTACGACAACTTAATTAACAACAAATCTCTGGGAACAGTTCAATGTAATTTGCTTTATGGTTTGCATTTAAGCAGATTATTCGTGAGTAATTTATTTTCCACGCTAATAGGGGTTGTTTATAATCTTTTACCCAAATCGTCGAAGCTAAATGTACACGTAACGAACCCAAAACCATTGTTTTAAATAAGTCAATCATCTACCACGATATAAAGATTTGTAAACTTATCGTACATCATTAGATACTTGGCCTTGTGGGGACTTAGTAACAGATTGAATGCATTTATCAATTCTTTTTACCTGTAAACAATTAGCAATAACTTTGACAAACACCCTGTATATAATTATTTACTTTACTAATAGATTACTACCTATTTTATATAAAGAAACCTCTTATTTATAAATCTAATCTCATTTGAAATTAAAAACACCCTGTATATAAGCATACTTGCATTTTCTTTGTTTGAATAAAAAACAAGTTACTATTAGCACAGATAACTTACTACAGATAGCTCATGCTTATGGAGAAATGGGTGTCCCTATTCAGTTATATTTGGAAGCGAATGAAAATTAGTTTGGAAGCCAATGGTTAAAAGTAAGAGAGGCGCTGCATGTATTTGCTTCCAGCCCTCAGGCAAAAATAACCCCAGGCCCAGGCGGCTCAGGTATTACCTACCTACCTCAGGTAGTAAAAACTGTTGGGTTTTTACAAACATTTTGTGTTTCTGTTTATTGATTTGAATTTTGGAATGAAAATTATATTTATTTTTTTCTTCTAACGGATAAAAATGAAAAGGTATCATTTGAAAGACTATTTTTTTGGCTTTTAAAGATACCCAACACTGGATATTTTGTTCTTTAATTATTGTTTTTTTAAATTAATTTTTAATTCACATAAACTTCAGGGCCGTATCAGCGTTACATGAAACACTAGTCAATAAAAATAAAATTTTCTGTAAACGTCTTGTATGAATATTATAAAAATACCTCAAGTCAAATGGAAAAAGGGAAATCAATTTGGAATATCTAAAAGTTCGAAATGTTTTTAACAACAAAGTAATAATAGTAGAATAATTTTATCACTTTTATAGTTGAGAAATCACAGTACCTTAATTAGACCCCACTATGTCAAGAGGGGGGGGGGGAGTTTCGAATACAAGTCAAGTCAAATAACCTACCTTTTTAAACATTGAAAAAATTGCATTAGCAGCCGACTGCTGTTGCACGATTCCGGTGTATGTCTGTAAAAATAGAGGTTTTTTTTTCATTGGCAAAATTTTGTTGTTGTTCATGATATCAGAAATACCAACCTCACAATATTACAATACAATAAAAAATTTTAACTTTAAAATTGCGTGGAACATAAATAGAATTATTATTGCCCCCCCCCTGTAATGCGTCCTTGATTCCATTTGGAAACTTAGTGACTTTTCTTTCCTTATTAGAAAAAGTTCAAATGTAGACTGAAATACCGCCCCTTAATGATATCACAGTACCTTAATTAGTAATAATTTTAACTTTAAAATTGCGTGGAACGTAAATAGAATTATTATTGCCCCCCCCCCTGTGAATTATTTGTTAATGAATTATTTATTTTGAAAAAATTATATACAAACAAGCAAGAGTTTTCGACAGGTTTGAGAAATCCAAACAAAAATATTATAGAATACTCAAGAAGCATTATAAAATGTTTTCATAAAGTTTTTGATGTAGATAAGTCCAGCATAAGAATTAAATTAAACATGAAAGAACTCTTTGAAAGAAAAAATATGAAAAATGTAATTTGTTCTATAGACGAACATGAAAACTATTTTATAGACTTATTATTAAATGTTAAATTATTTAAGTATTGTAAGTGGGCAATAAGCACAGCCAATAGTAAATCAAATTGCTCAAATAATCAAAAATAAAAAATTTTAAAAAATGTATAAATATCTTTCTTTCATTTTTTGTTTTTTTTTTGGTTTTTAATAATGACCTTGTATAATAAACTTATAATGTACAATAAAATTTATTTTGATACAGATAAAATGTTAAAAAATTTATTTATTTTTGGAAACCTTAAATCTACAAATAAATGTTTAATAATTAATACCGTAATAACTGTACATGCAAAACTAACCCTTGACAGGTACAAGTATTAATCTTGATAAGTACCTTTTACCGTGCTTTTACCTGTCCTGTTACGACTGTGGGTTACCTTTTTTATTAAAAGATAACTAAAAATCCCTGCTGCATAGGCAACCTGCACAATTTGAGGAAATTGTATAGCGTGAGCTATCTGTAGTAAGTTATCTGTGCTATTAGAAATTTGACCTTGCAGTTTAAAAGAATCCCTGTGCATTTTTTTTTAACATGTGGCAACGATCTACATTTAGCCTTGAATCGAATAGTAAAATTTTCCACTGTCACACCCTTGAATCTAAAACACCCGGTTTGAGGTACAACTCCCCCTTACCTAGGCGTCCTAAAAATGCCCGAACCCTTTAACCTTGTATCAAATAATTTTTATAAGTGAACTATTTCTACCTTTGATAAATAAATAACTTTAAAAATGCATTTAGAAAACCAAATTTAACTATAATGTAAACCCTTTAAAACAACCTTTTTAAGTTTCTATTGTTTGAACAATGGAATACGATTAAACACAAATAAATTAAAATAATGTCATTTTGCCCAAATTTTAGTAACGAAAAACCTTATTAATTAATGCATAAATTATACCTGTTAATTAGAACAAACACTAAAAGAAATTTAACACTCAGAAATATCTGTATTGAAAATAAAGTCGAACAACTGCTATGTTCAATGGTTTACCCACAAGTGACCGATAGTGGTCCGAACAAAAGAAGTGACGCTCTCTATAGCAAATATTATGACCTTTAAGAACCTGTTATCCTTTTGTACCAAAAGGTGTCGTTCCAAAATATGAATTTAAAATAAAATATACAGGTCGTTTAAAAAATTCTAAACCAAAAGAAGCGGTAAATTAAAATATAAATTAATTTCAAAATTCAATATTACAACTACTAACTTGCTGAAAAAAATATTCACTAAAATGTTACTACATTAATTTTACTTTAAATGCATTAGACAAGCGAATGATCTTTAAAAAACTACTAATCCATTAACCTTAAAAAATTAATAATATCGGAGCTATGGCCGTTTGAAATCAGAAATTCAAAAAATTGCTTTAAAGGGAGGTACCCCCCAAGGGTTTGGACTTGGGCAAAAATTTTATTTGAAAATTTGTCTTAGAAAAGTGTCCTTTATCACCACCTCAAAGGTTCTCCACGGTCACGGGGACACCCTGTATTTAGAAAATAAAAGGTATACCATGAAAGGTGCCGGCACGCCCAAACAGTGGGCGCTAGTTGTGAACTTGCACATAGCCTTTTCATCATGGAGTTCTAATATTCTGAAATGGCACCCAAGTGTTGAATGTAGTATTTGCCAAATATTTTCCTTCACTACCCAAAAGCTCACTTCGGGTAGACCTTTTTAGTCAACGTAGGTAAACCAAACTGATTGAATCAAATAAAGGGCGTATATAGTCAAAAACTTCCCCGTTTCGAAAACAGCTTCTATTGCCGTGGTTTGGAAACCACGGTAAGCTGTAGGTCCTCTGTGCTATCACACATTTTCTACTTCTACTCTTTTACAGTAGTGTATATTTTTGTGCATTAAATTATCAAACACTTTAATCCAATTTTGGATAATTTACCCAGGTTTAAGAAGTACAGGCTTGTGATTTCTCAATAAATATGCTATACAATGTAAAATTAAATGTATAAATTAATATTTATATGTTATTTAAAATTAAATTAAAAAAATTAATTCGGATGACATGGTGGCAATATATTTAATTTAAAATGTTGCGGCCTTTTAGAATTTTAGGCATGGAAAACAATTTACAAACAAATCAGAATGTGGTGTCAAAAATATATTTTTCGTGGGTATCTAAATAATATTTATTAGACAGAATTCTAATGGCAAGATTACCACTAAATGTCTGGAAATATAATCCGAGTACATTATGAGCACTAAAACAGGCTGTAGCCTAAACCTTGAAATGCAGAAAAGGTAATAACATCAATTTAGAATATGTTTAAATTGTGCGATTGATTAAAATATATTACCTACGCAGTTCGGTCCAATTTGTGTATATATTGAAAATATTTACAATATTTTGGTTATAAAAATGTGAAATTTACATTTGAAATAAAAAATTCGAATTAAGAACAAATGATCACAACACAAACCGTCATTTTATTATAATTTAATAAAAATTCACTACACGACACGACGAACTTCGAAAAATCGTTTCAGATAATACACTTGACCCAAGGTCATGGCAACAAGAATAAGTGCCTCAAAAAATGACCACAGCACTACCCTAGAATTTGTACTTTCGTTGATACTTCTGTGAATACGATCCCGAACTTGCATGTATTCTTGTTCGTGTTTCACACCAGTTAGAGCACCTAGGAAAAATTGAAATAAAAATATTTGCCATTAAATTACGTTCAAGTGATTACCGCTAAGCTCGCGAATCATATCTTCCAATTTAGTAGTCGATTCGCCTTCTTTATTCTCTTCGTGTTTAACGACTTCTCCTATTTGCATGTTGAACATCACCACTTTGGGAGTCATGGTGGACATTTTGTTTGAAAAACAATAGGTGTATATCCCTGGTATGTGAGCGGCGAATGTATATTTTCCAGACGTTTCACGTTCACCCGCATATTTTACTTTGCCATCCGGTCCCACTATACGGACGTCGATATCCAGAAATCCACCTTCGGCTATTTCAAACGTAAGACCTTAAAAGAAGGATTATAGAACAAAGTTTCAAGATTTTCTCGACTAAATTACTCATTTTAGTGCCAGCTTCCACCGAATCGAAAAAGCATTCTTCGGCGTCTGCATCGACAGTTATAAAATACGAAAATGCGGGTGTGGTTATATAAATTAAAAATATTAATACGCAAACGTAATATTCTTTTAAGCCGCACATTTTGCACCACAAGTGTAGAAAATTCGGGTACAAAGCCACGTAACTAACCTCTTATTGTTGCCGATTTTGACATACTTCTGACGTTTATCAACTACGTCGATTATACGGGATGTGTCAAAAATGCAGTGCGTTTTTTTTTAATGAAAACACAAGTTTTGAAATTAAATTCGTTAAAACGGCTTTTTTTTAACAGATGTAAAATTGATAGAATTACAAAATTTTACTTGTATTTAGAAATCCGCCAAGTTTTTGACTTGAATCGACGTGATTCAATTTTTCTAACGCATCCTATACATATACGTCGAAAATCTGACATGGGCGACGACAAGAATTTTTATTATTTGTTAATTCGTATAATAGTTTATGTCGGTGCAAGTGTATTTTAATTGCATTTATTTATACTATTAAATAAACTGCGCGATAGTAGGTTTTTTACAAACCGAAAAAATTGATTTATAATTTTTCGACGTACTGCACGCCACATTGAATTCCTAAAGAAAATTGGTCGGGTGTATTGTTGGTATTGTGGAAAATTGATATAGACTGACTTTTTATGGTTTTTATTTACAAGTTATTTTAAAAATATAATTTAAATGATGAGCGTGGTAAGCGAGCAGCACAAAAATTTAATGGATAAACAATTAGAGACGATAATAAATAAAGATGTAATAACGCCAGAAGATGTCCTGAGAATACCAAAAGTTACAGATACTTACTTGTGTTCACCCGAAGCTAACATTTTTGAAATAGATTTTACTAGATTTAAAATAAGGGACCTCGATAGCGGGGCCGTTCTATTCGAAATTGCTAAACCGGTGCTGGAAAATCCGGAGGATAATCCCGACAAAGTTTCCGATTGTGACGAATCGGTAGATCCTAACGCGGGACGTTTTGTGCGTTATCAATTTACTCCGCAATTTTTAAAACTTAAGATGGTTGGAGCCACGTACGTCTCTCCGGCGGCTTTTGTTTATAATCTGCTTACACTTGTTCGTTTGTAGGGTAGAATTTACCGTGGGTAGTAAACCTGTCAATCGATTTAGAATGATAGAGAGGCACTTTTTTAGAGAGAAACTGTTAAAAACTTTTGACTTTGAGTTTGGATTTTGTATACCGTTTTCAAAAAATACCTGCGAGCACATCTACGAATTTCCCACCCTCTCTCCCGATTTGGGTAACTAAATATCTCCTCTTGGAGAATAAATAAATAATTTAAATGTTACAGTAAAGGAAATGATTGCGTCGCCGTTCGAAACACGTTCGGACAGTTTTTATTTTGTCGAGGATTGTCTCATCATGCACAATAAAGCAGATTACGCTTACAATGGTGGCGTTTCGACATAGTGGTAAACTTGGAGGAAAATTATGCAGGGTCGCAACAATAAAATGAATGTTAAATTGTATTACAATCTGAGAAATTAGTGATATTTTTAACGAATTTGTCAAAAGCTTCTATTTGTAAAATGCAAGCTTTGTTTTCTTATCTTTGCACTTTGAAAAATTCACGTTGATCACTTTTTTAATTAGGAAGTTGTGACATAGATGCAATAATATGCCGTTTTTCTTAAATTGTAGAGCCGGTTAGTGCTTTAAACACCTCAAGAATATTACAATTTTCATTTTACTTTTCTAAATTAGAAATGCAAAATTTATCTATCTAACGTAATTTTGCTAAATTATGTTGTAATAATTATTGTAGGTCGTCTTACTTATTTATTTAAAAAGTACTTGAAACAAAGATTTTGTATTTTCCTTTTTTTAAATGTTTATTTTTTTTTATATTTATACACCTATTAATTTTATACATATTTGAATGTTTATGACAAAGATTTATATTACATTTATTCAATTTGCAGTTTTTTTAATTATTTCTTTATAACTTTGATGACGATCTGCTGGATTGGTTCAACTCTGCGCCAAAATTCATCAAAAGTGGTTGCGATTCTGAAAATATTAACAGAAACAGTTTGAAAATGCAAGTTTTGAGATAAATGAAAGAAGCTGTTTAAGTTTGCATATGCACTTTAGCAAACGAGGTATTAGAAAACCGTTTTAATTCTTAGACTAATTTTTTTTTGGGCTACGTGTAATACTAAAATGGTCGAGTGTGGCTTACATCATGCAAAAACATCATAACCCGATTTTCATATTTTTGAGGCTTACGAGGTATTAGAATTACACAGACCATAAACCAATGCAGGTATAAGTACCTCAAATAGCCGAGATGCAACTCTTTATTTGTTTCAAAAGTAGGATTATTATAAAGAATTAATAGTTCTACCTTTACTCGTTACGCACCACTACTTTTTTTTATGTCTGACGGCATTTTCAATCCCCCAACCTTAGGACGGCAGCCTTAATAGTAACTTTATTTTTAAGCGGGTCTCTTTTTTCGATTATTGTGTTGACCATGGGTACAAAATTTGATCGTGGGCTGAGGTTGGGTTCAGTTACTAAAAATAAATTAGTCCTAGCGTACATTAATTTTTAGGAGAATAAAAGAAGACCCATGTGGGGAAGGGTGCAAAATAGAGAAAAAAATGTATTGCACAATTACTACTTTTTTTTTAATTAAATTTCAGTATCAATCTGAACTAAGTAAGTTGGAAAAAAAATCAAAGATATATTTTTTGTTTTACTTCCTTGTGATAAGTTAACTTTTTAGGAAAATTAGAGATGGTGCGATAAATTCTTCAGTTGAAATGAACTGGATTGACCCGAGTACAGTGGCGTACCTAAAGGGGGTGCGGTCCGCACCGGGCGGCACTTATTTTGGGGCGGGATTTTTTATATTTTAAGTTCACTGTAAAAAAAGCACGTAAAAATACATTCAAATACGTGTAATTTTTACATTCAAAATTATGGTAAAAATACATATTGTGTAGTATTATTCCATTGATAATAATGTAATTTCACACTATTATCAATGGAATAATACACAATACTAGCTGGCACGGGCGGCATTCGCCGCCCTTAGCCATCTAGACCCAGAATAGATCCGAGAAGACCATAGTTGTTCGGCCTTCGGCCTCACAGGGCGGACCATAATAGATCCGTCACCATGGATTCAGTTGGACAACCGAAGAAGAAGTTTAGAGTACGTTTTTGTGTTATAATTCCCAAAAACGGTTTGCCCGTCCATTTCCGGCGTTAATATATAATTATCGGAGCGTAATTTTTTTTCGAAAAATTCGGCGTTGAAAATACGAAGGAATGTTATGGACGAACTATTATACGGCGTCGCGATACGCTTCCGTTGCGTCTTAGAAATTAAAGATCGGCCGGTAAATAAGAGCGCTAATACGTCCAAAGTTTTTACACAATTTTCACTTAAATGGGTCTCTCACAAAGAAACGACGGATAATTTAGAAAAAGCAATCGGAGCTTCGGATACGATTATTAACGGTCTTTAATTTAGCACATGACGACGGTTGACGAAAAACGCCAAATAACGGCAGCATTTGCAAATTAGTGTCGTCGTCAAAATTGAAAATCAAAATCAGAGGCGATTTCGGGCAAAATTTAAAATATGCAAAATGTGTATTTTCGTTGCAAAGCAAATTTTTTTCGAGAAAATTTCATTCGACATTATCGATTTATATTTGTTCGGTATGTTCTTTTTTTTAATTTTTAAGAAAATAAAAAGTACTTACAAATACGCAACTTTTTTTATATTTATGCGCTTGCACACTCCGTATTCGCTAGATGGTGCTCCTAATCTATTGTAATATGTCGCAGGTAGCGTTAATTGAATTTAACCCCACCAATGACAACATGTAACAAAACCGACGTATGCAGTTTAATAATTTGACGGGGGTTGATTTGATTTCGATTACGAATGATATCGCTGCCACCACTTAATCTTTGTGTTCTCGTAATAACCACCTTGGTGCGGTTAATTACTGAGGTAGATTAAGAAACCTCTTAAAGTGGACGTTGTTGTCTGATGTTTAAGGTAACGTGACTCTTCTATTGTTTTGGAGTCGTAGGAAAACCCAGAGAAATAAATACACTTTACTAATTAGAGTCGGTCGCTGGAGTAACGACCAATTAAAGATTTAAATTGGTATAATTGCGTATATTGAACCAAACAATTAAGTATTTTACAAGAAATATACAAAGTATACAATTACACCAAAAATAGTACAAGTTGTTATAATTTGATTAAGTTAATTTTCATTAGGGTAGTAAAAAGAAATCCACACACATATAATACAAAAAGGTTACAAGTAGTAATTTAACGAAATGTCACAATACCTATTTTTATTACAAAAATCCTGTGCTCCAAGGGTGGTAAGTTTTGAGATGGTATATCCTTCTTGTAATCCCAAATGGTTACACTTATAGTTTTAACACAATCGTTTCGGTTAATGATTAACATTTAATGACAAGCAAGATGATGTTAAAATATTGATCCTTATCACTTTAAAGAAGTTATTTATTCGCGTCCTCGAACTATCGAAAGTTCAATCAATAAAAATATGATTAAATAAATTGTTCACTTGACTTAGAAAAATTTATACTTGAATATGTAGATTCCGATTTGGGTAGAGTTCGGTTAACTCTTGAAATAAAATTCACCCGTTTGGGTTACTGAATCAAAAACCAAAGCGCGGAACTTCTTAATTGCCTTGACTGACTCTCTGCTAGCTATTTTATAAACTTTTCCCCGTTTTGAATAGAAATATCACGCCTTCGACTAGGACCCTTTTGGCCAATTGCGTGTGTGATCTTTCCTCCAATTTTCCCAGAGGGGTGTCTTATTAATTGGATCTCTCAAAACTTACTTCCCTACACGTGTGGAACGAATTCACATCTGACCAGGGTGGCTTTCCCACAGATTTCGTATTTCTTAATTTATAAAATAATTCCTAACATCGTTAAAGCAAATGAGGCATTAAGTTGGAATCACGCCTTATGAAGAATTTGAATATTTCTTAAACGAATCTTTTGGCGGTATATCCATGTAAAATGTCTTATTTCCCTGCACGTGTGGATTTTCAACAAGTGTGGTATTTCTTACCAGCTGCATTGATTTAATTAAAAACCCTTGGTGCCGTGCCGAAGTGGTTGTTCTAAGCAGGTGTTTGCACCCTATTTTAAATGAACGCCAAAACGTTTATTAGTTAAATCAATGTACCGGGTGTTTAAAATTCTTTACCTAAATTTTTATAATTATTATACTAGCAGGGCATTCTAATTGTGCGTCTGCTGGTTTATTAAGACAATTTACTCATGTCGGAAATTGGTTGTAACAACTTAATATTTGTATCGTAATTATGAATGAAATGAATGGGCGGTTTGTTACACTATCATATAAGTGTACTGATTGGTGGCCAAAAATCTAAATATATTTTTTTAAATATTTTTGGCCGCCCTTAGCCATCTAGACCCATAATAGATCCGTGAAGGCCATAGTTGTTCGGCCTCACAGTGGGAGGACCATAATAGATCCGTGAAGGCCATAGTTGTTCGGCCTCACAGGGCGAACCATAATAGATGCGTGAAGGCCATAGTTGTTCGGCCTCACAGGGCGAGGACTATAATAGATCCGTGAAGGCCATAGTTGTTCGGCCTTCCACTTCACAGAGGGAGGCCCATAATAGATCCGTGAAGGCCATAGTTGTTCAGCCTTCGGCTTCACAGGGGGAGGCCCATAATAGATCCGTGAAGGCCATAGTTGTTCGGCCTTCGGCCTCACAGGGCGGGCCATAATAGATCCGTGAAGACCATAGTTGTTCGGCCCTCGGCTTCACAAGGGGGAGGCCCATAATAGATCCGTGAAGGACATAGATGTTCGGCCTCACAGGGGGAGGACCATAATAGATCCGTGAAGGCCATAGTTGTTCGGCCATCGGCCTCACAGGGCGGACCATAATATATCCGTGCAGGCCATAGATGTTCGGCCTTCGGCCTCACAGGGCGGACCATAATAGATCCGTGAAGGCCATAGTTTTTCGGCCTCACTAGGGGAGGACCATAATAAATCCGTGAAGGCCATAGTTGTTCGGCCTCACAGGGCGGACCATAATAGATCCGTGCAGGCCATACATGTTCGGCCTTCGGTCTCACAGGGCGGACCATAATAGATCCGTGAAGGCCATAGTTGTTCGGCTTTCGGCCTTAGATCTGTGAAGGCCATAGTTGTTCGGCCATCGGCCTCACAGGGCGGACCATAATAGATCCGTGAAGGCCATAGTTGTTCGGCCTTCGTCTTCACAGGGGGAGGCCCATAATAGATCCGTGAAGGCCATATAGTTGTTCGGCCTTCGGTCTCACAGGGCGGACCATAATAGATCCGTGAAGGCCATAGTTGTTCGGCCTTCGGCTTCACAGGGGGAGGCCCATAATAGATCCGTGAAGGCCATAGTTGTTCGGCCTTCGGCCTCACAGGGCGGACCAAATCCCGGCCCTGCAAACACGTGTTTTGTTCACCATCTAGCGAAAGCGTAGTATAGGGTTATTCACCGTAGTGTAGGGTGAATCAATAAAAAATCAAAAAACGCGAATAATAATTTTCCCCGCGCAAATTTTTTTTCCATTTATGCACGAATAGTTGCGCCTGGACCTACAGAATAACTGTGCAAAATTTGGTTGAGATCGGTCAAAGGGTGTAGGAACGTATAGCGAACAAACAAACAGACAAGCTCTTTTATATATATAGATGTATTTTTACTATAATTTTGAATGTAAAAATTACACGTATTTGAATGTATTTTTATGTGATTTTTTACAGTGTTGATAAAAATATCTTGTTCACTTCATAACTTGATTATTTTGTTTTGTAAATTAGTTATATGTTTTCTCTCATTGGTGGGGAACCTGCGACCTTTATTTATGTTTATCAATTAATAAAAACCATCATTTGATTGACTTTAAGGTGGGGAATTGACAAACACCTGGTAAAATGACCGCCAACATCGCTACTGTCGCAATTATTATTAAATTTATTTCAGTTTCATACCTTTTGAAATAATTTTAAAAATCCATTTGTGGTATTCATTTCAAACAGATGTCGCACCAAAATGTACATTAGTGAAAAGGATAGCACCATTATAAATAACAAAACTTCAGCGATTTAATTATTCTCCCTCATTTATCTGATACTAGCTGGCACGGGCGGCATCCGCCGCCCTTAGCCATCTAGACCCAGAATAGATCCGAGTAGGCCATAGTTGTTCGGCCTTCGGCCTCACAGGGGGAGGACCATAATAGATCCGCGAAGGCCATAGTTGTTCGGCCTTCGGCCTCACAGAGAGAGGACCATGATAGATCCGCGAAGGCCATAGTTGTTCGGCCTTCGGCCTCACAGGGGGAAGACCATAATAGATCGGTGAAGGCCATAGTTGTTCGGCCTTCGGCCTCACAGGGCGAACCATAATAGATCCGTGAAGGCCATAGTTGTTCGGCCTTCGGCCTCACAGACCGGACCATAATAGATCCGTGAAGGCCATAGTTGTTCGGCCTTCGGCCTCACAGACCGGACCATAATAGATCCGTGAAGGCCATAGTTGTTCGGCCTTCGGCCTCACAGACCGGACCATAATAGATCCGTGAAGGCCATAGTTGTTCGGCCTTCGGCCTCACAGACCGGATCATAATAGATCCGTGAAGGTCAAAATTGTTCGGCCTTCGGCCTCACAGACCGGACCATAATAGATCCGTGAAGGCCATAGTTGTTCGGCCTCACAGACCGGACCATAATAGATCCGTGAAGGTCAAAGTTGTTCGGCCTTCGGCCTCACAGACCGGACCATAATAGATCCGTGAGGGCCATAGTAGTTCGGCCTTCGGCCTCACAGACCGGACCATAATAGATCGGCGAAGGCCATAGTTGTTCGGCCTTCGGCCTCACAGACCGGACCATAATAGATCCGTGAAGGCCATAGTTGTTCGGCCTTCGGCCTCACAGACCGGACCATAATAGATCGGTGAAGGCCATAGTTGTTCGGCCTTCGGCCTCACAGACCGGATCATAATAGATCCGTGAAGGTCAAAGTTGTTCGGCCTCACAGACCGGACCATAATAGATCCGTGATGGCCATAGTTGTTCGGCCTTCGGCCTCACAGGGCGAACCATAATAGATCCGTGAAGGCCATAGTTGTTCGGCCTTCATCTGTCATCTTTCATCTTTAATCTGTCATCTGTCATCTGTCATCTGTCATCTGTCATCTGCCATCTGTCATCTGTCATCCGTCATCTGTCATCCGCCATCTGTCATCCGTCATCTGTCATCCGTCATCTGTCATACATACATACATACATACATACATACATACATACATAATCTTCACGTAAAGTTACATCTTCATGTAAAGTTAAATCTTCCGCAAAGAGGTAGATCTTCCACGAAGAAGTGGATCTGCGTCTTCTTGCACAATTCCGGCGAGTTCTGCGACCTATATAAAGTGCTCCGGTCTTATTCGCGGCATTCAGATTAATTTGTTAGTGGTTTGCATTTTTCGAATTAAAGCCGCCATCCCCGCCATCTGTTGACAGTATTTTCAGATTAATTTGTTAGTGGTTTTTTGTTAGTAGTTTTTTATATATTTGACAAATTAAATTTTTTGTCAAACTTGTGATTTGATTTTCGCAAAAAGCGAATAACTTTTTCCCCGCCACTGACTGTACGTCAAATTAATTATTTGACAAATTAAATTTTTTGGAATAACTTTTTTCCCCGCCACTGACTGTACGTCAAATTAATTATTTGACAAATTAAATTTTTTGTCAAACTTGTGATTTGATTTTCGAAAAAAGCGAATAACTTTTTTCCCCGCTCGAATTTCTTCTCCATATATGCGAGAATAGTTGCGCCTGGAGCTACAAAATAACTGTGCAAAATTTGGTCGAGATCGGTCCACGGGTCTAGGAACGTATAGCGAACAAACACGCAAACACGCAAGCAAGCAAGCAAGCAGATCTTCTCTTTTATATATTTAGATGTTGTATTAGTCCAGTACGTGGGGGGTTTTATAATGCAAAAGGTGGGGTAGTAGCGATTTTTTAGTATGTTGTTAGGCTTGGGGCCCTAATGAAAAATCCAAGTTTTCGACCTCGAGGCGCATGCGCTCGAGCCGCCATCTTGGATTTTAGGTACAAAAATTTGGTTTTTTGATAACTCAAAAACGGTGGCTTTCACGACAAAAGATGTTCTATACAAAGTTAAAGAGGACAAAATATCCTACATTTTTTGTAGAAAACATTTTTTGGTAGCACACATATGTTAGGAGTTACTTGGGAGTTACAGCTCCGTGAAGTTGCACTATTTGAAAAAAAATGCGGAAACTTCATTTTGGTTGAGTTTTATTTTATTATTCTTATTATATATCATTATATTTTCACATAATTATAAAAAAAACTAAAAGGCACTTGAATATTATCATTTAACAGTATTATACTTTTCGTAAACAAAGTTAAAGGCGAAAAGTATATCGCATTTTTTTTTTAAATTTAAGAATAGTAAATTATGATTTTAGAGCGTTACAAAAATTAATTTCTACTACATTTTGGTACGTTTCGATGGTCCGGGTTGGTTATTGCCGGTGTCCTGGTCGTAGTTGTCTGTGTCCTGGTCGTAGTTTTGGTCCGTAGCCTGAAAAATGTCGTCATCCTCGTCCTCGCTTTCAATGCAGATTTCCGGCATATTTCCGCAAGATTCTCCGTTGCAGAAGCCACATACAACCGAACATTTAAGTTCAGCCTCTTTCGGCAGATGCATGCCCCATCACACCCCTTTTTGCAGTTACAAGATGCCGATTTTAATAATAAATCGGGAGCTGGTTTTTCCGCCATTGTTATGGGAGTGAGCCCGTAAGCGCCATGCTTCCAACCCCAGTCTTCAGGATTTTTCTCTATGCCTCTCCATTTCTGTATCGTTTCTGCGTAACTCGCCGCAAAACCCAACGATGATAGCAGGTTGATGAGTTTTCTTGAGCCGAATTTTTTATACAAATATGTACTAACTCCGATTAGAATCGGCGACAAATAAGATCTCGGTCTAGCCGCAGAGATCACACAGCATGAGATAATGCTTCGCATATTCTATTCCATTTGACAAACAAACCGCGCTTTTTCTTTATAATTACTTCTTCAAAAAAAACTTTCAAAGTTTGTGGAAGTACAGAATTGGCCTCATTTAAAAAACTGTCGGATGGTGGATATTTTGACATATCATAGTCCTGCGAACGGATATCTGCCAAAATAATAGCAGCTGCTTCTTTAACAACACGAAGCCGTTCTTCATCGGGATTTAACTTTTTTGCCGCATACCATTGGTCAGCTAGAAGTTTGTAACCTGTGTCCCGGAAGCAGACGACATGCGATTGCTTATGTTTTTCAATGATAAGTATATCTTCTTCATATTTATTCATAAGACGAGCTTTTACGGTTCTCTGATCTGGACGGTATTCCCCTTCAATTTGGTCCATGAGCTCATCAAGCGAAAATTGACATTCTTCAGAATTCTCGGTAAGATACGAGTAAATATGTTCCATCGCTTCGTCAACATTAGTTGCAGGCCGATATCCTCTTTTTTTCCCCGATGGCACTCGATTATACAGACGCTTTTGACATGACATATGATATTTTGCCTCTACTGCAACCAAGTCTGCCACATGTTGAATTCTTTTTATTATTTCCCGTCCCCAGTCATCATCCCGTTCTTTGCTTTTAAAATTGTAGTTTTCACTCCCAATCGTTGCACCATACAAACGAAATCTCGATGAGATGAGTGATGTCCTCTTTTTTTTGTTTATTTAAAAAGTCCGGTGTAATTTCTTCAGTACAGAGAAAACACTGTGCTTTAAAATTAAAAGTCGGTATACTAGATCTGCGGGATGTCGACGCTACTTGAGGTTCGTTATCTTTTTTACGACAATACGCGGCGATCTCCCTTTCTCCCTTTTCGTGGGTCGGAAAAAAACGTCGAAAAAATTTTCCCGTATTCTTATAAGCAAGTTGGAGGCCGAAGGCCGATCCGTATTCTTAAATGTCAGTGGGAGGCCGAAGGCCGACCCGACCCATGTTCTCTAAATCAAGTGGGAGGCCGAATGCCGACCCGTATTTTTATAAGCACGTTGGAGGGCGAAGGCCGACCCATATTCATAAATGCCAGTCGGAGGCCGACCCGACCCGTGTTCTCTAAAGCAAGTGGGAGGCAACCGCCCCCGACCCCACGCCGCCCCCGACCGGTTTTTAGGAAAATAGTTTTTGACAAAACTAAAAAAATTAAAACTTTTTTTTTTAATTAAAACCCCCCTCCCCTTTTCGTGGGTCGGCAAAAAACGTCAAAAAAATTTTCAAAATTTTTATTTTTCAAAAATTTTGAAGCTAGTTTTAGTTTTTTGACAAAACTAACAAAATTTAAAAATCCCCCCCCATTCTCCCTTTTTGTGGGTCGGCAAAAAACGTCGAAAAAATTTTCCCGTATTCTTATAAGCAAGTTGGAGGCCGAGGGCCGACCCGTATTCTTAAATGCCAGTGGAAGGCCGAAGGCCGAAGGCCGACCCGACTCGTGTTCTCTAAAGCAAGTGGGAGGCCGAAGGCCGACCCGTATTCTTATAAGCACGTTGGAGGCCGAAGGCCGACCCGTATTCTTAAATGCCAGTGGGAGGCCGAAGACCGACCCGTGTTCCTGAAAGGCAAGTTGGAGGCCGATCCGTAGTTTTATAAGCAAGTTGGAGGCCGACCCGACCCGACTCGTGTTCTCAAAAGCAAGTGGGAGCAAGCATAACTCCGGTACCGAGAGGGCTAGGACCCTGGGAATGGTGGCTATGGATGGGGGCGGAGGTGGCAACCGCCCCCCAACCCCACGCCGCATCAACCTCCAACCGGTTTTTAGGGAAAATAGTTTTTTGACAAAACTAAAAAATTAAAAAAATTCCCCCCCCTTTTCGTGGGTCTTCAAAAAACGTCGAAAAAATTTTAAAAATTTTTCACAAAAAGGCCGAACAACTGTGGCCTTTACGGATCTATTATGGTCCTCCCCCTGTGAGACCGAAGGCCGAACAACCACTGGCAATCACGGACTAGCAGTCAAGACAGCTGAAGGCATATAAATACATATAATCTATTATGGTCCGCCCTGTGAGGCCGAAGGCCGAACAACTAGGCCTTCACGGATTTATTATGGTCCGCTCTGTGAAGCCGAAGGCCGAACAACTATGGCCTTCACGGAGCTATTATAGTCCTCCCCATGTGAGGCCGAACAACTGTGGCCTTCACGGATCTATTATGGTCCGCCCTGTAAGGCCGAACAACTATGGCCTTCACGGATTTATTATGGTCCGCCTAGTGAAGTCCAAGACTGAACAACTATGGCCTTCACGGATCTATTATGGTCCTCCCCCTGTGAGGCCGAAGGCCAAACAACTATGGCCTTCACGGATCTATTATGGTTCGTCCTGTGAGGTCGAAGGCCGAACAACTATGTCCTTCAAGGATCTATTATGGTTTCCTCTGTGCGTAAGAAGCATAGCTTCTGTGGACGGTCCGACGACCGCTCTCATTTTTACATCAGGCAATTTCTGCGCAGAGACGAGTTCATAGTATTTGCGTGTTGCGTATACCGTTGTGCGCAGAAATTGCGGCAAGATTTTGCTTGATGTAAGACGAACTTAATACTTTTTTTTTTCAAATAGTGCAACTTCACGGAGCTGTAACTCCTAACATATGGGTGCTACCAAATAATTTTTTCTACAAAAAATGTAGGAAATTTTATTCTCTTTAACTTTGTATAGATCATCTTTTGTCGTGAAAGCCACCGTTTTTGAGTTATCAAAAAACCAAATTTTTGTACCTAAAATCCAAGATGGCGGCTCGAGCGCATGCGCTTCGAGGTCGAAAACTTGGATTTTTCATTAGGGCCCCAAGTCTAACAACATACTAAAAAATCGCTACTACCCCACCTTTTGCATTCAAACACCTCTTTTTGATACCCACGTACTGGACTATATTGAATTTTGAAAAAAATGCCTGATTTTTTTACCCTCTTAACAAATTCGAAGTGCAACCGCATCTACAACGCCATCACCATGACACACCGTGAATTATTTTTCGCAAAAACTGCCTAAAATGGTAATAATGATAAACGAAACTATAGATTGGTTAATTATAACTGATATAAATAAACTTTTATCAATTTAATTTGATAATCTGTAAACTTCACGAGTATATTCATGTTTCTAGAGAAAGACATTTTGGTTTGGAATTTTTTTTTTAGGTTACAGTTTTTATTTTTATGACTATATTTTAGGCACAATTTTAATAATTCATCTCTAGAAACACAGATCATAGTTTTTTCTACAGGATCTTGATTTGCTAAATGTCATATGATATAGTTTTTCTTAGAATAGCGAAATTCGAAGGGTCTGTATAGGCGTTTCAATTTAAGATCGCAGCGCCATAATGGCTATTAGTGGTATTAATGGAATGGGTGCGTTTTTCGATAATTTACTGTCGTGTTTATGTATTAAATATATTTTTAATTGTATTACGGCACCTATGTGTTTGTTTACTATAATAATTTGATAAAATTAATTTTTGAATTTGAATTAATTAATTGCAACAACCGAATAGGGTTAGAAAATGTGACATATCCATGGTAACAAACCTGTAGAGGTAGTTCAAAAATTTGCCGCAAGGTAGCGTATCGCTTATCTTGAAACGCCTATAGCGTATATTTATACATTCATTCCCACCCTTTGCCCGAGTATAAGTTAGGACAAACATTTTAGAAACACCCTATATTTATATTTGAAAAATTACATAAGTATCTTTATTTTATAATTTCTTTATCTACAATTTTATTAATTTCTCATTTTATAATTCATTTAAAAAATGAAGTGGTAACTTTTAAAAACTGCTCTGGTTTATCAAAATGTAACCAATGGCCGGCATCGGCTATACATTCAAATTGAGCTTTAGGAAATATTTTTAATATTTGATTGTGGTCACTTTTTCTATAAAAAAACAAATAAAAATAAAAAATTATTTACATTATCTATTCATCGGCATACTTCATATAATCAGACTTGGCTCCATAGACAAACAGAGCAGGACAAGTGCAATTACTTGATTCTGTAATTTCCGGAAACTTGGCCATTTTACTGTAGTTTTCCGATAGAATTGGAATATTTATTTGCCATTGTAAACTAAAAGAATTTCTACCGTTACACGGATTGCTTCAACTCAAATTGCACGACTTACTTGCCTTGTGCATTTAGCTTTAAATTTGTCATAACAAACATACGTAAAAGGTCGTTTTCAATTTTTTTGGATAATTGACCCTCAACTTCTTTTTTAGCAATTCCTGCAGAGGTATCTGTGGGTATGCTGACGTTTTGCATAATATCAAGTAATGTTGGAATTGTCTTTATATCCTCACTCACAGATATCGGTGAAATATCACCGATTATTAATTTTTCCACAAAGTTAGGCTGAAATAAAAATGGAAATTTTATATTCTTCATATTTTTTGTAGGTAATAGCTTACATATTTTAAAGCAAAATACATCACAGCACGCCCTCCCATGGAATGTCCTAATAAGGTAGCTTTTTGGATGTCGTGTTTTCGATAAAACTCTTTTATATCTTCGGCTATGTTAGGATAATCGTGAACGTCTGTATGTGGGCTCTCGCCATGATTTCGTACATCCACCAGGTACACGTCGCGTTGCGGTGTCGTTCTTTTAGCATACGCCAAGCCCAACGAATTCCAGTTCCGTTTGGATCCTAGAAAACCGTGCATAATAATCAAGGGAGGTGTTGTGCATTCCTCACTCTTGTAATGCGTATAAGCCATATTAATCGAACATAACGCGTTATTCGACGAACTGTACTGTCTTAAAGTACGGTTTACTAAAAACCTGGATAATTTAAATTTTAAATTCATAATTAATTTTAGGTTATATATTTTTTTTAAACGTCAGCTGTGAACATGGGCGGCGCAACGATGGGGAAGCAAAATACATAGATCCTACGTAGGTACGTCAAAAAGGGGAAAAATTTATTTATCTAAAAATCTTGTACAAACGATTAAAAATTGATTGGGATTATCAATGTGTATCAAATGTCCAGCTTTTTGTATTTTTTGAAATTCTGCATTAGGAAACAATTCCAGGATTAAGTGATGGTCTCTCTTTCTTTAACAAAAAGTTCTATAAATCAGATATAAACTCATCAAATCAAGTTAAAGTACCTAAGATAATCCGATTTCGCACCGGACGCAAAAAGAGTAGGTCCCATATATTGGCTCGTTAATTTAGGAAATTCCTTTAAATTGTGCTGATAATTTTCTAGTAACACCGTCACGTTGGCCTGCCACTTGTATCTAAAATTCGCTTTATGTAGCATATATTTTAGATTAAAAACTGTTAATTTATACTTTCCACCATCGGCCGCTTTTAAATTCATTAAAAGAAATTTTCTGAAAGCCAAATCGGAAATTTTTTTCGATAATTGTAGATCGACCAAACCTTTTGCTTGCGATTCGGGAACGTTTTTAGGCAATTTAACTTTACATAATGTTTCGAGAACATCCTCGATAACATTTATATCCGAGGCGCTGGAACCCGGAGATATATCTCCAACAATTAATTTTTCTACCAAATCGGGCTGAAATAAAATTCCATTTTGATAATACGAACGTTAATAATTATTTATTCGATTTACATTTTTTAAAGTAAAGTACATCATCGCTCGACCTCCCATAGAATGTCCCAACAAAGCAGCTTTAGCAATGTTGTGCCGAATGAGAAAAGTTTTTATATCTTCCGCCATATCTGGATAAGTATGTGTTTCAATGTGCGGACTTTCTCCATGATTTCTGGCATCAACTAAATATACCGGTCGCGTGGGAGTGGTTTTTTTATGTATAAGCAGACCCATTCTATTCCAATTTTTCTTGGAGCCTAAAAGACCGTGCATAATAATCACAGGAGGAATACGCGAATTTTGTGCTTTGTAATATGTATATGCCATATTGATAGATCGGCAAGACACTTTTAAAACTCCACTAAACAATGCGGAAACGTGTAAATATAATTTGAGCATGATTCTTAATGCATTTTAATATTATAGTTTGACAGTACGCAGTTAACCTCCGACAATGTCGTTGTCATAATTGAAGCTTTGATTTTTGACAGGTTCGACAATCGCATGCTAGGTTGGCGGCCCGGCAATGTGAAAAGTCCTCTTGAGGGCCGTTTTGATAGTTTGTTCTTTTGTAAAACAAATGAACTTCCGACGGTAAATTTATTATGGTGCCAAAATTCATTAGACATACAACTTGCTTTGTTTTTTGTTTTTATTAAAAAATTTCAATGCTGAACATGTTTTTGTTAAAACTATACAGTGATGTGTCCGGGATTAAAATGCACTGCATATGGATCTCTTAAAGAAAGAGATTCGGTAAAATTGTTAGAAAGATCATATTTAAAAACCCTAAACTTTTTGGGCGGCTACAAACAGCGTCTGTTCCAAAATGGGCTGGTAAGATAAAGATGCAGAAGGGAGAGGGACCCCCACTGCATCCATATCTTGTCCCAAGAGAGCAGCATGATATGAGAACAAAAAGAATCGTAGATGTGCCATGCGAGCCACGTAGCGACCGGCGCTCTTTGGATTCCGGGTCTGGGAGTGTGAAATGTGCGACCGGCCATGTACATGCGGATGGGCAGGCATTGCATGGAAATTATGTGACTGGCCAGCGACAACAGCAGAATCTGAGAAGGCCACTGAAAATAGGAACGTGAAATGTTAGAAGCCTTAACACTATTGGAAAGCTCCAAATTCTAGAACGAGAAGTGGAAAGATTTGACATAGTGGGAATATCTGAAACACACTGGATAGACAAAGGCCACTTCAAAACAAGTAATGGCAATATGATATATTTCTCAGGACACGAATCGATCAAAAGGGAGGGGACAGCCTTCCTTGTGAACAAGAAAATCGTCAGATGCGTGATAGGATACCAGGCCATCAGCGCGCGAATAATCGCCATTAAACTAGATTCGACACCATTTCCACTGAATGTGATACAAGAGTATATGCTCCTACCACCGATGCTGAAGATGAAGAAATAGAAAATTTCTACTCTGTACTATTATAGAAGATACAATGAAAACAATGCCAAAGCGAGAGATAACCATAATAGTAGGGGACTTTAACGCCAAGGTGGGCTCGGAGACACGAAGGGGGGGAAATCACAGACAACCTGTGGGAGAGTACGGTCTGGGAAGCCGTAACGACAGAGGAGAGCGACTGATTAACTTTTGTGCAGACAATAGACTGATCGTTGCAAATACAATTTTTCAACACCACCCCCGATACCTATACACATGGAGATGTCCTGGAGAAAGATTTCGAAACCAAATCGACTACATTCTAATCAAACAGAGATGGAGAAGCTCATTGAAAGACGTGAAGACTTACCCAGGAGCCGAATGTGGAACCGACCACCAGCTGCTGGTTGCCGAGTTCCGCCTTAAGCTGAAATGTTCACCCAAGAAAAGCATACAGCGAAATCGCTGGCACCTGTACAACAGCGAAAGATTTAGAACCGAGGCACAAGAAGCCATTAGAATCATGTTGGATAAACGCGAAGACAATCTCGACCCCAACGATCTCTGGGAGAAAATGAAAAAAGAGCTAAACGACGCCGCTGGAAAGTCAAACGCAGATACGCCTAGGAATAATAGTAGCAAACCATGGATATCAGATGCAACTTGGGAGATCATTGAGAAGAGGAAGAAAATCAAATCCCAAGACATGACAAGAAATAATAGCAAAGCTTACAACGAATACTGCAAACAAATAAAAAAAGGATGTCGAAGAGATAAAGAGGCATATCTTAGTAATATATTAATATATATTATGTAACGAAGTAGAGACTCACTCGAATCAAAATGAGACTGGGGATATGTTCCGGAAAATACGCATGATTACTAGAGAATTCAAGTCCAAGACAAATATCATAAATGACGAAAGAGGCCGAGCAATAGTCACCTTTGAAGGCGTTTTGGAGAGATGGGAACAATACTGTGAAAACCTAATGAAGGGAGAAACAGACGCCCTGGTCAACACCGAAAATATAGAAAACATGGAACACGAACCAGACATTCTTAAGGCAGAAATCGTTGCGGCTATAAATTCACTCAAAAGAAATAAAGCATCTGGATGCGATGAGGTTGTAACGGAAATGATCAGGGCAGCCGGACAGCAGGGTTTTGACATGCTACACATTATATGTAACAAGATATAGCACTCGGGAAAATGGCCCGACGCGACGACTGGATAAAGTCCATATTTATACCGATCCACAAGAAAGGAACGAAAAACAAATGTAGCAACTACAGAACAATTGCGCTCATCTCGCATGCTAGTAAGGTGTTGCTGTGGGTCATTAACGAAAGACTGAAAGCGTATATACATCCACAAATTCCGAATGAACAGGCTGGATTTATGCCTGGTAGAGGCACAAGAGAGCAAGTCTTAAATGTTAGACAAATTATTGAAAAACTAAAAGAGTTTAACACTCCGGGCTACTTCTGTTTCCTAGACTACCAGAAGGCATTCGACTGCGTAAAATGGGATAAACTATTGAACACTATGAATACACTTGGCGTCCCACCCCACCTCACCTCCCTGATCAGCAAACTATACGCGTCAAACGAAGCCCAGGTTAGAGTGAATGACCAACTGACAAAAACCTTTAGGGTGGGAAGGGGAGTGACACAGGGTTGCATTATTTCGCCGATTCTTTTCAACATATACGGAGAGTGGATAATGCGCATAGCTACGGAAGAATGGAAAGGAGGAATATCGATAGGCGGAAGAAAAATATTCAATTTAAGATATGCAGATGACACGACATTGCTAGCGGCGTCAGAGAACGAATTGGCAGAACTCCTTGAGAGAATTGAAACAGTAAGCGAAGAATATGGCCTCAAGATAAACATGACCAAAAGTAAGGTACTAATCCTAGACAGGGCAAGAGAAAATCAGCAGAACATCAGAACCATAAATGGTATTGAAACGATAGAGAGCATAATGTATCTCGGCGTCCGCATCACAAACACCGGGGGTTGCGAAAGCGAAATTAGGCATAGAATCACGCTGGCAAAAACGGCAGTGGCAAAACTGACACGAATATGGAGAGATCGAGGAATATCGAAGTCTACTAAAACAAGACTTGTCCGATCTCTAATCTTCCCGATAGTGACATACGCTTCAGAAAGCTGAACTATAAAGGTGGTAGATCGACGACGTATAGAGGCTTTTGAGATGTTTTGCTGGCGGAGAATGCTGAGGGTGTCATGGACAGAGAAACGAACAAACGTATCCATCTTGAAAGAGCTTAACATCCAAGAAAGGCTAAGTACATCCATAAATAAGGCAATGCTAAAATACTTCGGCCACATTATGAGACGCGGAGACGGGGCGCTCGAGAGACTCGTTGTCCAGGGCAAGGTAGAGGGCAAGAGACCAAGAGGTCGGTCTCCGTCGCGATATGTAGACCAGATAAAGAAGCTAACGGGTTCATCGGTACATGAATGTGCGCACAACGCCATGGACAGATAGCTATGGAGAGACACGGTTGAGAACTGTTAATCATGAATGCTGCCACGATGCCCGGACACGGGCGTAACGAACAAGAAAAAGAAACTTTTTCGAAAAACGGAAGATCTTATTGTAGTGTTTGACATGGAGGTGAATAATTCTTCCCACATTTAAGCAAATCTACATCTCTTACCGTTTATGAGATGCCCATGCAATCCATTTTTATTAAATAAAAATTGATTCAAATTTACATTCTTATAAGAATTTATTACAGTACTTATTGAACAACATAAAATACTTAAAAGAGAACAACTCTTAGGAGTTTTGCGATTAACATAATTTAAGGTTTCTTCATAAAAACGTGTGTATCCATTGAATATATTTGGCCACATCTAAATATATTGCGTATTTTGAAAAATCACATCTTCCGCTAGAATTCAGTAAAGAACGAGAAACGATTCCTCTAATAATCCATTTTCCGTTTATAAAAAAATAAAATCCACTTCCACTGTCTCCACTGCAAGGTCCAGAGGAATCACCATTACCTAAAATTAAAATGCGAGGAAAATTTTAATAAATTGACATTTAACCGTTTAATTTACCCGCACAAAATGTACGACTTGAAGTGATATCAGCGTATCCATCGGCAGAACGAAGGCATATTTCTTCACTAACAACGCGAAGGTAAACTTCTTGTAAATTTGGTGACATTTCGTATTTTTCATTTTTACCCCACCCAACAACTACTCCTGTCTGGTTAACTATGTTTCGCAAACTACTGTCTATTTCCCATAAACAAACGGGTTGCACAGTGGATGTGAAAGTTAACTCTTTAGTAAAACGTAGAATTGCTATATCTGCGTCTGAAGTCTGGTCACTATAATCTGGATGAATTTCACTTTTCTGAACTTTTACTTGTACACTATTTTCGTCTAACCAATCGTTAACGCCGATTCTTCCAAACGCTACATATAGGATGGATTGGGATTGGCCCGCAACACAATGCGCTGCTAAAATTGTCAAAAGGTTAAACATTATTTTTTTTAACGTTTTGAATACAGTTAAAGCTCCTTATTCACGGTTTCGTTATTCGCGTTTTCAGTATTCGCGGATTTAAAAAATGCAACCACTTCTTGTATTCGCGGTTGAAAATTTCGTTATTCGCGGATCAAAAATTAACAATATACAATGTTTGTACTACTTCAAAGATTTATAATGAAAATTACAATTTCGCACTTTTAAAATGATATCTGCTGTGTATTTTATCTAAAAATTTCAGACACTTGCATTGCAAAATTGTGTTGGAACATAATTACATACTTACGAAAAATGATATCATACATTTTTTCTAAAGAAATGCTTATTATTAACAAATCTAAAAGTGATTCGCAAGATATTCAATTACAAATTAACACCACTCACCTATCAAAACAAACAAGTAGGCGTCCAAGTATTTATAAAGAGAAAATATTATTGTGCTAAACCTAACGTTCTTGGACAAAAGCAAAATTTTTGCCGACAAGGTGCTATCATTTGATATAAGCTGTCTTGTCCGCTATCGTACTTGTTGAATTGTTCAACTTGCCATTCGTTGCATGAACTTTGATTAAATAACACGTGTCTCTTGCATTTATTTTGATATATTTTTATTTTATTTTCTAACCTTGGAACGTATCCCCTATATTCCTATACAAATTACCATTCCATATTCACGGTTTCTGTATTCGCGTCATAGTTATGGAACGTATCCCCCGCGAATAAGGAACTTTAACTGTATTATGTAATAGGTACTTACCTGTTAATGCAAGTTTATTTGATATCAACGAAGCACCACATAAATATTCTGGATTTGATAAGGATTTTGCAAGGAAGAGAGCACCTATCCACGGGTGAGCACCCATCTTAGCATCTTCTCCACGAGCTATTAACTTGTCTGCCATAGTTCTTCCACAACTTTCAAAATTATTACCTATATTATTTCTTGGTGTGGTAGGAATCCTATTCACATTACTTTTTTGATAGTTGGGAATGAAAGGTTTGCTTGTTGTTGAATAACGGTTTCGATTATTCGAATTAACATTTGTAAATTGTGGATTAATTGGAATTGGATTGCTAACTGGTGACTTTGTGTAAAAATTGTCAGAAGCACTAGTAGTTAATGTTATTGTGGAAGATAATTCCACCGTTGATATTGAGTAAGCTCCTGTAGGATTTTAAAACAGATATTATTGTACAACTTTTAAATTATTCGATTGACTTACCTCTTTCAAAAGACTTTCCAAAACATAAAGGACGATCATTTATTGATATACGAATTATTCGGGGTTGAAGATCATTATTCCAAGCGGGAAACTCCAATTTAAAAATCAGCGGACGTTTATTTAAAACGTCGTCAGCATTCCCCGCAAAATGTAATTTATCGTCTATATCCTAAAATTTATTGTTTAAGCGATAATAGATTCGTGGTTAATTTAATGAAAATTAATTAGTATAGGTATATGTTAATATCATTTTGTTAACATAAAAAAAAGTTTCCGAATTGTACTTGTAAAACATTTTACTTATGAAAAATTGTGTATTTTGTTTAGGGGCTGTCCATTAATTACGTAAGGATGATTTTTGTAATTTTGGAGCCCCTCCCTCCGCCACGTAAGGGTACGTAAGATTGTGGCAACCCCCCCCCCACATCTTACGTAAGGATTATTTAAAATAAAATTAATTTTGACCCCCCTCTCCTACCCTTATATTTATAAAATATGAATAATAATATATTATACTAGCTGGCACAGTCGGCCTACCGGCCGCCTTTAGCCATCTAGACCGTGTCGGATGTGGTTGTTCGGCATTCGGCCTCACTCAAGGGTATCGCAGGCATACGTGTAGACCGTGGTTTTTCGGCATTCGGCCTCACTCCAAGGTACTAAAGTAGCCTATGTTTTTCGTAGCATTGTAAATAACTTCTACAGCAAATTTGGTCAAGATTGGTCAAATAGAAACGTAAAGCACGTGCACGCGTATTTGCATTGTCGATCGGTTGACAGTTTGACAGCATTCATGATTGTTTTTTAAGTTGATTTTGAGTAGCCTGCCTTCCTTTAAGGAATCTCGATAATATTCATGCGCGTCCCATAGGGACGCGCATGAATGGATTATCGAGATTCCTTAAAGGAAGGCAGGCTACTCAAAATCAACTTTCCTTTCCTTTGCGAATTTTTGCACTATTTCAATACAAAAACATGCGCAGGGACCTACATAATAACTGTTCCAAATTTGGTTCCGATCGGTCAAACGGTTTAGGAGTCTATAGGGGACATACATACACACATACATCCATTTTTATTATATATTGTTAGATAATGATAAATACAAAAATTTAAATTAAATTTTTATTTACATAGATGAAAAACCGTTCGTAAAGATCGCCAAAGTTTGATGCCATTTTCTATAATTCACACTATTATGCCACTATGTTTAATGATTTTTAAGTACTATATATTTCAATATAATATGGTATTTCCATTATACCTGGATATAATTACCAACATAAAAAGAAAAAATTATATTTGATTTTTAAATTTAATTTAAAAAAATATTTTAAGAAACTTACGTAAGGAATACGTCGGACCCCTCCCCCCCTACGTAAGGGTCCGTAAGATATCCAATAACCCCCTCCCCTCCAAAAAACCCTTACGTAATAATTAATGGATGACCCCTTAGGTTATTTCAAAATACAAATAAATAACTCTGCAGACCCCTGGTTTTGGAGTAGGTACAGCTGATATAAAGGCTTTTACTTGTGCATAAGTTTAGTAGTGGATAGACCGAGAAAAATCAAAAAAATCGATAAAAATGGGCCCCTTTTTGTTTCAAGGGGGGGGGGCAAAGTTTTCACCGACGGACCTGCGCCACTCCGTTATTTACTATCCGATTTTTGATTTAAATGTGATCCTTTCAAATTTAGATTTACGTTTACGTAAAAATATACTTACGTTGTAGATTTATTTTCCACGGTTTTTGACCAATTAATTTTAAGCAAAATTTTACTTTCGTCGAGCTATAATTTTGCAAGGAGTTAGATTCGGTGGAAGTTAGAAAGAAAAAAGTGGAAAAACTTAAAAAAGGGCCCCTGGCGGTCGCCCCGATCTTCGAGGAAAAAGAAACCGGAACTCACCAATCAAGTTCCCTGTTTCTCACTCTTAGAAGGTGATTTTATTTCTTATCAAAAACTTGATTTTGGTATTTTATGGAAAAATTTTAATTGTTTTCAAGGTTGATATAATTTATTTTCTATCGTATCATCCTATTACGTGTAAGGTTAGCTTACATAGTTTTTACGGTATAATGTTAATACTTCTGGCTCCACAAGTTTTATTTCCTTAATTCAAAATTTTTACCTTATTTGAAAGAACTGCATTTGCCATTGCTAATCGAACACTCAATTTTATATTGTTATTGTGGTTATCAGGTACAGGAACCTTAATATCAGCGAAATATTTATCATTATTTTCTGGATATATCTTAACATTACAACTATTATCTTCACAGTGTATAATTTTGACCATCAATATTACAATTAATATGCACTTACAAATGAAAATATTCATTTTAAATATTTTCTTTCAATTTATTTTCCTAGTCCAGTTTTCAGCACACAGAATTAACTCTTTACTTCCACTAATTATTGTTATTAATCAAGAAACTTGAGCTTACACTACTATGATAATATTTAATGCCACTAACACTCACCCAAACCGAGAATGTTCATAGTTCTAACTTTATTTAGTTTATTGTTTGACACTTATGTAAAGATGCAATGAAAAAAAAAATCATTATAAATTCATATAAATTTTATAGCCTGAAAACATATATCACAATAATTATTTATTAATTCGAATTTATCCGGTTTATTTATTCCGGTTACGATCTTTTACTGTTCATCTCTCTCCACAATTTGCGCGAAAAAGAAAATGTAAAATGCACTTATAATAACTTACGATCCCATTTAGGCCCTCGATTTGAAATTTTCTTCATTAATATTTGTCTAATTTTATTAAAATGTTTTTTTAAAGGGAAATAACAGTGCCCTCATCATAATAATAATTATTTAAATCACCTTTTTTTCTTATCAAGATCTACGTTTCGGAAAAGTTCATAAATTATTTATTAATTTAATCTTGAAATTCCAACAATATATTTATGTTAATTGAAACTAATAGATTGGCGAATAATTTGCAAAATTGAACATTTATTTGGAAAAATATAATAGTCCATTGGAGACGCAAAATATGGAAAATCTAACTTTTGCTGGGAATATCTAAACTCCTGAATAAATTGATGTTAATTACTATACATAAGTATTTTAAGGACAATAATTATAATCGTCGATGTTTTGTAGAAAGGGCGAATTAACCAAATGACAATTTTATAGGAGAAGCGTTTTTCACTTTTCACATTATTTAGTGAGTTACCTTTTTTCTTTTCTTTTTTTCTCCTGCAGGGAAGGGGGAAACCTTCATAGGCACCACCCCATCAGGGATGGTAGTGTCAGATTCTAACTGACTAAAACCCCCTCCCCGACGACAGCGGGCTTTACCTTCTCGGCATTACTTCCGCTGACGTCTGCGATCTTCTATGCTGCATCGATGATGCAGGCTCCCGATGACCTCCCGGTTTAGCACGAAAGTTTGTGTCCGGGAGGTCAGGCACTATCACTTGATTCTACTTTTTCAATTGAACTGAACACACCGCTCGCCGCGATCCAACACGTCTCACCGGGTCACCTAGTGGTCCGTTATCGTCAGTATAGGTGTAAGTCCACTCGTCATTAACTTAATAGGCGGAAATTCCGGCGACAAAGTCAATGCCGAGCCGACCGTCATCCATACCGGAGACTCCGAGCCCCCAAGCGACCCTGCATTAAATCACAGAGCGCGATGCGACCGGGTCATCTTGAAAAACTTGTGGTCGCTGGCAAAATGCCAGTCCACTCGTCTTTATATTTGACGGCACTATTTTCGCGATCGTCCCCCTCTTGATTAGCACGAGAGTTTGTGTCCACAGAGGGTCTACGCGCTATCGTCGTACCGACACTAACCTACCCCGTCGAACGACCGTCACTACTCGACCCGACCCGACCCGCCGATCAATGACGATATTCTTCGGGAATTCTCTTGGGAACTTCTCGCGCATCTTCTCGCGGGAACTTCTCAAGGGAACTTTAAAAGGCTGTCATTGACTTAACTGTAGGGCGAGGACTCGAGCTTCGGCTTGCTCAGCTCGTCCGTCCCCCTCCTTGGTCTTCATCACTTGACTGATGAAGACCGCTACAGCCAGCCATTCGTCTTCGCCGGACAGCATGAAAGCAATCATGTTGTCCGGGCTTAGTGTGTCGCCCATCTGGAGCGAAATCATCACTCTCTCCCTCTCCCATCTTAGGCATCCGAAAAGAGTGTGTTCCGCCGTATCTTCGTCCCCGCAGTAACGACAGGCAGGTGACTCGGTCAGCCTGAACCTGTGGAGATATGCCTGGAAGCATCCGTGGGCGGTGAGAGCTTGTGTTATATGAAAGTTCACCTCTCCGTGCTTTCTCGCTACCCAAGGACGAAGATCCGGAATGAGCTTTCTGGTCCAAGCGGCATTCGTGCCGGAGGACCAGCTCCTTTGCCAATCGTCGAGCGTCCGCTGCTTAATGGTGGGGTCCGGTCCCCCCTATTAACAATTTAAAATTTTTTATATAGTCATAATATTAAAGTTTAGGTGTATTACTTACCATAAAACATAAAAATAATATTTCTGATTATCTGTCCTAAGAGAAAAAAATATTTATATGGATAATCGCTTTTTATACATAACATTATTATAAAATGGACTCCTGCATTTTCGCTTTAATATTTAGTAAATAAAATGAATATGACAAATATTTTATCATATTATTATATTATGACAAAATGACGAGCTTATTGCTGCATAAATAATCGTTTCAAGTTAACCAATTTTAACAAAAACAAACAATTTTAATGGAACCATTTATTGAAAATTACACGCCATTTAAAAAAAATGGCAAAAACAAAATATTTCTTCGCTATATTCCCTTACCAGTTGACTTTAGGACGAAAATGACTTCTATAAATCTTATAGAGAATAAAATTTACTACAACTTCTATCTAAGGTATTTTTCTCTAAGTCGAATAGTTGCTGAGCGCCAGCACTGTTAAATTTTTGAATTGGTTACATTAATTTGTTGTAACATCTGATATTACATTTTTGAAAATTTCAAAAACGCTCGATTTTGACCTGACTTTTTTTTATAATAGAGTAAATATTAATAGACTTGATCATATAATAGACTTTTTTTAGAGAGAGTAAACAAAAATTATAAAAAAAGTCGGAGTAAATTCGAGCGTTTTTGAAATTTTCTAAAATTTGCTTTATTTAACAGTGCTGGCGCTCAGCAACTATTAGACTTAGAGAAAAATATATTAGATAAAAGTTGTAGTAAATTTTGTTCTTCATAAGATTTTTAGCAATCATTTTCGCCCTAAAGTCAACTGGTATGGAAATATTGCGAAGAAACATTTTGTTTTCGCCATTTTTGTTAAAATGGCGGCACTTACGGGCGGTCGCCGAGATCGCCAACTCAGAGTTTTTATTAGGACCCCAAACCTTAAAATATATCCAAAAATCAGAACCCCCTGACCATTTTTAGGAAACTCTTCTTTTCATGATTTCGAGGATGTTAAAATACTTTAATTGTTTTTAATTTTTTTAATGAGTTATATGATAACAATATAGCTGAAATAGAAATTTGTTTAAAAATATTTGGCCGAAAAACATAATTTTCACTCCTTCATAAAAATTTCAACTTCAGACGAAGAATTAATTTGGTAAGAAGCTCAGGGTTCCAAGAGGACGTTTTTAATATGTTAAAGTACGAACAATTACCTAACGAAATCCGTCGAAAAATCGCAGAAAACCGATTTTGGATTTTTTTAATCAAAATATGCCCAATTTTCTTACACTAATATACAATGGTGCAGTCTGCTTATCTTAAATATTATATTGAGACAATGCTGTATGGACAAAAGTCTTGTATAATCACTTTTAAATCAGAAAAATTTAATGAGTCTAGAAAAAATTTGATGAAAGGGCGAATATCCCACATTAGGCTTTTATAATAATAATAATAATAATAATATATATTCAATCCTGTTAAATTACAATATATAGGACAAGCATAGATGTATTATATTTCATAGATACCGACTGCCCTATACCTTAGCATTGAAACATCCAAAACCAACATAGTTCCGACTTAGTACTGTATTGCTATTTCTGTTATACACTAGTACTATCAATCTTTTATCTCTCTTAAAATTCTGTTGGAAGTATATCGTGTTCGTTTACATGGTTACTACCTCGTTACCATCGTTACTGCCACTGTTTGAAGTATTTACTTAAGAGCAAATACGAAGAAATTCAAAGAAAAAATAAAAAATTACAGCAAGAAAATTATCGATTAATACAACGTGTTACTTCTACCAACGATCTGTTAAAGAAAATTACGCTAAGATATTAAAATTCTAACCTAAAAATAAGGTTTGACAGCTGTCATTTTATAACTGTACTCCTGAGTGAGATGCAAAATTCATGAAGCACGTGCTATGAGCATGTGTTAAACAAGGATGGCGACAAAAAAGTATGTGTAGTCTATGTTGCCGTTGAAATTTACTAGTAGTCTGTATCTATGAAATATAATACATCTATGAGGACAAGTCACGCAGTACAAAAGAAAAAATACATATACAAAATGCAACTACAGACATTTCAACAGATCACGAAACTCCTGAACCGAGTACACACAGTGCTCCATGAGAATGCCCTTTACGGCCGCTTTAAACGATAGTGCCGTTTTCGAATTTTTAATTTTTACAGGCAGTGCATTGAACAGGGCCGTTCCCACCGCCACAGGAGACCCCCTCGTCACACTGGAAAGGTGAAGTGCAGGACGGAAATCGTTCCTACCGCGAGTGTTGTGGTCATGAACATCGGAGTTCCGCTGATGAATACCTTTGGTTCTATAAACATAGACAAGGAGCTCGAAGATGTAAACAGAGGGAAGAGAAAGAATTTTAAGTTGTTTAAATAACGGTTTACATGAGTCTCTAGATGCCACCCCCGCGATACACCGAACAATTCTCTTTTGGGACACAAAGACCTTCCCAGCCATCGGAGAACCACCCCAAAAACAGACCCCATAGGATAGCCTAGAGTGCACATGCGCATAGTAAAATACCCTCAGAATATGTACATCCACAACACTTCTGAGGCATCTAATCAGATAACAGATGGAACTGAGGCGCCCCATAATGTATCTACAGTGATCCCTCCAGTCAAGCACCTCATTCACATGCAGCCCCAAGAATTTTACGCTGGACTCCCGCGGAATCACACAATCATCCAGTCGGAGATCAAGGTCCAGATCCCGTCGACCCCGAATGTTGTGGAACATCATATATCCAGTCTTAGCCAAGTTAAGTCGAAGCCGATTATGACCAAACCACCCACTCAGCTGTGCGAGAAGATGATTAAGAGCACCACGAACCTCCCCCAGAGACCCATCCGACACCACAGACGATGTATCGTCAGCATACATAATGGTCATACAAAAAACCGACTTCAAAAAAAAGCACTACAAAAAAATTGCACTAAAAAGTAAAAAATAATTAGAAGTTATTAGAAGAAGATTTAACAGAAATTAGAAGTATATTTTTACAGTGCTGAGCATAACAATTAATGTATTACGTCAATAATATACAATTATTGTTATTTTTGGAGTCGGTGCCAGCCAAGCTGTTAAGAAATTGGTACTCCGCTACTTCGTTAATACACGTTTGTTAACCTTGGCTGGCACCGACTCCAAAAATAACAATAATTGTATATTATTGACGTAATACATTAATTGTTATGCTCAGCACTGTAAAAATATACTTCTAATTTCTGTTAAATCTTCTTCTAATAACTTCTAATTATTTTTTACTTTTTAGTGCAATTTTTTTGTAGTGCTTTTTTTTGAAGTCGGTTTTTGTTTTTTTTTAAATTTTTTTTTAACTTTTTAGTGCAATTTTTTTGTAGTGCTTTTTTTGAAGTCGGTTTTTTTAAAAATATTTTTATGAAATTAATACAATTAATTAATGTACATTAATGTCACAAATTAATTCATTTGTCACTTTGTAACTTGATTTTTGCTAATTTTAAAAATATTGTGCAACGCCACTGAGTATATGTCATTTTTAAGGTTAACATTCTTATGTCAAAGTTTTGCCCCCTATTCTCGAGCCGCTACTGACTATATGTCAATGTCATTTAATTAAACTTTTAGTGTCAAAATCGCAACGTAACTATGACAACGACGTTTATACATTTTGAATTTTTTCATCATTTTGAATTTTTTCATCAGTTATTTCAATTTAAAAACCAAAGTACTCAACCGATTTTGATGAAATTTAAATGGGACCAATCTGAAACTATATCCTTTCGAATTGTGAAAAAATTTTGAAAATCGGTTAATAAATGACGGAGTTATGAGGTAACAAACATTAAAAAAAATACAGACGAATTGATAACCTCCTCCTTTTTTGAAGTCGGTTAAAAAAACATACAAATCTCTTTTGGGATATTCGCCGTTATGACATCACGATCTTTGGTCTTCTGTGGAGATATAAACATGCCGTTTTTACATAACAATTCTAGTGCATTGAATATTATTTTTTAACCGACTTCAAAAAAGGAGGAGGTTATCAATTCGTCTGTATTTTTTTTTTTTTTTTAATGTTTGTTACCTCATAACTCCGTCATTTATTAACCGATTTTCAAAATGTTTTCACAATTCGAAAGGATATAGTTTCAGATTGGTCCCATTTAAATTTCATCAAAATCGGTTGAGTACTTTGGTTTTTATAAATTAAATAAGACGGTCATCTGCAATTAAACACTTCAGGTCAACGTCGTTGTCATAGTTACGTTGCGATTTTGACACTAGAAATTTAATTAAATGACTTTGACAGACATATAGTCAGTGGCGTAGCACAATACAAAAATCAAGTTATAAATTAAAATAATGTATGACAAGTTTAATTAAATAATGATACGTTGCGATTTTGACACTAGAAATTTAATTAAATGACTTTGACAGACATATAGTCAGTGACGTTGCACAATATTTTTAAAATTAGCAAAAATCAAGTTATAAATTAAAATAATGTATGACAAGTTTAATTAAATAATGACATTTACATATAGTCAGTAGCGGCTCGAGAATAGGGGGCACAACTTTGACATAATAATGTTAACCTTAAAAATTAAATGACATTGACGGATAGTCAGTAGCGTTGCACAATATTTTTAAAATTATAATGTTAACCTTAAAAATTAAATGACATTGACGGATAGTCAGTAGCGTTGCACAATATTTTTAAAATTACCAAAAAGTACAGAAAACCAATACAACTTTATAATTTATATTTGGATCAATTTGTACGTGTTAATTGACAATTCAGGCCGGTAGATGCGCTGTAAATCTTGTCGCCAATAATTTTTCCCGTATTCCGTTTCCCGTATTGTCAATTATAAAATATTTGTTGTAAGCCCGCATTTTCAACTTTGAGATAGGCGTTTCGCCCTTTCTTCGCTTGTCTCATTTGAACGGCGCTGTCGCATATGGGCAGCGCGTTTAGTAGGTCTACCCATATTCGCTTTCGATAAATCAGTTAAGGAACGCAAGATTCACTAAAAAGCAAGAAATAAAAAAATTTAAAAAAAAAAACAAAAACCGACTTCAAAAAAAAGCAATACAAAAAAATTGCACTAAAAAGTAAAAAATAATTAGAAGTTATTAGAAGAAGATTTAACAGAAATTAGAAGTATATTTTTACAGTGCTGAGCAAAAAAATTAATGTATTACGTCAATAATATACAATTATTGTTATTTTTGGAGTCGGTGCCAGCCAAGCTGTTAAGAAATTTACAAAATGTATTTGAAATCACATTAATACGACAATGTAGCAATACCGATGTCGTGTTGTTTAACGCCAAGCGCCTGCGATCTTGTCGACTGTGAAACTCTTTGCAGTCAAAGTGATATAAAATGTATACCTACTGGTACTCCGCTACTTCGTTAATACACGTTTGTTAACCTTGGCTGGCACCGACTCCAAAAATAACAATAATTGTATATTATTGACGTAATACATTAATTTTTTTGCTCAGCACTGTAAAAATATACTTCTAATTTCTGTTAAATCTTCTTCTAATAACTTCTAATTATTTTTTACTTTTTAGTGCAATTTTTTTTTCATTAAAATCTCATTTTCGTAAAAATGGCGTATTCGCCCTTTATACAAAACACCGACGATATATTAATTAAAAAAAAAAAGGAACAGGTACATAATATTTATGTATATTTGAACGAGTAACATTGTGAAAATATTAATTTGAGACATCAACGTTATCTTTTATTTAAAAATGAAATACATTTTTGAGTAAAATCTTCGGGATTGTCATTGGCCAACCAATGGCCAGCGCGTGGGATTTCATGAAACTCCGCTTTTGGAAACATCTTTAATATTCGTGGATAATCCCCTTCTCTGTAATAAGTAATTAATATTTTATTTTTAGAGGCAAAAATTATAGCACGGTTTGATTACTCGACATAATCGGAATATTCTCCGAGAAGAAATAAAACAGGCCCATCAAATTTTAAGTTTGATACATCGGGAAATCCAGCTATGTGGTGCATATTGGTAGCTAAAGATGTCGTATTTATTAGCCATTTAAAGCTGAAATTTAATATACACTTTTAAGCATCTAATTACCCGCTAATAATAATTACATCGTTTACCTTTTATCGACATTTTGCTTAAGATTGGTAAGAAGAAATTGGCGCACACTTTTACTTTCAATTTCTTCAGCCAATTGTGTATTAACAAAGTCTCTTGCTTTTGAAAGTGACATATCCTTCGGCAATGATACTCCTTTTACTACTTCCACTATTTCTTTAAGAGACTCCATTCGTTCGGGATGCGCGATCGGCGATATATCGCCAACAATTATTTTGTCGATCAAGTTGGGCTAAAAGTTTTTGCACATAAATTAATTAAAGCGATACATTTTGAAAAATACCACAATGAATTACATATTTTAAAGCAAAATACATAGCCGTACGTCCGCCCATCGAATGTCCCAGCAACGACGTTTTTTTAATGCCCTGCTTTTTAATGAAAGCCAGTACATCTTCGGATAAGTGCGGATAGGAATGAGTACTTGCATGCGGACTGTCTCCGTGATTTCTTGCATCTACCGCTATCACTCGAAGTTGTGGAGAAGTTTTCTCGTGTAAGGTTTTGCACACGCTGTTCCAAGTTCTTTTGGAACCAAATAGGCAATGCATGACAATTAAGGGCGACGATTGGTTATTTGAAGCAGAATCTTTACCGTATACGGTGTAGGCAACATCCACTGTATCCAAACTTGCATAATTCCTTTGAAATCGAACGACGGCCGATGATTTACCAAAAGTTTTATTTAAATGTATTTTAAGGACACTCATTTAACGAACAATGTTGCATAATACACTGCATCAGATGGATATTTTATTCGACAAGTGTTAAATTTAGACTGTAAAACTAAGTTTAGCTACGTACTTGTACAAACTATTAAATAATCATTTTTAAATTTGACAGGTACTTACTGAAATTGTTCGTCAAACAAACTAAATTTTTTACTTTTTTATAAGGTTCACAAGTTTTAGTGATTTAAAAAATCTGTTGTTATTTGTAAAAATTCTTTAGGCTTGTCGGTGTATATCCAGTGACCCGCTCCTTCGATAACTTTAAATTCTGCGTTCGGAAAATATTTTAAAATTTTAACGTGCTCACTTTTTCTACAAAATAAAATACAAGTAATAATTAGCTTTTCCCGACTTCTCCTCGTAGTGCAGAAAAAACCCAACTGTTTTCAAACGTCATTTTGCATTATTCGCAATACAAAGAGTATTTCGTTTCTATTTATAACTATTTTGAGATATTTCATATTATATGTCTCATTTTTACAAAATAATAACTTATGCCCGGTTTCTAAAGATCTCTAGTTATACTCTACATCAGGGGTGGGCAACCTTTTGTATAACAGGGGCAAGAATAATATTTACGTTTCGTCCGCGGGCCTTAGTATAGTTAATGGACACATTTTTGTTACTTGTATTTTTTTCTGAAAATATGTTCCCTATAGACTCCTAAACCGTTTGACCGATCGGAACCAAATTTGGCACAGTTATTATGTAGGTCCATGCGCATGTTTTTCTATTGAAATAGTGCAAAAATTCGCAAAGGAAAGGAAAGTTGATTTTGAGTAGCCTGCCTTCCTTTAAGGAATCTCGATAATCCATTCATGCGCGTCCCTATGGGACGCGCATGAATGGATTATCGAGATTCCTTAAAGGAAGGCAGGCTACTTAAAATCAACTTAAAAACAATAATGAATGCTGTCAAGCTGTCAACCGATCGACAATGCAAATACGCGTGCACGTTCTTTACGTTTCTATTTGACCAATCTTAACCAAATTTGGTGTAAAAGTTACGATATTTACAACGCTACGAAAAACATAGGCTACTTTAGAACCTTGTAGTGAGGCCGAAGGCCGAACAACCACATCCGACACGGTCTAGATGGCTAAAGGCGGCCGGTAGGCCGACTGTGCCACCTAGTTATTTTATAATACGCGAAAATTTAATTCGCGTTAAAGGGAATTTTGCTTCGCGTATAAAAAATTCAGGTATCAAAATCTAATTCGCGTTATTCTGAATTCGCGTACATCGAACTCGCGTACATGGAGGGTCTAGTGTACTTTTCAATTTACTTTTTAATTTAATTTAAATAAGACGAATTATATCGAAAATTAAAGTGTAGATCTCTCCTTTTTCCTTATGTTAGGTACTAACCTAATCCTTTTCTTTAAAATTTTTGTTTTTGAAAATATTTATTTATTATTTCTTCTAAAGATCTCGCGGGCCGGATTAGAACTTTACGTGGACCGGAGTTGGCCCGCGGGCCGGAGGTTGCCCACCGTTGCTCTACATAACTAATCTAAGCTTAAAGTTATAGTTATCCACAATGCGCATATTCCAGAAAGTTAACAACCAATAAAAACGTAGGTTAACTTTGACCAGAGATTATTTTTCGTTATAGAAACTCAAAATCTGCATTTATACTAAGATTAAACTAATCTTAATATAACTCGAACTTCAGAAACCGGGCATTAATGTTTTCGGTGTAAGACAGTCGTGAAAGTTGTGTAAAACAGTTACTTAGTAATTTGTTTTAGAGGTTTTTATCTAAATATATAGACCAGTGCAGAAGCCTTTGAAAATGATAAAAAGTGAACAAAAATAGCAGTAGGATGAAACCCATTGGAAAAGGAAGAGAATATAACAAAAATGAAAGGAAAAACAATTTACGGGCGATCTGAGGTCGGGAAGTGGAAGGGGGTGAGTTTTAAGGGTAGAAAACTGTTTTTCTCGATTTCCGGCAAAACCACAAGTCCTATGGAAAAAAGTTAAATGGCAAAGTTGTAGGTAATAAAAAGATCTACAACTTTTGTATTTACACTTTTTTCACATAACCTCAAAATTTATGTGAAAAATTCAAATAACCAAGTTTTTGGTTTTTAATTTTTATCTTTTACAAAAAAAAATTTTTTTTCACGAAATTTGGTGAAAACTTACCTGTTTATGTCCCAAACACACTGTAATTTGTTTGATTTAAAATATTTATTTTTTCACCTTATTTTGACTTAATATCGAAAAAGCACCCTAATTTTCAATCGAAAATTCTCACGTCAAAATATCTGCTTTTTTAAAAAACTCGGTGGGCTTTTTGTTCGTTGAAATCTGTACTTTTTGATGGTGTAAAAAAATATATACATTACTATGGTAAATGTTCTCCAAAAAATGCAAAGAAACGAAAACAACTCGAATCAGAAATTTTTTTTTCTTAAATCATCATGTACAATTTTGAGCTATTTATTAAAATTTATACTTTAATTACTCGAAAAACGTAAAATTCCGTGTTACATTGATAAACAAAAAATTGCAAGTCGAAATAAACAACATCGTTCATGAAAATACACGTGCAGGCTGATTTACTTTAAGAGAATTGTAACAAATTTACTTTAATTTTTTTTTTAGTTTTTTTCGTTTCTTTGCATTTTTGAGAATATTTACTACAGTAATGTATATTTTTTTTACACCATCGAAAAGTAGAGATTTCAACGAACAAAAAGCCCACCGAGTTTTTTAAAAAAGCAGATATTTTGACGCGAGAATTTTCGATTGAAAATTAGGGTGCTTTTTCGGTATTAAGTCAAAATAAGGTGAAAAAATAAATATTTTAAATCAAAAAAATTACAGTGTGTTTGGGACATAAAAAGGTAAGTTTTCACCAAATTTCGTGAAAAAAAATTTTTTTTTGTAAAAGATAAAAATTAAAAACCAAAAACTTGGTTATTTGAATTTTTAACATACATTTTGAGGTTATGTGAAAAAAGTGTAAATACAAAAGTTGTAGATCTTTTTATTACCTACAACTTTGCTATTTAACTTTCTTCCATAGGACTTGTGGTTTTGCCGGAAATCGAGAAAAACAGTTTTCTACCCTTAAAACTCACCCCCTTCCACTTCCCGACCTCAGATCGCCCGTAAATTATTTTTCCTTTCATTTTTGTTATATTCTCTTCCTTTTCCAATGGGTTTCATCCTACTGCTATTTTTTTCGGTTTCAAAAATTATCGGCACTGGTCTAATAGTCGTATGAAAGGATTAGAGCAAACAGGATGCGGGATAAAAGAACAAGTGAAATAATGTTAGGTGTTAGACGAGAGATAAATTAAATAAAAAACCGATATAAAATAAAGCAATAAATACAGGGATTTTTTTGTCAAAAGTTACTTAATTTTTAGAAAGCTGTTGGGTTTCTGTGGCACACCTTTTAGATGATATTAAAAAGGCCGATCGTACTGAATAAAGTCGGAAGCTCCTCCAGATAGAAAAAGAACGGGTCCTTCGAAGTAAAACTTTGACATATTTGGAAACTTCAAAACATTTTGTGAAAAATTCCCTATTAGAGCGGAAATATTTATTCGCCACTTGTAGCTTCCGTCAGACTTTTGAACTAAATTCTGTAAAAGAAACGCGCGTAAACCTTTTCCATTGATACTTCTGGATAATTGCAGGTCGGCACTAATTCTTGCAGACGACATTCCAACGTGATGCGGTAATGTGACTTTTTGTAGTGCGATAAATATTTTAACTATGGATCTAAAGCTGGAACTGTTTCTGTGCGGCGAAATGTCCCCTATTATTAACTTATCCACCAAGTCCGGCTAAAAGGGTAAAAGGTAAGGATCACGCAAAGATAATAATTTTGTGCTCAAATTGCCGTACATATTTCAAAGCAAAATACATAACTGCTCGTCCACCAACCGAATGTCCCAGCAGTGCTGCTTTTTTAATTTTTAAATATTTTAATAAATATTTAATATCTTCCGCCAAGTGAGGATAACTGTGATTTCTGGAATGTGGACTATCACCGTGATTTCTCGAATCCACCGCTATTATTTTACGCTTCGGCAAAGTGTTTTCGTGAAATCTTTTACATAAACCATACCAATTAGCTTTGGAACCAAATAATCCATGCATTATCACCAAAGGAGCAGGATCGTCGCCCGCACTGCTTTGCGTACTTTCGTATGACGCGTACGCCATTTTAATTGGTGTCAGCACCGAATTCCGCAATACCCTTGTAGAGTAATTGAACGTATTTGAATTGATTTTTATAGATCCCATAACGACTACTCGTAAATTATTCATTTTTAAATTGACCGAACACTTAAAATTTTGAATGACAATTTTATTTTAATTATTGCCTAAATACGGCCCTGTAATAGTATCTGCTGTCGAGTCTAGAGATGGGCGCGTGAGTCACTTTTCACTCACGACCACGCAGCAGCTCCGTACTCACTACATCTTTGTTGTTGCTCACGCACGATCATGCAGAGGCTAGATCATGCTCGTGTAGCCTCACTATATTTTTCATATACTATCGCATACTATTCATGTTGTTTTCCACATTTACGAGAACACGGTAATCAGACAGTAGGAGTACAACAAAATAACATGTTTTGTACTATTTTAACCACCTTCTAACGTTCATAATTATATTATGCACAAACAGAAACTGGTGTATCCACAAACTGGTGTTTATTTCTTTAAATGAGTTATAATAAACGAATACGTTTGCTTTGGCCTAACCCTCTATTGAGTTATGGGTGAAGCAGCATCCTTACTATGGCGGTAATGAGGTCTTTTATACACCTGATTTGGAATTAAAAGCTTCAATTGTACTAGCAGTTTTAGTTAATACGTATATTGCCGTGAAATAAAAAAATATGATTTATAAAGCGGGGAAAAACAAACGGCACTTTTTCTTCCCCGACTAGCTCAGAAATAAGACTCTTTGTTGTGGGCGTAATTTGGGTTCGCTCGAAATTGAACCCGTCATTTCGAAAACGGCATGAGTCACACTTTTTTCCAAAATCGTTTTTTGGCGCCATTTTATTTATTGATGCGTTTTACATATTCCCTGTGAAAAGGGCACATCGTCATATACCACAAGTCGACTTAAAAGGTAAACAAAAATTAAAGTATGTTTGAAAATGACACGAGTCCCGGACTATTGTTGATCCTGAAAAGTTTTAATTAGTGGACTTGTCTCCTTTTCGAAATGACGGGTTCAATTCAAAAGCACACTCAAGTGTTACTGGACAATTTGTAACTTATGCCAATGGAAAATAATGAAATTAGCATCTACCTGTAACTTACTCGTACCTTGCAATGCTGTATAAACTTAAACAATTAGACCAAATAAAATGTCTTCAGTTATAAACCTGTTTGTTTATTCATAATATAAAAATCTTTGCGAAACAGAATTGTCATATATAATACCACAAGAGACTATCAAATTGTCGGCAATAATTTTTGAAACTGGAACTGAGTGTTTGTCGCCCTTAAAATCACCATGAGTGCTTTAGCACGAATGGTGATTTTAAATGGCGACAAACACGAAGATTCCATGGTTTAAAAATTAACCGACAATTTTATAGTATCGTGTGGAATTCGTTTGACAATTTCGTAAATAAAATTTCAATTTTTTCTGACAACAAATAATTTATAGTATGCGTTTACGTAGTTTCCATCGTTACTTGACAATACAGACCACGGTGGTCGTATTGCCGCGACAATACACCACCGTGGTCTGTATTGTCAAAGGAAGTAGATTATGATTGGTTCAAATTGATGAGATTCTAACATCCTATTGGTTGAATTATTATGAACGAAATTGTCAAAAAAATATTTCCACAAATTAAGTGTACATAAAAATAATAAGAATAACCTAATCTAAACCCCAAATATTATCGCACTTATTCAAATTTAATATTGTCTAGCGATCGTTTAATTTTTATGTAACGCGCGCAAAAAATACAGTCTTACCATTTATTCGCTATTCTTCCGTATGCATTGCCAGTTGTTTACGTTCACCAAGTTTCGTCTTTGATGCCGTTGATCCATTTAACATTCGAACCATAAAAATATAACCAACCATTAATGCTGCACTATGTTTTCCAAAATTTTCCAAACAATCGCAGGTAACAATTTTAATCTTTCCAATTACTTCTACTTCCAGAAAATACAATCTTCTGACCAAAATTATTTTCAGTGGTCCTCAAAATTTTCTTATCCGATAACTACGTTAGAATTCATTTAACAAAAAAACGCCGCTGGTCTGGTTCGAAATCTTTTTTTTACAAAAATACGTCCTTTCTCGTATGCGGACGCGGTTAGAATTCATTTTTCAAAAATACGTTCTTTCTCGTATGCGGACGCGGTTAGAATCCAAGACTTGCGTCTTTTTCGAAAACTTATCTCTTGTTTCTCTTCCAATTATTCTCGGAGACGGCGTAATTGTCAATTTTTGAACTTGAATTCAAATTTTGTCGTCGAACTTAACTGTTTACCCATCATTCACTATCTTTAGACGTTTAATTATAAGGATCACTTTTAATTAGTTATTCGCGTCTACCTAATTTTACAAAATTTCGTACTTAACTTGTTGTCATGTTAGATTTGACCAAATAAACTATAACAATTATTCATAATTCTGTTTCTCTTAATTACATATTGTAGGAACAGACTACCTGCTGAAGAAATTCAATTTAAGTTCCTTAATTAATTAAACAAACAGCTCATTTCTCAACTTAGGAGGCATTCGTCAAGTTCCAGATATAATCTTGTCAACAAATTTGATATTATGGTTCTTATATCGGGTGAGCGAATGGCTGAAATGCTACCGTGTTCGCTTTCAAGCCAATATTCACGGGTTCAAATCCTGTGAGGTACTATCTATAGAAGAAATTTTCGCTCACCAAATGTCTATCTGCTGGCTCCAGATAACATTATTTATGGCTAAAAAACTTCCCTGATCGAGTAGGCGGTGTGAAAATAGTTTATTCCCGTGGTTCGGAATCCACGTTAAGCTGTAGGTCCTCTGTGCTCGTCACACATTTTCAACACGCAACGAGCAGAGACAGGGAGGTATCGGGAAAATGTCGCAAGACGTTCATAACCGAATATAGATAGATATTTTATTTTTTAGTGGATGTACTTTTGTTTCGATTAGCCCAAATTTGATAACATTGCAATATATATCGATCAAGGTATCTACGTAAATTTTTACCGGGGGTAAAAATTCTTTAGGGGGGTAAAAATTCCCTAATGAATTTTTACCTGGGGTAAAATATACCTAGTAAACAGTGACAGTGTCGCATCGAGAAAGCTAGAAGTGTGTTTATTAGAATGTCTGCGCTGTTTAAAAGCCATAACTTGACGATAGCAACAAAGAACAGAATGTTGAGATGCTACGTTTTTCCTGTACTATTCTATGGAGTGGAGGCCTGGACGTTAACGAAAGCCACGACAAAGAAACTCCAGGCGTTCGAGATGTGGCTATACCGAAGAACCCTGAGGGTTTCGTGGGTGGAACGTGTGACAAACCGAGAGATACTTAGAAGAATGGAGAAAGATCTTGAAGTTGTGAACACAGTAAAAAGTAGGAAATTGCAGTATCTCGGTCACATAATGCGAAATGAGAGTAGATATCAACTGCTACAATGCATTCTACAAGGCAAAATAGCTGGAAAAAGAAGCGTCGGCAGAAGAAGAATATCTTGGTTGAGGAACCTGAGAACGTGGTACTCTATGACGACCACGGAACTCTTCCGAGCAGCGGTGAATAAGGTTAAAATAGTCAGGATGATAGCCAACATCCGAAACGGATAGGCATCTGAAGAAGAAGAGAAGAAACAGTGACAACGGCCTTGCAGTCACCGATCAAGAAAAAGCTGAAGCTTTCGCCGACGCATTCAAAGAGCAATGCACCCCCAACTACGACAACGCAGACGGGGTCCACATCGGCAACGTCGACACGGAAGTCGCGAGAAGACTACAGGAAGTTGACCCGGATCCAATAAAGCCAGCATCTACAGACGAAATAGCACTGGCCATAAGGGCAACTAAACCGAAGAAAGCGCCGGATGGTATTAAAAACCAATCCCTAAAGAAGCTTCCAAAGAAAGCCGTCACAGCGCTGTCGGGGATGATTAACGCAGCGCTAAGACTGAGGTACTTTCCGGACAAATGGAAGTTGGCCGATGTGGTCGTCATCCATAAGCCCGGAAAACCTAAAGCCTTAGCGCAAAGTTATCGACCGATCAGTCTGCTGCCAACGATAGGCAAGATAGCGGAAAAGATCATCCTCGCCAGATTGAACGAGGAGGTGAACGACAAGAACATGATCAAAGAAGAACAATTCGGCTTCCGTGGGGGGCACTCCACCACCCAACACTCAAAAAAATCCATTCTTACCAGCTAGAATAACGAACTTTAAATCAAGAACAAACGTTCTGGAAATTGACCCAATCATGCCGGGTACTTTGAATCGAGAATAATTTAAGAATGGCAAGCTTATTGTTAATTAGGGTTGTAGAAACCTTAATACTTAAGCAGGCATCCTCTATTTAAACATGCCCATTCTTAATTTATGCTAATCACACCCGAGGTTTATTTCAAAGCGAACACATTCTGGTTCCAAGATTTAAGAAGTTATTAATTTTAGAATGACCAGTCTTAAAACAAATAAAAAAAATAATAAAAATTATTATTATTATTTCAATTATTTTACTTGACAATTTATCTATTATCACTTCTGTACAATTTCATTATTTTTAATTTTACTACTTATTCATGGTAATTTTGGTATTCATCATATTGCGTCCTGTTGTTTTTTGCATATCTGTAAATTCCTGATTAAATTCTAAATATTAAATTTATTTATACACGTACTACTTACTTTTTCTACCAGCTCGATTCGATGTGTTGTTTTTGCATATCTGTAAAATCCTGATTAAGTTGAAATATTAATTATATATACTTAGATTTTTTTACGGCTCCACCGGGATTTGAACCTAGGACCCACAGGTATTGAGTCTAACGCTGTAACATCTGTGCTATCTGGACGTGCTTGACTATTGTCATTTTTCATAGTCATAAATTCGAATTTTAAATTATAAAAGACTAGCTAGCACAGGCGGGCTACAATAATATTAAAATGACAAAATTAAATAACGTATTTTACATTTTTTATTTTACATTTTTATTTTACAATTTTACATTTTCGGTATTCACGTTAACGTCTTTGATGAAGAATTGGAAATACTGCATAACCTTTTTTATGCTCAATAGCAACACATTTGCATTCTATTTGGGACAGAATAAAATTTTCATGTTTAATACCTTCGTGGCATACATAATAAATATTTAATTTACTTGATTGCAATGGAGTATCGTACAAATCATACATGTATCTATAAGATACATTTTGCGAGTGACTCGCAAAATTTTCAAATTACACGTGGAGAGCCTACAAAGTTTAGTGTTTAAAAATAGCAATATTTATCAAAAATTAAAAAAAATTCACAATCAAGCATTATAAACAAGCGCGCAAATAATAGCAGTTAAAAATTTTTCAAATTTAATTAAAAATTTTGACATTAATTTCAAGCGACTGATTCGGCAAAATTTTCAAAATATTCGTGCAAGAGCCTACAATGTTTAGTATTTAAAAATAGCAACACCCATCAAAAACTAAAGATTTCTTTAAAATTAAGCAGTTAAAAATTTTTCAAATTTAATTAAAAAATTTTGACATTAATTTCAAGCGAGTGACTCGCAAAATTTTCAAATTACACGTGGAGAGCCTACAAAGTTTAGTGTTTAAAAATAGCAACATTTATCAAAAATTAAAAAAAATTTCACAATCAAGCATTATAAACAAGCGCGCAAATAATAGCAGTTAAAAATTTTGACATTAATTCAAGCGATGTAGCTCAGCAAAATTTTTAAAATATTCGTGCAAGAGCCTACAAAGTTTAGTGTTTAAAAATAGCAACATCTATCAAAAACTAAAGATTTCTTTAAAATTAAGCAGTTAAAAAATTTTCAAATTTAATTAAAAAATTTTGCCATCAATTCAATTCAAAGTAATAAATTATAATTTTATAATGCTTGTATTTTTTTTGTTTTTATTAATTAATAACAGTTATTTATTTGTCTTAATTTAAATAAAAATTACACGTGGTTATAAATTATTTATAATAAATACTGGTTAATGTAATAAATTATAATACTTGTAAAAAAGTATATATGACACGTGTTTCTCCCTTTTCTGCAACATGCATTTATTTTAAATAATTCATAATATAAAATTGATCTGAGAAACATTTCAGAAAATGTTTTATGTATTTTAATTTAACACTGATTTATAATGTACATAATGAACATAATGTAAATTATCGTTATTTAGGAAGAAAATTTAGCAAAAAAGGGAGTTGGCCCAGTGTACAGCGAATAAAGCTTACGACATTTGTCCAAACCTTAAAGTCGAGAATTGGTTACCATGCCATGCGATTTTCGCAGCTAAAATATAAATTTGCAATAATGTATATTATATAATTATGAATTATAATAACGTCAACTATTATAAAATTTTTGTGCCTAAAAATGAGCAGAGTAACGAATACCCTTAAAAAACAAAATAAAATAAAACGTGTGTAAAATATTTTTTATAAATATGCCTTTTCATGTAGAGGACAATTTTTGTATTACGATAGCGAAGATAAAAATGCTTAAAATTGCATTATAATTTATGTTTTTGAACGAAAAAGTAACAAAAGTGATATCATTAACGTGTTAGCTTGTATTCTTTGATTTAAGAACGTCATTCTTGTTTCCAAAATTAAGCTTAAATTAATAAAGTACTGCAAGAATAAGAATAGCGTTCTTGATTTAATACCAAAATGTAAAAAATAAGAAGTAAGTTCTTAGAATCAAGAATTTTTCAAGATTCTTAATTTAATGCACGGATTCTTGATTTACTTCTTGAGCAAATTTTTTTGAGTGAACAGATACTGCGAGTGACAGAAGAGATTACCGGTGCGTGGAACCGTAAGAACGTCGTAGGGGAGATCTTCTTAGACGTCGCGAAAGCGTTCGACAAGGTGTGGCACAACGGTCTAATTTTCAAAATGCTACAGGCAGGCGTCCAACCGGGACTTGTAAAACTGGTAGCATCCTACCTGAAAAACAGACGGTTCAGGACAATCATCGACGGCACAAGATCTCAAGAAAGAGTAGCCGAGGCTGGAGCCCCAAGGCTCCCTACTTTCTCCGACGCTATTTAGCATCTATGTCAGTGACATCCCGAGAACTGCAAGAACTAAGATCGCGCTATATGCAAACGACACCGCGATCCTTGCCCCCTCCCTTAATCCGGTCATGGCAATCAAATACTTGCAGGAATCGATGGATGCCTTGGAAACATGGTTCCACACTTGGCGTATCGAGGTAAACTCGGACAAAAGTGAGGCAATCATGTTCACCTGGCGTCGACCGAGACTGGACAAGAGAGTTCAAATATTCGATGAAGAGATACCATGGACCAGCTCCGTCAAATACCTTGGTGTGACCCTCGATAGTCGATTAACTTGGATGAAACACATCGACCAACGAGTGACTCTAGCAAGGGGTCTAATGTCTTCATTGGCTGTTGGATATATATAAAAAAATACTGTTGGATATATATAAAAAAATTAATTAAAATATTGTTATTTTTTTAGATTTTTATTAAAGCCTTATTCTGCACTGTAAAAGCCCTACTTTTGCATTTCATTCTAATTTCATTTGTCGGTTTTTGAATTAAAATTAACGATTTCTGAATTAGACGATTTCTGAATATCAATTGACAAATCTGAATAACGGTTGACGATTTCTGAATATCAATTGACAAATCTGAATAACGGTTGACGATTTCTGAATATCAATTGACAAATCTGAATAACGGTTGACGATTTCTGAATTACTTGTGGAAAAGGTGTAGTAAACCAACTAGGGAAATACGAAATCGTCGATTTCCACAGGTTTAAGAGACCGAAAAGCATCTTGGCTCCAAGAAATACGGGATAAACTGGTAGCAAACAATTTCATGCGATAATTATTAGGATAACCACCTTTCTTTCAGCTTCTGGGACAGAGGTGCATACGTCCCCTCGACGATACTAAGGGTAGGTGTTTTCACCCTGAATTTCTGGGAGCAGGTGCTTTCGCTCCACCCCCCTCGCGACCTTCGATAACAGCAGCATTTTTATTTTGTGAGCCAACACTTCGCATCAAGCATGGATCATGGACAACCGGGCCTCACCCGGCGGTCTGAGGATTTTTATTCTTTCTTTCATTTATTCTACTAATATCATGCCTCTCGGGGCATAATGCGACTGGCTTCTACGCCTTTTCAGGGTTTTAACCCACATTACATCTTCAACGAGAGCTTTTATTCAATTTTTTGAGCGCTGGAGGAGACAAAGCTGGGCTCTGCCCAGCACGTGCTCCGCTTGAAACATTGAACCAATGAAGATAAAGTAAGTAACGAAAAATACGATACAAACTTATGCCGAAAGTATAAAGTATTCAAAATTAATTCATAACCGTTCATAATTTAGTGATACCGCTGATGGCGCCTTGTGCCCTTACTGCTGTTTTTACTCTGAATGTCGTTGTAATATACAATTGTACATCTATTTGTTGAGGTATGTCACCTTTCTTTTGCCCTCGGAATTATTGTTTGGTTATTTGTGTGTGACCCCCATTCTTTCTTTGTTTTAGTCCTGAGGATGGGTACAATATAAGGCCCGAAACGTCGACTCGACAACATATTGTTTGATTTATGTCCACTGACCCGAGATCCTTTTCCTAAATTACACGTATTGGACGAGAACTTAACCTCATACTTAATAAGAGAAGTTTGTTTAGTTTCCAAAGTTTCTTCCTGGATTCTACATTGGTGACTTAGGCCCAGTTGTTCAGTTTCGGATTATCTTCTAACCTGAGTTTTACTTTCCCATTTACGTAGTAAAGGAAAGTATTGTTATCGAGTTAAAAAAAAATTTTGAGTTAGCATTTTTCCCATGGTCTATGAGCCCATACGAATTGTTTAAGACCAATTTTGGAATGATGTCCGGATGTGTGTGTGATGTATGAAGTGTGATGTATGAAGTATGAAGTGTGATGTATGAAGTATGAAGTATGAAGTGTGATGTGTGGTGATTCTATCGTCAACGTTTTCAGACAAACGCGTGCACCGATTGAATTAAAATTTGATACACTAGTTTGAAGTAGCTGTCTAAAGAGCTGATTAGATTTTGGTTGAAAACCGTCCATTTTTAACCCCCTTTTTAGGGGAATGAAAATTGTTAAAGAGCATTGCCGCTTCCCGGTGGAACATATGAGTTTGAAAATTGTCTCAATCGAAAGAGCTTATTTTTCCGCATCTTATGATACCCCACACTTGACACTTCCCTCTTAAATTATTGTTAAAATGCAAAAATAAAATAAGCGCTCTTAAAAGAATATGGTTTGCCTTGGATAATTTTGATCAGTCAAAGTGATTTGTATTGTTCATTACTATAATTTAATATTTTAACTAATTTACTTATATAAACATGTTATGTACTAATTAATATAAAACGAATTTTTTAATTACTTATAAAAAATTAATTCTGACGTCATTACGCCCATAGTTAAAATTTGATTGCATATAGACAGCACGGCATTCCGCAAATTTCTAATTTTTTCTGGAAAATTACAATTTTAAAAATTTTTCATTGCAAACAATTGTATTATTAAAATGAAAATATAAAATAAGTTCTTTTAAAAAATATGAGTTACCATGTTAAATTACAAATTAAATTTCGTAACTTTGATATCTCAAAGTAATTTGTGTATTTTATCGAGTTAAAATTTTTTTGAGTTAACATCTTTTTTATTAATATTTATGCCCGTATTCACAAACGTTCGTAACTGAATTAAACGTTCTGTTAAATTTAACAACCAATAGAAAACGTTTGTTGATATTAGTAGACCAATAAGAATTATTCATTAATTTAACAGACCGTTAAATTCAGTTACGAACGTTTGTGAATACGGGCATTAATATAAAATGAAGTGGAATCTACTAAATGGGAAAGTCATGTGTTGTCACATCAGATTTTTTTCCATAGAAATGATTGTTTCAAGAATTGTTTCCATGGAAAATAATTTAGGTTAAGGCCCTTAGGCCCAGTTGTTCAGTATTAGGTTATCTTTTAACCTGAATTATTTTCCATGGAAACAATTTTTGAAACAATCATTTCTATGGAAAATAATCCAGGTTAAAAGATAACCCGAAACTGAACAACTGGGCCTTAGTCCGTTAATTAGCAACAAACAATAAGGTATTGTGCATATTTGAAACTGTTCCCAATAAACTGTTATTTTGTATGTATTTGTAAATTTTACCAAATTTAGATCCTTGTATTAATTGTATTGATATAATAATTTATTGTAATAATAGATTTCACGTTATAAGTATTTCAATCTTTTACTGCTTGTCAATACGCAAGTGAATAGTGTCAATAAACCCTTTACCTACGTCTCTGGACGACCAAAGCTACCAAACTTACGTAAGATTTAAAAAGGGAGTTCTGTCGAGCGATCTCTCCCAAAGCTACCGGACAGGTAGGCTAAGATAATTAAAATTAGAAAGAAAGCTCGTGGTGGCAGCGAAAGAATCTATTAACGGTTTTCTACATTGGCTTAGCGGTGGAATTAATTTAACTTATTTTATTAAACCGCCACTACGGTTTTCCAAAAGGGCAACGTTTTGACGCCAACCCATAACAACCTTACATCTTCAATAAGTAACAGAAAAAGCCATTAACATCTGGGCTGTGCGTTATCAACGTTTAGGCCTGGTTGTATAGCAGAGGTTCAACCTCGAGTATGGGTTAACCCAGGGATTTTTGCTGTATCAACCAATTAAATGGCAGAAATCCCTGGGTTAACCCATTACTCGAGGTTTAACCTTTGTTCTCTGTTATACAACCGGACCTTAGTGGTACATGCTCACGACTCACGCAGTTAAAATTATCACGTAACACATCTAAAATCATGTCACACGCCCATCTCTATTGTAGTAGTTCAACGTGTATCAGAAGTAGTTCAAACGAACTCGGTATTTAACATTTTAACCTAGCATTTTTCAAACAGTGAAAAGAGCGTTAAAATTTAATGAAACAGCATTTTTTCAAAAGCTTACGGATAACTTATCGTGTATACATTATGGAATCAAAATCTGCAAAAAAAATGCGTCTACGTCGCGTCAAGCAGGAATCAAGTCAAGATAGTGCAGACGATGAACCTAAGCCAAGTGTGGATTTATCGAAATTTAAGTTGGAATCGAGTAAAGAAAAATTGCAAACCGCTTCAAAGCGTAAGAGGCAGCACGTCGAAGTACAATATGACGATGTTAAGACAGAAATGCCCACAAGCAAGCAAAATGCACAAAATTTAACAGGCTTGAAAACGGAAACTGGCAATTGGGAAGAAATTATAGCAAATTTGAGAGAAATGAGAAAAGGTGCCGATGCTCCAGTAGATTCGATGGGGTGCGATAACTGCCACGACGAAAAGGCCACACCGGAGGTGAGTTGCTTTTAATTTACTGAATTAGTTCTGAACCTTATTTATAATTTAAAAAGGACCAACGATATCAGAAGTTGATTTCTTTAATGTTGAGTAGCCAAACAAAAGATCAAGTTAATCATGTAGCAATGACTAAGCTAAAGGAACACGGATGCTCGTTAAATAATATCATCAACACATCTGACGAAATCTTAGGAAAACTGATTTATCCAGTTTCGTTTTGGAAAGTTAGTACTTAGTAATTTAGAATTGCCTATTTTTATTTGATATTTTTCAAGACCAAAGTGAAGCACATCAAAAAATCGTCTGAAATGATTCGAGATACTTTCAACGGTGACATTCCTAAAACCGCCGAGGATTTATGTAAATTGCCAGGCGTGGGCCCAAAAATGGCGCATTTATGCATGAATACCGCGTGGGGAGAAATAACCGGAATAGGTAAATTCAAGTCTACACTTTTAGAACAATTTTAATTACTTCACTTTATTAAAAGGAGTGGACACTCACGTACATCGCATCACAAATCGGTTAGGATGGGTGAAAACAAAAACTCCTGAAAGTACACGTTTGGCTCTGGAAAAGTGGTTACCTCGAGACTTGTGGAAAGAAATAAATCACTTATTGGTAGGTTTTGGTCAAACAATCTGTAGACCGGTGAAACCTCGTTGTACCGAATGTTTAAATAACAAAGTGTGTCCTTTCGGTATGAAAGAAATGAAACAAAAGAAAAAATAAGTAAACAAAGTGTATTGAGTATAAAAATCATTAAATTACTTTTTTCTATTTTTCAAACGTTTTTGTTGCATTTTAGCATCCAACATTTTCTTTTTCATTGACTTTTTCTTCTGTTTCAGACGTTCGATTTTATGTTTTTGTTGAAAAACTTTACTCTTTTGAACATTTTTTGTAGCTTGCTTTTTCAATATCTTCTTAATATTGCCAATAGGTTTTGGTTCAATCTTTTTGACTTCCTTTTCTGTTTTAACTTTACTTTTGTGTATTTCCATTCCGGGAACATCTTCCGTTTCGCTCTCACTTTCTGATTTAATAGATTCTTCCTCGTATTTTGGTTGATTAACCCCGATCCAATTATTTTCCTTTGCAATATCACATGTTGAAAGTTCAACCACTTTCACGTTAACATTGTCGTCTTCGTATTCCTCTTCCAATAAATCCTCCACTTCTGGAATTGTCGCAAACGATTTAACCAATTTTTTGTACGATTCCTTCGCCTCCAATTTTAACCGTTTTCTTTCATTTTTCAATTCCTTCTCCAATTGATCTTTAGCTGCTTGCTTTCGTTGTAACTTTCGCTTTCGGAAACCAGTTAAAAACTCCCTAAAAGAAATAGTTACAATGCTTGATGCACACATTTTAATATTCTTAAATATATTTACCTGCGTTTAACTTCGTCAAACACCAAGTGTAAGTTGGTTTTTCGAGTTTTGGATTTATTCATGTCGAATTGTTTTTAGGTTAATAATCATATGGACATTTGACCTTGATTAGATTTGGTTACCTACGTTACTCAGTGGTGGCTGCACTGTGAATTGGTAATAAAATATTCAAACGAATAAATTTTAATAATTCAATTTATCTTGAATTTAATAGTTAATAATAACCTAAACCATGTATTCGTATCGATTTCAATCAATTAATTTGCTTATAAAGAGTAAACATATAATTAATTAAAAATTTACCTCTTTAAATATAAATATTGTAATAAGCCAACAGATGGTGCGTTATGAACAAATTGGATGACAAGTAAAGTAGGAATTTAGCTAATGGAATTTTTTTATTAACTATTTAAATTGATCGTTTATAGTTTGTAGACTCTAAGTAGAAATAAAGTGCGTTGTTAAGTGTTTAATACAAATTCTAATTAATCAAAGTATTTTAAAACAACGTTATACGGGTCGATTCTTTCGCATCAGGTGTCAGAATCTTCAGAATTAAGTACATCATCTAACGTGACTTCCGTTCGGCAATTGCTCCCATTTCTAATGTCACTTTTCGTTATCGGCAATTAAATGATTCAAGTTAACGAGATTTGATTACTCCCAAGATAAGTGGGAAGAAAAAGTGTGGTTAATGGTTTGGTTTAGCCTAACGAAAATTTTGGGGGGCGTACTGAGGTAAAATGGCTCGTGATTACGATCACCTTTTCAAATTGCTCATTATCGGAGACAGTGGTAGGTGTGGGTGAAGTACCAGTTGTAATTTTAGTAATCATTATTTGTTATTCAATTTTAGGAGTTGGCAAAAGTTCTTTGCTTCTAAGATTTGCTGACAATACCTTTTCCGGTAGTTATATTACAACTATAGGAGTTGATTTTAAAATTCGTACCGTTACTATAGATGGTCAACGAATAAAATTGCAAATATGGGATACGGCAGGACAAGAAAGATTTAGAACAATTACTAGCACGTACGTATTTACTATTTTGAAAACCTCGCTATGCTGAAAATACAGTCTGATCTATTTTTAATTATTATGCAGCCTTTTATTATCGATATTTTTCGTTTAATTATCTACAAACTTATCACTCAATTAGTGCAAATAAATTTATTAAGTATGCTGATTCAAAAAAAGAAATTTGATATATTTATAGTAACCAGAAAAAGGGGATAAGTCAAGAAATGCAATTTTTAGATTTATTAGTTTTTTTTATATAGATAACTTAATGATATAGATAAGAGATTCATTATCATAATTTATTAACTTATTAACACATAAATATTATTCACTAGTGACTATTAAATTGACTATGTATAAATCTATTCTGACAGACTTGTAAAAATTTAGATAGGTATCAGTCTTGCTTATTTCCTGCGGAAAACAAGTGCAAAATTCAGCCCCATGGGTACAGTTAAGCTCAATCCACAAGTAGTACCATTTCTAGTTATCAGTCAAAATGCTGTAATGCAACTATTGGACTTTAACGCCCCCGTTCTCCACTCAAAAACAATATTGTAGAGAAAATGAATTCATCATTGCCACAAAATTACATATTAGTCCGGACGTTATGGAACACAACCTTGCACTTTGTGATAGTAGCATGAAATTTGGTACAAGTATAGATGCAAACCTCCTTTACAAAACAAGATGTGACGCCACGCCGACCCCCGCCCCCTTCAACCCCTAGACGCAAAAACCCCCCAAATTTTAGTTTATCCTATTTATTTTGTAAACCGTTCATCATACGATAAAAATACATCAGAGCAAATAAATTTCTAATTAAATTTTAAACAAAAAAGGTTCTTAGGATATTTTTGATACGACTTACGGTTTTCATAGAATCATCACGTAAATTTAGGTCAAATATGGCGCGCACCGCAGAACTCGCGGATTTTCTCCAAATTCCCCATGTTGCGCCACTCGTACACAAAAATTACTGAAATAGAAAATTAAGAACGGACAATTATCTATCTGTAGTGTTAGTTGCTTGTTCGTCAAAATGAATTTTTCAAAAGTTTTTAAGCACTATTGTATAAAAATAAGCCGGGACCGTAAAGAACAAAATTACTAGAGAACCTTGAACTTTATAATAGAAGCATAAAATTTGGCACAAGTGTATAGTCCATCTGGTTTTGAATTGCAGTAGAGGTCGCCTTGAACGGCAAGTCAGATTTACACTGGGAAACGTCTAATAATTAAAGTGTATGAGTGACAAAAACCAAATGTCACTTATTTGATACTTGAAATAATCGAGTTAAAAGTATTTTTTTATCAAATAGCAATTTATCTTGTACAAATTATTTAAATTTGCCAGAAACTTTTAGAAAAAAATATTCGAGAGTCATCAATCGCAAATAAAATTTTGGCAGTGTAAACCTGTAAAAATTTTAACCAATCACGTTCCGAGTTCACAATTTTAGTACAATCTAGTTCTGCATTCTTAAAACGGATAGCCTATAGATGCGAACCTCCTTTACAAAACAAGATGTGACGCCACGCCGTTTGCCGCGCCCTTCAACCCCCAAACGCAAAAACATCCCCAAATTAGTTTATCCTGTTTATTTCTTAAACGGTTCATAATACGATAAAAATACATCAGAGAAAATAAATTCAGAATTGAATTTTAAACAAAAAAGGTCCTCAGGATTTTTTCATACGAGTTACAGTTTTCATAGAATCATCATGTAAATGAAAGTCAAATATGGTGCGCACTGCAGAACTCGCCAATTTTCCCAAATATGTCGTGTTTCGCCACTTTTAAGATAAAAAATTACTGAAATAAGAAAGGACAATAATCATCTATCTGTAATGTTAATTGCTAGTTCGTCAAAATGTATTTTTCATAAGTTTTTAAGCATTATTGTATAATAAGTAGAGTCCGGATTTATATGTTTTAGGCTTCTATACAAAGTATAACAAGAAGCCTTATGATCTAGCTCCGTGTCTGTCCGTCCGTCCGTCTGTCTGTCTGTCCGTCCGTCCGCATAATTCAAAATCATACAGAGGTTGAGTTATAATAAAACACGCCAGAATGAATCTGCCGAAACGCGCGCTGCTCGTTTAGTCAAAGCGCGTCTATACAGACTAGAAACAGACCTCTATACACACACAGAGTATTTCCAACACTTGATATATATAATACTTGAATACCTTGTAATAATTCGAGTTCTACTTGAAATTAATGTAATTCATGTAAGATTTAGTTTGACCTATATACAGATAATTAATCTGTTAATCCGATGATACAATGATACGCGTATAACCGATATTAGTCCTATGTTTTTCTACGACCATACCGTGAGTAGAGCTTTCCAATTATTGTATGAGTAGACGAAAGTAGCAGTCATGTCATGTTTTTTGTACAAACGCACATTGGGTAAATTAGTAGCGCGCGTTTCGGAGGATTCTTTCTGGAATCGTTTTTGATTCATTAGACACAATTGGGCAAATCCATCAATGCGGGAGTTCGGAATTTCTTTGCGGATATTTTCTTATCTGTATAGACGCGCTTTGGCCACGTGATCAGCACACGAGTTTGGCGATTTGTTACGGAATTCTTTGTATTTGTATCGGATTATTATTATCGGATTATCTGATATTACATTATATTATGTCGACCAAAAATAACTAGCAACAACAACTTTTCACACCAGAAAGGTAGCTGTATAGAAGCCTAGGAACTGCCGCTAAAGCGAGTTCCACTTTTTAGGCTTCTATACAAAGTATAACAAGAATTAGGCTTCTATACAAAGTATAACAAGAAGCCTTATGATCTGGTTCCGTGTCTGTCCGTCCGTCTGTCTGTCCGCATAATTCAAAATCATACAGAGCGTTTCAAATTGTGTTGGAAATACTCTGTGTGTATAGAGGTTTAAGAACTGGGTAGCCAGTACGCTACTTTTAGGCTTCCATATAAAGTATAACAAGAAGCCTTATTTAGGCTTCTATACAAGGTATAGAAAGAAGCCTTATGGTCTGGCTTCGTGTCCGTCCGCATGTTTCAGAGCCAATCATAACGTTGATCAACTGATACGTTGTTATATTGTAAATATTTCGTCTATATAGTATTGCGTTAATCTGTTAATCCGTTGTTTCGATTCGCTAATGCAATTTATAAATACGCAAATGTTCGAAAGAAATTTACTAGTTAAAGATATTTTCAAAGAGATCTCCCTATATAAACTACTTGTTAGGCTTCTATACAAAGTATAGCAAGAACCCTTATGATCTGGCTCCGCGTCTGTCTGTCCCTTTGTCTGTCCACACAATTCAAATCTAATCAGAACCCTCGAAATTGTGATTGTAACTGCAAAAATTTAATTAGTGCAGATTATCTGATATTACATTATAAAATCATGGCGACCAAAAATAACAACTTTTTTTTCAATGCAGACCAAATATAAGTTATATTTTATTTACATAATTTTTCACCTGTATAGGAAATTTAAATGCGTTGATACGTTGATCTGTTGATCCGTTAAGACGTTGATACCTTAAGATGTTCATACCCTAATAAGAAGTTATCTCGAAAAATTTAATTGGTGCAGATTATCGAATTATCTGATGTTACATTATAAATATACCAAAAATAACTAGTTTGTTACGTAAGAACCATCTTCGGACTATTGCGAACATTTAAAAAAAAAGAGTAACAAATTCGGTCCAGCCGTTATCAAGTAATGGCGTGACAAAGTAGTTTCATGATCACTAATTTTTAAATCTTTTTAATTAACTATTTGTTAGGTTGCTACTAAAGATTCATATTATTAGAATTACCACAGATTTAAGAAATGAAATATTCTGAGATTTATATTTGCTATTATGTGAAAAAATAATTTTTTATCCGATAATAAAGATACTAATCTGAAAATCGAAATCTCTTGTCACTAAATTTTAATTATATAGAATATTTTTTAAGTTGGTAACTCTCGGTTCCGAATTATCGGATTATCTGATATCACATTATAAAATTATGGCGACCAAAAATAACAACTTTTCACACCAGAAAAGTAGTTGTATAGAAGCCTAGGAACCGCTGCTAAAGCAAGTTCCAACTTGTTTATATGTTTTATTTGCTCTATCACAGAAAGGTAATTTTTAGTATCTATACGGTTCTCTACGAAATGAAGCAAAATACGAAGTTTTATTTCGCATATAATTTAATATTTTGGATTTTTACCGCATATAAAATTATTATCCATATAATCGCACATAACCGGATATATAGCCAATATTTGAAATAATTATTATCAATAACTAGCTGGCACAGTGCCTTTAACCATCTAGACCGTGTCGGATGTGGTTGTGCGGCCTCGGGGAAATCGCAACCATACGTATATACCGTGGTTGTTCGGCCTCACTCCAAGGTTCTAAAGTAGCCTATGTTTTTCGTAGCGTTGTAAATAACTTTTACACCAAATTTGGTTAAGATTGGTCAAATAGAAACGTAAAGCACATGCACGCGTATTTGCATTATCGATCAGTTGACAGCTTGACGGCATTCATTATTGTTTTTTAAGTTGATTTTGAGTAGCCTGCCTTCCTTTAAGGAATCTCGATAATCCATTCATGCGCGTCCCTACGGGACGCGCATGAATGGATTATCGAGATTCCTTAAAGGAAGGCAGGCTACTCAAAATCAACTTTCCTTTGCGAATTTTTGCACTATCTCAATACAAAAACATGCGCAGGGACCTACATAATAACTGTGCCAAATTTGGTTCAGATCTGTCAAACGGTCTAGGAGTCTATAGGGAACATACATACATCCATTTTTATATACATACCGGGTGTTCATTTTAAAACTTCCAGCAATTAATATCTCAAAAACCAAAAGTCAGATGAAAAAATGTTTCGGACAAAAGTTGTATGATAGCGAGGGGGAAAGAATATGGCATCATTGTTTTTTTTATTTATTGACCTTTTCAAGGTCATTTGAAGGTCAACTTTGTTTTTTAAATGGCACCTTATATTTTTTTTAGCAGATTCATATTTTGCATGAATAAATAAACAACTTTTGTTGGAAAATTTTTTTTATCCGACATTAGGCTTTTCGAGTAAGATACGTTGAAACTAGGGACGCGCATGAATGGATTATCGAGATTCCTTAAAGGATATAATCAACATTGTTAATCAAAATTTAATATTTACAAATGGGGAACATTTTGAAAATTTGTTATGAAAACACTCGTTTACAAACATTTTTTCCACTGTTTAATACTAGTAAATAGCCTTCTAAAACTTGTAAATATTAAATTTTGATTAACAATGTTGATTAGTATATTATTTTGTTTCAACGCATCTTACTCGAAAAGCCTAATGTCGGATAAAAAAAATTTTCCAACAAAAGTTGTTTATTTATTCATGAAAAATATGAATCTGCTAAAAAAAAATATAAGGTGCCATTTAAAAAAACAAAGTTGACCTTCAAATGACCTTGAAAAGGTCAATAAATTAAAAAAACAATTATCCCATATTCTCTCCCCCTCGCTATCATACAACTTTTGTTTGAAAAAAATCTGACTTTTGGTTTTTGAGATATTAATTGCTGGAAGTTTTAAAATGAACACCCGGTATATAGATTATATGTAGATGCAAGTTTTTTAAAATAAAATCCTAATTTTAAAAATGTGGTACGAAATCCAACCTTGTCAAACACATTTATTTATGGGTACACGTTTTCAGGACCATTTCTATCCCTTGCAACATTCCATTTAAAAAAAATAACGCATTACCACGTCTGAAACCTTTTAAATCAATAAATTAAAAATTTTATTACCACTTCTTATTTATTGGGGTCTGAAAAATATTATCATCTTTTTGTAACTTCTAAACTAATCTTAACTTGTCCGATCCAGAAAATTTGGCGACGTTGATTTCAATAAATAATATTTCTGCGAATTCCTAAATTAATAATTATATTATATCGTGGGCTTACTGCAAAAACTGACCAAGTCAGTTTTCTCAGTCACGACAAACTTTGTTGATTAAGTTCGCTCAGTATTTTTTAAAAATTAGCGAAAGCCCTAATAAGAAGTATTGTTGAAGTTTCATTTTCCTAAAACAAAAATTAAAACTTTTAAAAAGGTGATTTTTCACAAAATATTAAACATTCAATTTCATTTATCTAGAAACTTTTTATTTTGACTTGGTCAGTTTTTGCAGTAAGCCCACGATATGTAAATATTAAGGGTGTTCACGAGGGCTTCGTAGTTTCCATGGTAGTTTCGTACTTGCGTATGAAACACATGTGACATTCGTACTTTAAACAACCAATCACAATCATAATCATAACCTTAAAATAAAAATCAAGTACGAAACTTCCTTGATTGTGATTGGTTGTTTAAAGTACGAATGTCACATGGCTGTCATACGCAAGTACGAAACTACCATGGAAACTACGAAATACCATGGAAACTACGAAGCCCTCGTGAAAATTTCGATTTTGCATTATATTCCTTTGTTTTTATTTAACCGCATATTATCCAAATTTCAGCAATATTACCGCATATATCGACTAATTTTAACCGCATATAAAATACTTATATTGATGTTTTTTACCGCATATAAATCCGGATTCTAATAATAAGACACAACATTTGAATAAATTGTTACCTAATTATCGTCAGTAAATTGTTAATATTAATGCCGATTATAAGTATTTAGTTAAAGTTATACTATGGGAGATGGTTTTTATCCTTCATCTTATACTTAAAACACAAATTTTCCGACTTGCTCCGCTCCACATTTTTTAAATTTTTTCAGAGTTTCAGCTTCCCGGGCATTCTTTTTTACATATCTTTTAATTAAAGCGGAGTATCTCTCAATAGGACGGAGTTCAGCACTTTCTGGACCATTTTTTTCAACATTGCCATTGTTTCGCAAGCTTTTTAGATATTCTTTGTGTTTTATAAGTTTTAATATTGTGCCTTTTTTTAAATATTTTGCACCGTACCAACATTAACTGCCACGTTTTTGATAATTTTTCGTACAGAGAAGAACTTTTTGGATTTCAAAACGATGTTCAAAACGGAACAGCTTCAAAACGTTTTCTTCAGCTACACCATTTATAGACCCTTGTCCATGATGAGATTTAGGAAAATCATCAAGTGTATTATACTCCTAAAGTTTTTCAATAATTTGGAAAACCGCCAACTTTAAGCATTTAACAATTTTCGCAAGTTTTCTTAGGGATAATTTTTCTGAACACAACTCTTGCAAGATAACTTTCCGGGTATCAATTTAAATGCGCTCCATGGCGTTATATATTTGACAAAACTAATAACTGAAGGTGATGTGTGTTAAAAAAACATTTCTTTTAAACAGAATTTTATTAGATCAAATATCGGCTGATAATTGTAATTTATTATTACAGATAGTTCAAGTTGTCTACTTATTAGTAAAATGAACACTCTTTACTCACTATAAGACCATCACCGCTTAAAACATTATTTACTCATAAGTTGATTATGTTCAATATTAATTAATTTATCACATTCTCTATGATTTACTATGTGTATGCAAAGGGCACAGATGACGAAATGAGTTACACATTAAGAAAAAGTCGACACGATGTGAAGCCGGCTACATTGTAAGCAATAGACAATTATTGCTGTTATGTCGCATAAAATAAAGAATATTATATTTCCAACTTATCGGCAAAATTGCTGTAATTAAATTTGGATGTAAAATACATTTTGACGAACAAGCAATTAACATTACAAATAGATAATTGTCCTTTCTTATTTCTATTTCAGTAATTTTTTATTTTAAAAGTAGCGAAACACGACATATTTGAGAAAAATTGGCGAGTTCTGCAGTGCGCGCCATATTTGACTTTCATTTACATGATGATTCTATGAAAACTGTAACTCTTATGAAAAAATCCTGAGGACCTTTTTTTGTTTAAAATTTAATTATGAATTTATTTGCTCTGATGTATTTTTATCGTATTATGAACCGTTTAAGAAAAAACAGGTTAAACTATTTTGGGGATGTTTAGGGGTTGAAGGGGGCGGAACCGGCGTGGCGTCACATCTTGTTTTGTAAAGGAGGTTCGCATCTACACTTGTGCCAAATTTTATGCTTCTATTATAAAGTTCAAGGTTCTATAGTAATTTTGTTCTTTACGGTCCAGCTTACTTTTATACAATAGTGCTTAAAAACTTTTGAAAAATTCATTTTGACGAGCAAGCAATTAACACTACAGATAGATAATTGTCCGTTCTTAATTTTCTATTTCAGTAATTTTTGTGTACAAGTGGCGCAACATGGGGAATTTGGAGAAAATCCGCGAGTTCTGCGGTGCGCGCCATATTTGACGTAAATTTACGTGATGATTCTATGGAAACCGTAAGTCGTATCATAAATATCCCAAGAACCTTTTTTGTTTAAAATTTAATTAGAAATTTATTTGCTCCGATGTATTTATATCGTATGATGAACGGTTTACGAAATAAATAGAATAAACTAAAATTTGGGGAGTGTTTTTGCGTCTAGGGGTTGAAGGGGTCGGCGTGGCTTCCGTCACATCTTGTTTTGTAAAGGAGGTTTGCATCTACACTTGTACCAAATTTCATGCTTCTATCACAAAGTGCAAGGTTCTATAATAGTAAATTTGTTCCTTACCGTCCGGACTATATACCACATTGGTTTTCTCTATGCATTGTTACCCACTATCAACCCTTTAATCTTCACGTAGCTATCAATTGCACACATTTAAATATTCTGCAGATAAATTTGTTAAATTTCTCTTGTTTAACTATCAGCGATTTACTCACATAAATTGCTGACCTATCAAATCACTTTATTTTTTGCAAAACGCTGCCAATTTTTCACACACATGTTATTTTCCAGTTATTATCGTGGAACCCATGGTGTAATAGTGGTTTACGATGTCACAAATGGAGATTCTTTTGCGAATGTCAAACGTTGGTTACACGAAATCGAACAAAATTGCGACGTCGTGAACCGCGTTTTAGGTAAGTTAAATAAGTTTTCAAGTTAAAATCGAAACCCTTCCATGTTGATTGTTATTAGTTGGAAATAAAAACGATTGTCCAGATAAAAAAGTGGTGCTAACCGAAGATGCTAAGCGACTAGCCGACACGATGGGCATTCAGTTGTTTGAAACTTCTGCAAAAGACAACATAAACGTAGAAGAAATGTTTGTTAGTGTAACTCGTTTAGTACTTCGTGCAAAATTAGAAATGAAAGAAAGGCAAAATGTGACACAAAACGACGTCGTTAATTTGCGTAAGAGCAACAAACAAGGCAAAAGAAAGTGCTGTTAGTATAATATTAATTATATCAATAATTGTGTTTGCTTTCTGTCGGTATTACCGCTAATTTTTATTATTACTTGTTGATCGCCATTGCAAAGCAAATTGTTAGGTATTTCTAAAATAATTATTGTCGTCAAGTTTTATTTTTATTGTTAGTAATTTTCAGACAGAAGGCAAACATTTACTCTCCTTTTTTTATATATATTATTTAAATGTAAATTTTAAGAATATTTTGTAGATTTTTATTCTAAATTTTAAAGGGCTTTTCTTTGCAAATAACGATAAATTGAAAATTTAAAGCTTTTTTAAACAGCAAATTAGGTACCACTACAGTTTCTCTTTTAATAAAATACTTTGCCTTGAACCTTTTGATAAATAATAGTACTATATTATATGGGGTTTATATTTTTATAACCATTTTAAAAACAAAAACAGTTTTATATACAATCAGTCCATACACAAATTAACTACCACCACCACCGTGACGTGACGCATTAATTACAAGCTCCGTTATCTTTCAATTTATTATCTTGTACGTAAAAAAGAATGTGTGTAAAAGTTTGTATGTTCTCTCAGTATTGTTAAGAAAATGTTCTACATTCCTTTCTTTATAATTTACATACTTTTGCTAATTTAATTTATTGTTATTTGTTTGCATAAGTGTGTCTTGCCAAAAAAGATATAAAAACAATGTAATGTGTTGCAAGCTAGTACCTATAAAATTTTTAAGCTGCATTTAAAGTATTACATAATAAATATTGTATAATAATTTTTCAATTTTAAAGATGCTCATTGAATTTTGTACTGTACTGTATGTTGTATTACGTGTAATTGTGTATAGTGTATTAAAATTTCCACAGAACATTTTTTATTAAATTAAGCTAAATATCATCAGCCTGTAACTTTTGTACGTATAATAATCAAAATTGTAGAATTATTTCCAAACCTACCAAATTTTAATGTGATGAGAAGAATTTATATGTAGGCAATTTTGCATAAGAGATTTTTAATTAGGTACAACCCGATTATTGTTGCGATAGGTTCATAATTTTTAATAAAAATTTCTGAGTTATGTTATTTTGAGTGTTCAACTTTTTCACCCGCTTCTCACATGCATACCACAATCTTGCATACTTTACTGGTAAGTGGTGCTTTCTGTATCTGTGCATAAAAGGGTTTTGGAGTTACTAAATAAAAAATATATCTTAAAAACATTATTTAATGATTTTGTTATGAGAAAATTAACTTTTAAGGATTTTGTAAAAACAGAATCGTGGAACTTATTTTGGTTCAGAAATCAAAGGTCTACATTATATAGGACTGATTGAGTCAACATCAAGATGCACAAAGTGATAAAAGTTGAACTTGATCTTCAAAAGAACAATATTAAATATTTAGGATGATCACTTTTGACATATTAGAATTAGTTTTCTAATAAACAATTTGTAATGATCAAAGTGGTTGCAGGATTTTTATCCAATTTTACCTAAAAATTCATGATTTTTGTTTCGAGTATTATTAAAAAATTACCTAAAAAGGATACACAATACAGGCTACATTGGCTGCTTTCATCAAGGGAAAATCCCTCCCAGATCATGAAATAATACAATAAATTATGGAATTCTACAAATTCAATTTAAAGATGATAATTAATTTAATTTTTAAACATTTATATTTCTTTCAAGTTGGAAGACGGATTGAAAAAATCAAGTTCACTAGTCAAAAAGCTATTATAAAATTTATTCAATCTTAATTTATGAATACAATAAGTAATTATTGATATAATATAGTTATAATCTTCTAACCTAGGATTTGCGTCATAGGTATCTTAACTTGGTGTAGAACCGATTGTTTATAGCTAATGTTAATTATAACTGATCTGTTGTCTTGACCAAATTAAGATGCGTACAATGCAAGTTGCAGGTTAGGAGACTACAACTATATAATAAAATTTTGTAGGTATGTACATTACTATACAATGAATGATACGACATTTAATTAATCCTGTACAAATAATATTAAAATTATACAATTAATACGAGATGTCGCAGGAGAAATATTAAATTCTACAAACGACTTTCGAAACTATTAGCAAAAATTAACCAGCAATCTGAAATATAAAATCGCCTGCCGAAATTTTATATTGCCTCTGGAATACCTCGTACTTATATATACAGCGAGTTTTCAAAATCAACTTGTTTTTAAATTTCATTTAAACATCAGTTGAAATTTGAATAACCTTTATAAAAAAAAATGCACTGTTTAAGTTGTTGCACAATCGACATACGAAAAAACAAAACATATACATCCAAAGCGTAACAACGAACCGTGATTAATAATAGCCGAACCCTCCCATCCAGAAGAGAGAGTATCGTTATTATTAGATGTACACGAACACTCCATTCTATCTAGAGAATCAATGAGAGCCATTTTCTCATTATTAGCGTTCTTTTTATTAATTTGTCGCCTTTTGTCAATTATTTCTCTAACTTGACATTCTAAATTACCACCTTTTTTATCGTCTTTCTTTGTATGTTTAATTGTTTCATTATTAGAATATAATACATTATTTACGTATGTTCCGTAACAGGAATAATTGAGCATTTCAAATTGCTGTGTTGTCTGAAAACAAAAATTTGTTAAATACATGTAAATATTTGTATTTCTCATGAATTACCTCGTCGTGAAAAATAACAGCATGTTTAGGAGAAATAAAATTACAATGCCCAAATCGTTCCAATTGCAAATCATTTGCAGGTCCTATGCCTATCGACATAATTCGGTATCTCATGGCGACCGCTTCGGGAAATCGTGCCGACACCGTGGGTCTGTACCCCATAAAACTTCCATCGTGTCTCACATGGGAAGCATTCACTTCGGATGTCCTTATATTGTAGAAATGTTTCGACACAACCGGACAAAACATAGCTCTAACTCGAAAATTAGATTTAGGTTTTTGTATTATTCTTTTGGCATTGTTTCCAAAGATCCGGGATATTCGTTCGATATCTTCGGGGGTTAAAAGTTCACTAGGTAGTGGCACATTGAAAAATTTACTTTGTGCTGAATTCGAAAAGAAAGCTGTGAAATACGAATTCGCCGGATCTGATTGTGTCAGTAGTTCTTGGATCCTTTGATATGCTAATAACTTGAGTAATCTTTCGTCCAATTGATTTAATTGGTTATCCACTGTAAAATAATAACTCTTAATTTAATTTTTGTATATAATATACAAAGTGAAATTTCTTCGAAAGAGCCTATTTATCATTCAAAATATCAAAAAGTTTCAAGCCACCACTGTGAATTTTCTCTAAAAAATTTTATATGGCATACTATTCCTGAAATAACTTGCCAAAAAGGAAAATGCATTTAATAACGAATGAACTATATTGGTACAAAGGTTTAAAATTGAAGAACAAAATTGATTTTTTTCTTTCTGATTAAATTTGCTTATGTTATAGTACAGTTCAGGCAATGAAGCTGAAAAATTGGCTTACAAGAAATCCGGACTAGCTGAAATTTAACAGACAAATGTATAGGAGTGTCTTAATGAACCTCCCAAAAGTCGTCTAAAATCCAATGCAGGCGTCTCCATCAATTGAGGAGTTTAGCCTCCCTAATGCGATGTTTCGCCTATAGATCGCTTATTTTCATTTTTATGAAAAATTACTATTAGACCAAATTGAAGAGCATACAATTCTCTACAAAATGTATAACCTTCGATGCCATGTTGGAAAATGGTGATCAAAATCGCATTGTAGCAGCATTTATTTTGGAAACCATCCATATTATCAAAATTTGTTTCAAACAAGAAGTATTTTATATATTATCTACATCTTTTGTTCTGACCATTTTTGAAGCTATGCTTCTTATCGCACGGGTATTGCACGGGCAGTTAACTGAATAAAATCGTTCGTCACACAAATTGTTAACGCAAATTCGTCACACAAATTTCGACCATCGCATGGGCAGTTAACTTCCCTTCAAACACCATAACTCCGGAACCGAGAGGGCTAGGACCCTGGGAGTGGTGGCTATGGATGGGGGGCGGAGGTGGCAACCGCCCCCGCCGCCTCAAACCAGTTTTTAGGGAAAATAGTTTTTTGACAAAACTAAAAAAATTAAATATTCCTCCCCCGCTTTTCGTGGGTCGGCAAAAATCGTCGAAAAAATTTTAAAAATCTTTCAAAAATTTTTCACAAAAAGGCCGAATGCCGAACAACCACTGGCAATCACGGACTAGCAGTCAAGACAGCTGAAGGCATATAAATATAATCTATTATGGTCCGCCCTGTGAAGCCGAAGAACTATGACCTTCACGGATCTATTATGGTCCTCCCCCTGTGAGGCCGAACAACTATGGCCTTCACGGATCTATTATGGTCCTCCCCCTGTGAGGCCGAACAACTATGGCCTTCACGGATCTATTATGGTCCTCCCCCTGTGAGGCCGAACAACTATGGCCTTCACGGATCTATTATGGTCCGCCCTGTGAGGCCGAAGGCCGCACAACTATGGCCTTCACGGATCTATTATGGTTTGCCCTGTGCGTAAGAAGCATAGCTTCTGTGGACGGTCCAACGACCGCTCTCATTTTTTTTTATAAAACTTACCATTAAGCCATAAATTGAGTTGAAAAGTTTTATAAAAAAAAATGCTAACAGCCGTATTCATAAAAATATCTTCAAGTATCTCTCAAGCATGTTTTACTTAAAACACACTTTAAGGCAGTATTTTAAATGTTGTTCCATTCATAAACGCATTATAACGGTATTTTAGCTACAACGTCGTTAGAACACAGAAATAGGTAATATGAACCGTAATTGAACTATTTCAAGGGAGTTTAGTGTGGTAATGTGATTTTGTTGGCATAACTCGGCATTAAATATATTGTAAATTAACCTAAATTTATTTACGAGGTTAAATTTTGTATAGCGATATTTTTTAATATAAATCAGTTTGAAATGGGCGAAAATAGGCTAGATAAGAAAAGAAACAAGCCCCACTATATACAACATAGTTTCTTTATTGAATCCAGCGCCGTAGCAAGGGTGAGGCGACTGAGGCATTTGCCTCAGGCACCATCGCAATGGGGGCGCTAAACATTAACAAAACCCAATAAATAATAGTTTACAATTTTCAAAAAGATAAGAATCTTTTGGGGGGGGGGGGCGCGCATATATTCAAATTTGACTGAATTCAAAAATTTGACCGCGATTAATTTAGGTTAAAGTTATCCTTTTATTAATTTATCTATTTATTTAGGTGTTTATAACGCTAAATTGATTCTTCAATATCCTCATTAGTGCGGCCTTTAGGCCGCACAACCAGAGCAATCACGTTCTAAACGGCTAGTTGAATTTTAAAAAATGTCTATTTTGGATTCAAAATTAATTATTTTTGACTTGAAATAAATGGAACATTAGAGCACATAATAGAGAACATAAAATTCTAAAATACCCTAAATGCACAAGGGTGCGTGCCCCCCCCCCCACTGTCTGAAGTTGGAAACAACAACTATTAAAAATTAATAATTTTAAATAAATTAGTACATAAAAACAAAATAAATACACATTTTGCCTATTTCATTACATTTTGTGTCCTCGCATTGAAAAATGTCACCAATCGATATCGCAAAGTTATCCATATTGCAGTTATAAAAAATTGGCCGCTTCAGAGACAGGGAGGTATGGAATATATTATATTATTATATTTTTCGATTTTATTTAAGTTTTGTGCCCTCCCACCAGCGCCATAGCAAGGGTGAGGCGACTGAGGCATTTGCCTCAGGCACCATCGCAATGGGGGCGCTAAACCTTAACAAAACCCAATAAATAATAGTTTAAAATTTTCAAAAAGATAAGAATCTTTTGGGGGGGAATATATTCAAATTTGACCGCGATTTTATTTGTAAAATCGCCTAAAATTCCCTGCCGGCTTTTTCCCTAAGGCTTCCTACAGACTGATCAAGCAAAAACGTTGTGCGACAAAACGTTTTTTATGATTGGTTCAAATCAAACAAAATCAAATTTGATTGGATCAAACAAAAACGTTTTGTCGCACAACGTTTTTGCTTGATCAGTCTGCAGGCAGCCTAAGTGGGGATTTTAATGCACTACAGTAGTTTTTCGTCTATAACTCGCTTACCTTCATTTTTAGAGAAAATTATCATTAAATCAAAACTGAAGAGTACAAAATTCTCTATAAATCAGATTAACAAAATTTGCCTAAATCTTAGCAACTCACGTGAAACATTTTGTAGGCCAAATATATAGAACTTGTTCTATTTTGAGGCAATTTTCAACGCAATTTGCCTGCGAGCGTGCGCACTAAGATTAAACGAACGATAATTTAGTGTTGATGTAAATTGTGAAAACTGTGCTACACATAAAAATTGAAATGTATAAAGAAAGCGATTTAATTTCAGAAAATGTGATTGCAGCAAACATAATAGTATTAAAAAAATTACAAAAACACAAAAAAAATTTTAAAAAAATTCAAATTTTCAAATGGTTATTAAATTTTCAAATTTGGTTTTTTAATTTCAGTGAAAAACAAAAACATTTGCGATTATTTATAAAAAGTAACCTTTAGTAGTAAAAGTAACTCATTTCTAGCCCTGAATTTGACAATTACTACCTTACTACCTGCGCATTGAATCTGTACTGCGCACGCTCACAGGCAAATTGTTCAAGAATAGAGCACGCGCCAAATATATTGCCTACAATCTCATGTTAATAACATTAATACCCGCTATTGCATTCATATTGCTTTAATAATTTAATACCGGTAATTTATATATTATGAACAAATATTTTTAAGGTTAACTTTAAAATACGCTTATAACAGTGTTTTACCGCTATTGAACGTTTATGAATACGGCTGTAAAAGAATACAAGATGTAGATAATATCATGCAAAATAATTTTTGTTTGAAAGGATGGAACAGGAACATAGATGGTTCCCGAAATAAATGTTAACCCTTTGAGGCTAAGTGGTTTCAATTTCGTACCACACTTTCAACATTTTTTTGTAATTATTGCAGTGTGGTGTCGAGAGTATACCATTGCAACAGCTTTTTTTAAATTTAAGGGTTAAATGCGATTTTAGTCGGTTTTTCCATGTGGCAGCAAGTTATTTCAGAAACAATTTGCCATAGAAAAATTTGGAAAAAATACATATTGTAGAGCATTTTATACTCTTCAATTTGAAACCTTTTCATAAAAGTGAAAATAAGCGAGGATTTTAACATGTCTGCCAAATTTCAGCTTGCCCGGATTTCTTGCAAACCAATTTTTTGGCTTCAATAAACAATAAAATCAATTGTAAATTTCTGAAAGAATATTTTTGTGAATGTGTACCATCACGCAACACAAGACAAAATAAAACATTCTGCACAACATTTCATCCCACTAATTATGATTTTCATTTTATCCTTTAATATAACTTATTATTATTAGAACATCATGGATAAATTCTGCTCGTCAATTTTAAACCACTTTTCCAATTGAGTTCATTTATTTTTAAACGCATTTTGCCTTTCTTACAAAATTTCTCTCCATGCAATAATCAATATTATACCAATTTAAAGGTGGGTCATGTTTTTGGTAAGTTATTTCAGGAATAGTAAGCCATATAAAAATTTTGAAAAAATCATCTTTTAGATAATTTTATGATCTTTAACTTTGGTCTGATGATAATTTTCCGTGTAAGTGAAAATAAGCGAGCTACCCCCAATTTAGGGACACGCCGGCATGGGATTTTAGGCAACTTTTGAGGAGTCGATTAGGGCACTCCAATGTACATGTCTATCAAATTTTTGTTGTAAACTAAAAATGTTCCGTGTCTGGACTAATATGTTTTGATATTTTGAATAAATTGATAATAAATGTAAGCGGCTCGAAACGTTGGATAATATTTAAAATACTAAAAATCTATACCCAATTAAAAAAAATATCTTATAATTGATAATAAAAATCCTACCTTCCTCACTAACGTTTGAAGACATGGATAAATAATGATCTTCCCTCTTTATGAAATCTGTATTATTGTGAACACCATTTTGTGTATAAGAATTTCTATCTAACTCTGATGTTAATAATCCATTGGCTAAACCACTATCAAAATTACATACTAATTTTTCAGTCTTCTGTACATTCGAAATATCTTTAATGGATGAATTGAAAGACATCTTTTTTGATTTCTTTGTTTTTCTACTTTTCCCTTTCACAATTTTACAACTGCCGTCGTCCGAGAGCGCACCGCTTATTAAATTATCACAAGTTTTGAAATCAAGATCATCATCTTTACTACCTTTAAGAACCTCCTCAACAACTTTCGTCCTTTTCGTACTAAATTCAAATATACCGTTTCGTTTAACATCAACATCCATGCATTCATCTGCATTGATGTCTTCGTAGGAACTTCCCGATTTACCAACTAGAAAATCGTCCAAAGCACTGTCCGATTTACAAGACAATACCTCCATATTTGATTCTTCCGTTATTTCAACGTCACTATTATATTTTAGATTTTCTACTTCTCTTTGCACCATTTTCTCATGCCTCAAGACGTCTCTTAAGCTTGGCAAAAGCTCCACACGATTTTGGTAATGATAATAAACCATAGGAGGAACAGACACTCTATTTCTTGGCCCCAATTTTACTTTTGTTCGAAAGGGAGGATTGTGTCGATTAACTGTTCTGAAAAACTCTAATTTAATTGAATCTTGATCGACGGGACCCGTAAATTTATCCCACAGTGTCACTCTTTCCGTGGCCGATATCGAAGTCAACAACTTGGAGTCCTGAAATTTAAAGGCCCCCAATTAATTATTAAACTGATGGCGGAACAAAAAATCGACTGCTTACCAAAGCATGTTCAACGTGATTGGGACACATCCAACGACCTTGAGGAGGGGAAGCTAAAGGTGGATCCAGGCAATCCAAATGAAACATTAACAAACAAAAATCGCAGGCAAGTAAAGGTGCAACACGACACGACTTTCTACATTCAAAACATTTTCCTAAAGGCAAAGTATTATTGCTTCCTTGGGACGATATAGATTGTTTGCGAAAAAGTTTCAAGTTTCGGCGACTTGTGCTCGAAAATGGTGGTTTGGAGGCTAAAAATTAATTGCGGACATTGCATGTTAAATTTCTGGCATTCGTATCTCAAAAAAATTACAATTTTTGAATTATTAAAAGTGACCCTTTAACAATGTAACAGATTATAAATATCGTACCTTTATCGGTGCCTGGAAAAATGCACGGTACACTCAAACTACGTGGAAGCTCAAATTGCTTTGGATTCAAAGAGCGTGCTGCCTCGATTAACACCTCCAACGGATTAGATTTTGACTTTTTGTTAGGTTTCGTCGTCGACATTTCTGGTGTAGATAAAGTTCGTTTGCTGCGAGTTTGAGGTGGTTTACTGTTACTACTGGATGATGTTGATGGTTTAGTTTGTTCGGCATTATACTGACAGGTATGACACATCCACTCACCAACGGGAATGTCCTTTTGTTCCAGAGGAGGATCACTAAAAACATAACATTTTGCTTGCAAACCACTAACACTCGAGTAAAATATTACTAGCACAAAAGATGAAAGCTGGAAGGGCACTTGTCACAACATATAAGATCGCCTCCTTCACCGCAAGCATCACAACAATCTCGATTGTGTCCCTTGCCTGGTTTACGAAAATAAGGATGATCTTGTTTGTCTTTGTCCTTCTTATCTTCGCTGCCTGGAGGTGCAATAAGCGCTTGAATTTTCTACAAAGAGAATGGCAGGTTAGATCAAAGTGGCTATGCTTTTGGAGTGAAAAATAACATTTGAACAAGACACTCACATCCATCAATCCCCCACTCGTGTCTAAATCGTATTCAACTTTCGACATTTTCTTAGATTACAATATGAAATATTAATAATTCAAACGAGAAATTAATAAAAAAAAAAGTTTGTATTAAAATGATCTATTAAAGTTCTAAACAATCCATGCTAGTATCTCACAAATAAAAGGTCGGTTTAAATTAAAATTGCATAAAAATTAGTGTAGAAATAAGGTGACACATTCGACACAATTAATATTTAAAAAATTGTTGGTTACAATTAATTTATAAGTAATTATTTATAGTAAATTGACGGCCATAGTTGGCGCCGACAACCGCCATAACAAAATTTACTTTTGCGTTTGCGCACGACCAAGCAAATATCGATAAAACAGTCCACTGCTCAAACATTTTTTTTTAATACAGAATGATACCTAAAAACTTGTCCCCAAAGAAAAATTACTTTGCAGATTTAATCAAATAACGTGTGTTCGTTACGTAGCATTTGAAGGGGTTAGAGAAAAAAGGGTATAAGTGACATTTTCAAAATTTTTGATATAAGTGCAGAAATTGAGACCAAAGGGTGTAATCTTTCAGTGCATAAAGGATATAAGTGCATTAAGCGACTACTAGACCCATCCAAAATTACGTAGAAAAACTTACTTAGCAAACAGCGAAGATTTGTTAGTGCAAAACAGGTATAAAATCACTTGTACCGGTTTTGCACAAGGATGTAGGTACTTGTACCCTTTTTGCTCTAACCCCGTCATTTTGATATCTTACAAAATTATGGTACGCATTAGCATTAGATCAGTTATAGAATTAGGGGTACGAGGTTTTCCTCTCCTCTTTATACAGGGTGTTTTAGTGTTATTGTTGCGCCAAACTTCGTGATCTCTCATAAATTAAGCAAAAAATCAAGAGTCCCAAGTCAGATACGGACCCTCAAAGATTGGAAGTAAAACCGAGCTTCCTTTTAATTAATTTGCTCAAGAATGATTGATGATAGAAACTTCAAACTTGATGTAAGGAAGCTACTTCATACTAGCCAACTTTCATACTGGTAAGACTGTATGCAGACTGACAAAGCAAATTGTTTTAAGACAAAACGTTTTATCGCATTAAAAAGCATTTTGTTTTATCTAAACACATGATAAAAGAAAACGTTGTCAAACAAATGTTTTGTTTTGAATTAGTGTTTTTTTGTGTCTTAAAATGTTTTTTGCTTTAAGCGTCATTCACATCCACTTTACGTAACGTAAGACATAACGTAACGTTATGTTTGACCAATGAAATGCGTTTATTACTCGGAAAACGACAATCGCCCGAGACAGCCCGAGTAATAAACGCATTTCATTGGTCAAACATAACGTTACGATGTAACAAACCGCCCGTTCATTTCATTCATAATTACGATACAAATATTAAGTTTGTACAACATACTTCCGACATGATTAAATTGTAGTAATAAACCAGCAGAGGCACAATTAGAATGCCCTGCGAGTATAAAAATTATAAAGGTTTAGGTAAAGAATTTTAAACACCCGGTACATTGATTTAACTAATAAACGTTTTGGCGTTCATTTAAAAATAGGGTACAAACACCTGTTTAGAACAACCACTCCGGCACGGCACCAAGGGTTGTTAATTAAATCAATGCAGCTGGTAAGAAATACCACACTTGTTGAAAAATCCACACGTGAAAGGAAATGATACATTTTTATGGATATACCGCCAAAAGATTCGTTTAAAGAAATATTCAAATTCTGCGTAAGGCGTGATCCCAACTTAATGCCTCATTTACTTTAACGATGTTAGGAATTATGTTTTTAAATTAAGAAATACGAAATCTGTGGGAACGCCACCCTGGTCAGAGGTGAATTCGTTCCACACGTGTAGGGAAGTAAGTTTTGAGAGATCCAATTAATAAGACACCCATCCGGGAAAATTGTAGGAAAGATCACACACGCGATTGGCCAAAAGGGTCCTAGTCGAAGGCGTGATATTTCTATGCAAAACGGGGAAAAGTTTATAAAATATCTGGGAGTCCAAATAAACGGGGCTTATGCAGCAGTCAATCAGATTGAAGTTCCGCGCTTTGGTTGTTTCATTCAGTAACCCAAACGGGTGAATTTTATTTCAAGAGTTAATCCGAACTCGACCAAATCGGAATTCACATATTCAAGTGTAAATTTTTCTAAGTCAAGTGAAATAGTCAGTTAATCATATATTTTATTCATTGAAACTTCGGTAGTTCGAGAAACGCGAATAAATAACTTCTTTAAAGTGATAAAGACCAATATTTTAAAAATCATTGTGCTTGTCATTAAATCTAAATCATTAAACGAAACGATTGGGTTAAACGAACAAGTGTAACCATTTGGGATTACAATAGAAGGATTTTGCCATCTCAAAACTTACCACCCCGGACTTAAGGGTTCTTGAAAGAAATAGGTATTTATGCAAATCGTAAATCTAAGCATTGTAATATTTTTGTATTGTGGGTGTGGATTTCTATATTATTGATATAAGTTTAAAATTTTTTGGTATTTGATTCAAAACTCTTTATATTTCTGGTGATTACTTTTATTAACATAAGACTATTTCAAAACTACATTACACATATTTCATACTTGACATTTCTTACACGTATATCTTACCAACCACTTTTTATTTTACCACTAAAAACCCTGATGATTTTAGCGCCTCTTTTCAAATACAATTCTAACACCCCCCCTCGCTAAAATCTTTCAAACCTAACAATCCTTTAAACTTTATGAATGATACATTCGTCAAACCTTTTGTTAGTATATCTGCTTGTTGATATTCAGTATTTATATAAACTAAAGTTATAATACCACTCTTAAAATAATTGTGAACAAAATTATATTTTAAATCTATATGTTTAACTCGACGGTTATTTGTAGGATTTTTTATCAACGCTATACAACCCTGATTATCCTCATAATACATTATATTTTTAAATTCAATACCGAAATCTGAAAACAATTTCTTTAACCATAAGCCGTCACATACAGCAGAACATAATGCGACTAACTCGGCTTCGGTAGTGGATAGCGACACGCATTGCTGTTTTCTCGTCACCCACATTAAGGTATTACCAAAAACTTTAAATACAAAACCAGTGACGGATTTTCTGTCATGAGTGTCACCTCCCCAATCCGCATCTACATAACAACACAAGCCAAAATTTTCACTTCTTCTAAATTCTAAACCTACATTAATGGTATTTTTCAAATATCTTAAGATCCTTTTTAAGTGGTTCCAGACCTCGTCAGATGCTCTATCTTGAAAACGACTAAAGAAATTTACTGAAAAACAGATATCGGGTCTGCTACCCAGCATTAAATACATAAGACATCCCACGAGTTCTCGAACTGGATTCTTTGTTCTTTTCTTTGGATCATCACATAAATCGATCTTTAACTTAGGATCAATGGGTAATATTGAACCTTTACAATCGTCCATACAAAATCTTTTTAGCATAGTTTTAATATATCTAGACTGATGAACCTTTAAGATTCCTTTATCCTTATCGTATAATATTTCTAATCCTAAAAAATTCTTAAGATGACCTATATCCTTCATTAAAAATTTTCCCATCAACTTATCTTTTATTTCCTTAATCTCATTTAAATCTTGTCCCGCTATTATTATGTCGTCTACATATAGTATTAGATATATCCTTTTATTTCTCAACATATATAGGCAATAATCGTTTTCTGATCTTATAAAACCGATTTTTATTAGAAAAGAATTGATTTCGTCATTCCAACACTTGGAAGACTGTTTCAAACCATATAAAGCCTTATTTAATTTTAACACCTTGTTTTCCTCACATTTTATACCTTGTGGAAAATTAATAAATACATCATCGGTTAGTTTACCATTTAAAAATGCTGATTTTACGTCTAATTGCTGAAAGTCAAAACCTCTTTGATTACCTATTATCAATAAAGCCCTAACCGTTATTAATTTTGCAACTGGTGAATAAATTTCGCTTAAACCCTCATTTATTTCTTGCGCGAAACCTCTAACTACTAACCTCGCTTTGAATTTTTCTTCCTGTTTTTCTTCTAAAGCTTTGAAACTAAACACCCATTTTGTGTCTAAAATTTTTGTGTTATTTGGTAAATCCACTTTTTCCCAAGTTTCATTTTTATGAATAGAATTAAGTTCTCGATCAACTGCCTTTAACCAACTTTCCCTATCTGCCCTATCTTTTAAATCTGTATAAGAACCTGGTACATCGTCAATGTAACTTGAAGCATCAAACGCCATGTACAACTCATAATCATTAAACTTTGATGGTGCTTTAACAGTTCTTTTGTTTTCCCTATTTTCTAAATTTACTCTATTGTCATTTTCTTTATCATCCTGACTAGTAGTCTCATCTTCATTTACGCTTTCTTCCCCACATTCTATTTCTAACATTTCCCTTTTAAAATAAACGCTATTTTCATCAAATTTTACATCTCTACATATAACTAACTGTTGTTTTTCCAAATTCCATAATCTATAGCCATTCGGCGCATACCCTAACATCACACACTTATGAGTTTTGAAATCAAATTTCTTACGCAATTCTTTAGGTATGTGGTTGTAAGCCGTACAGCCAAAAATCTTAAAATTGCTTACGTTCGGCTTAGTCTTATACCAAAGTTCAGCTGGTGTGACACCCTCTAAATTAGCTGATAAGCCCCTATTTATTACATAATTTGTTGTAAGTATAGCCTCACCCCAAAATTCCTTGCTCATGCCAGAATCTGCTAATATTGCCCTAGCTCTCTCAACTAAAGTTCTATTTTTTCTCTCAGCTTTACCGTTTTGTTCCGGTGTATACGCAATAGTATAATCTAATATTATTCCCTTTTGTTTGCAATAATTTACCATCTCATTGGATGAATATTCACCACCATTATCACATCGAAGCTTAGAAACTTTTGTTTCAAATTTATCCTCAACCATTTCAATGTATTCTTTAAATTTACTACAAACATCGCTCTTATTCTTTATCAAATATACTGACGTGAAATTAGAAAAATCATCTATAAAAGTTACGAAGTACTTCTTACCATCATATGTTTCCGGAGTAACCGGACCACATACGTCTGTGTGAATTATTTCTAATATTCTCTTACTTTTTGTTCTTTGATTAAAAGGAAATCTAGTCATTTTGCCATTTGTGCAAGGCTCACAAAATTCTACTTCTTGAAACTTAATATTTTTATCAATTCCCAAAACTACATTTTTCTTGATTATTTCTTTTAATCCTGAATAACTAACGTGAGCGTACCTTCTATGCCACATTTTAAAATCGTTTTCAACGCTCTCAACATTTAAACATTCTGTAGTTACAACCTTGAATGTTATTTCATACAAGTTCTTTCTGTAACCTACTCCTAATACTTTATTGTTTACATCTCTCAATTTTACTTTTCCGTTATCAAAAATTACCCCTACATTTGAAGTTTCTAACCTTTTTACTGACAATAAATTTTTTCTTAACTTAGGTACATAAAATACATTTTTAATCGTACACCTTATATTTTCTTTACCTACATTACTCAAAACCTGTAAATTTCCAACACCAACAGCGGTTAAATAACTGTCATTTTTCGCCACAGCTATTTTTATTGGGTTGTCGAGCATTACTAAATCGGAGAAATAATGTTTTTCACTCACCATATGGTCTGTACAACCTGAATCGACAAAGAATGTTACAACATTCTTCTCTTTTCCATTTTCAAATTCTTGTGAACTTGTTTCGCCCATAAAACATACGCTTCTGTCCTTGCTCGTACTTGTATTTCCATTTTCTGCGGAATCTTCTTGCTGCACGTAGTTGCTTCTATAATTCGAATTCTCGCTCATGCTTCTTCCTCGACTTTGGTTGTTGAAGCTTCCTCTGTAATTTCCAGATCCTCTGTTACGTTTTTCTCCTCTGGTGTCGTAGCGGCCTTGGTAAAAACCTCCTCGATTGAAACTTCCTCGCATCGGCTTCTTACAGTTTCTTATGAAATGCCCTTTCTCACCACATCTAAAACATTCTCCACCTGTAGTTGAAAATGCATACGAACCTTGTGTTTTGTCGCTTTTGTTTGGGTTTGCCAATTTCCTTTTTTCGTATTCATCAATTAATTTCTTCTTCACTGACTCGAATGTAAGATCTTGTGAACTTTCTATAATTGTAACCAATGTTTCATATGATTGTGGTAACGCTAACAAAATACTGCACACGAGATCTTGTTCGGGTATTTCGTTCCCAGATTCTTTCATTTGTCTTGCGATCTCTTCATACTGTTGCACGAATACTTCCATCGAATCGCTTTCCTTTAATTTTAAGTTCATCAACTTCTTCTTTAAATACAATTGGCCATGCATTCCTTTCTTCTCGTATTTTTGTCGTAAGGTTTCCCACATTTCGAATGCACTTGATTTCCCCCTTAAACACTCCAACTGGTTATTGTCTACACATTGAACAATTAACGATTTTGCTTTGCAGTCTTTTTTAGTTTTATCTTGTCTCTCCTTTTCCACAACTATCTCACTAATTTTTAAGTCCTTTTTTACGTGTTCGACCACACCATTTTCTTCTAGAAGTAACTCCACCCTGAATTTCCAATTATAATAGTTTCCTCCTTCTAATAATTCAATATGATAACCTTTCCCGTTTGCTTGAGCCATTATTAGATTTTCTTTTTATTAAATTTACCATGTGCTCTTAACCTCAAAATTAATTCTTCTCGGGTTATTTTATTATTTTTGAAAATACTTGCACAGAGAACACCCTGGGACCATAACCTTTTGGTATTTGATTCAAAACTCTTTATATTTCTGGTGATTACTTTTATTAACATAAGACTATTTCAAAACTACATTACACATATTTCATACTTGACATTTCTTACACGTATATCTTACCAACCACTTTTTATTTTACCACTAAAAACCCTGATGATTTTAGCGCCTCTTTTCAAATACAATTCTAACAAAATTATTATCTTGTAGATGTTTTTAATATCTCTGAGGAAATTGTGTCCTTTGTATATTTTTGTACAATATTAACTTTGTTCAATATACGCAATTATACCAATCTCAACTCTTTTAATGGTTGTCACTCCGTCAACCGATTGTAACTTAGTAATTGTAATTATCTCTCTGGGTTTTCCTACGACTCCAAAACAATAGAAGAGTCACGTTACCTTAAACATCAGACAACAACGTCCGCTTTAAGAGGTTTCTTAATCTACCTCAGTAATTAACCTCACCCAGGTGGTTATTACGAGAACACAAAGATTAAGTGGTGGCAGCTATTATCATCCAAGGATCGAAATTTAAATAAACCCTCTTTTTGAATATTTTTCAAATAACGCTACCCCGTTTTATTACAACGTTATGTCTTACGTTACGTAAAGTGGATGTGAATGACGCTTTAATCAGTTTGTTTTCAGATCAAGCAAAACGTTTTAAGACAAAACAAAACATTTTGTTTGACAAATTTGTTTTGTTTTAAAACGTTTTGCTTTATCAGTCTGTATGCAGCCTAATGTACATGCAAAGCTCTTGAACGATCGTAATTTTCAAATCAATTTCTATTGTAAACAGAATACCATAGATTATTTGCTCAATTATTTGACAAAATGATTTTGTCAAAATCAAAAGTTTGGAGGAAATATTGGCAATATCTAGGGACCACTAGAATTTATGTCTGCGAGATTTTATAACGGCCGTATTCGATCTGGTGTTTTTTTCGCTTTGAAGCTCCATCGAACATATTCCGATAACTCGATTTGGAGCTGTCCCGCGCTTGAAAACGCTATAGTTCCGTCCATTTCAGAAGCTTAAAACACGCGAAGTTCTGAAATGAGAGCAGATAAAGTGTTTGAAATCTTGAGAAAACCCCAAATCGAACCATCACAATCGGTTAGCCGAGCTTAAAAGCGAAGAAAGTGCCAGACCGAACACGGCCATATAGGGATTTATGAATGAGGCGAGGCGGAGCAGACGTATTCTTGCTGTGATTGGTTGTAGAAATGGTACGAAATTCAAATTTATAAAAATATAGCATAATACATTTTTCAAGTTTTTTATGATTACATAGTATCACATTTATAGATCTAAAAAGGGCATACGATAATGTTCCCCGAAATAAATTACAGAAATCATTAAAAACAATTGGAGTCAATAGCATAATTATGTTAAACAGCAGGGATGCCTATCGCAACCAGTATATCCAACTAAAGGGCTGAGACAGGGGTGCAGCTTGTCCCCACTGTTATTCAATATTTATGTTGAGGTGGCATTAAGAGCTGGAAGCGTTCTTGTGAAGGAATGGGCGTTCCAATTGATGACGCTAATAATCTATATACTCTTAGTTTTGCGGACGATCAGACAGTGATAGTCCAAGATGCATATGATATGGAGTTTATGATTAGAAGACCCTATAAGGAATATGAAAAATAGGTCTACAAAAAACAGAATACCTGATGGTGAATTCTAAGTTTTAATTGATGACACTATTGTGAGACAAATAGCTGAATTTAAATTTCTTGGAGTGTTAGTGGACAAAGATGGTATAGGAAAAAGTTGTGCTACAGAGAACCCTTCTAAAATTGTATTACTTACAATTTGTTAATTATGGAGCAAATGATGTAAAATTAACTATTTTAAAACACGCTCTTAAGAAGTACTATTAAAAGTTGGATTTGATCTGCGCTAAAATTGAGTGTTTGCATCAATTTTGTTTTGTAAAATTTGGCTTGAATGATTGCTTTTTACAATTTTTGCGAGCCGAAAAGGCTTTAAAATACACTTTTAAATATGAAGTACGAAGATTACCGACAACAACACGAAGCGTTTGTGACGTAATAGACCGTCAAGGTTGAAACAAAATGAGCGCAGTTGAATGGCGTCAGTTGTGAGGCGGTCATTGGCCTAGTAGTTAAGAGTGATCAACTACTGATGATGAAGGCACTGGTTCAAGTCCGGGAAGAACCTAAGGGGTCGTCCATAAATTACGTCACGCTCCTAGGGGGGGGGGGTTCCGATCCTTGTGACCATGGGGGGCGGAGGGGTTTCAAAAATTGTAACGTCACAAAATATATAGATTCAACTATGGATTTGCTACAACTTTTGTCTGCAAAATTTTCCTCCAAATTCAGTATTTCGAATAATTTTCCAATAATTTTCCAGGAACGCAGAAAATTTTAATCAATTGTTAAACTTAATTTTCACAAATTTTAAAATTTCAAGATTTTTCTGAATTCAACTATTGATTTGCTACAACTTTTATCTGCAAATGTTTTCTCTAAATTCAGTATTTCGAAAAATTTTCCAGGAACGCAGAAAATTTTAATCAATTGTTCAACCTAATTTTCACAAATTTTGAAATTTAAACATTTTTCTGAATTCAACTATGGATTTGCTACAACTATTGTCTGCAAAATTTTCCTCTAAATTCAGTATTTCGAGTAATTTTCCAGGAACACAGAAAATTTTAATCAATTGTTCAACCTAATTTTCACAAATTTTGAAATTTAAAGATTTTTCTGAATTCAACTATGGATTTGCTACAACTTTTGCCTGCAAAATTTTCCTCTAAATTCAGTATTTCGAGTAATTTTCCAGAACACAGAAAATTTTAATCAATTTTTTTTTATTTTTTTTATTTGATGTTTTATAGTGCATCGACTACTAGGTCATTAGCACTTTATACATTTATATTATTACATGTTAAATTAGTTTTAATATGTTTATTTCTTTCAGATATTTGATGGTATCATGTATATTGCGTCTCTCGGGATTTAGAGCTTCTCCAATATTTTCGGGAATCTTGCATTCTTTTCTTGATTGTTCGTATGTTGGACAATCCATTAATATATGTTTGACCGTTATGGTTGTTTTGCATATTGAACATTGAGGTGGTTCTTCTCCTGACATTTTGTATTTGTGTGTCATTCCTGTGTGTCCTATTCTTAATCTTGTTAATGCAGTCTCCGTTGTTCTATCGAATATGTTTTGTTTCGTCCATGGTTTGATATGTTTTTTGGTTTTATGTAATTTTTGGTTGGTGCAGCTCCAATTTTCTTGCCATTTGTTGTATATTTTATATTTTATTATGTTATATGCTTCGGGTATGCACATACTTATTTTGATTTTTGCATTTGGATTGTTGGTCGCTTCTTTTGCAAGCTTGTCTATAGCTTCGTTTCCGGGTATTCCCATATGTGATGGTACCCATATGAATATCACATCTTTTGGAATTTGTTTTATATGGTGGTTTATGTTACGGATTTTAGTTATAATTGTGTTGCTGTTTTCGTTGTTTTTTAAAGATTGTAATACACTATATGAATCAGTTATCAATAAGAAGCGATTTCCTTCGTGTTTCGTTATATATTTGAGTGCTTGTAGATAGCTGTAGCTTCTGCTGTGTATATTGAAGTTCCATTTGGCAAATAATATTGTTCGTTTGTGTTTCCATGTATGTAAGCACATCCCACAAGTTCATCCTTCTTGGAGGCATCCGTGAAGATATGCTCAAATCCTCTGTATTTGTTAAGGATCATATCGTATTCAGCTTGGTATATGGATTTACTGGTTGTATTTTTCTTATGTTTGTTTAGTTTTGCATTGATGCTTATTGCAGTTATGGTCCAGGGTTCTGTTTTTTTATTTTTGATTTTCATTATCTTTGGGAATTGGTATGAGTACTTTTCCAGAATATTGTTTATCCTTATGTGGAAAGGTCTGGGATATTTAGGGGATTGGTTGTATCTTAGTGTATTCCTGTGTGATAAAACATTGTTAAATGATGTGTGTGAGGGATTGCTTATTATCTTCATTGCATATTTTACTGCCAGCATATCTCTTCGTATTTCTAAAGATGGTATTGAAGCTTCACATCGTAGGCTTGCTATAGGTGATGTTCGAAAAGCTCCTAATGCTATTCGCAGAGATATATTTTGTGTCGTTTCAAGTTTTTTTAGTAATGTTTCTTGTGCTGATGAATAAATGATGCATCCATAATCTATTTGTGATCTGATGGTGGCTTTATAGATTTTCAGCAATGTGTCACACTTTGTTCCCCATTTGTTGTTGGAAATAATTTTGAGAAGGTTTATTGATTGGGTAGTTTTTACTTTTAGATAGTTTATGTGTTCTTTCCAATTTAGTTTATTATCAAATTTGATTCCTAAGTATTTAATAACTTTGGTGTATTTTATTCTTTTTCCATCTATATGGATTTCAGGATGTTGATTAGGATTTTTCCTCCGTCTTGTGAATTGAACTGCCTTCGTTTTTTCGGGTGAGATTTTGAATCCTGTCGCTTTTGTCCATTCTTCTACTTCTTTGATGGCTTGTTGTAGTATTTCCTTTATGACCTGAGGGTCTTGATTTCTAGAATAAATGGTAATGTCATCTACGAATAAGGAAATCTTAATAGGTGCTTTTATAAATTTCGTAATGCTATTTATTGCAATTAGGAATAGTGTCGCGCTTATAGGTGATCCTTGAGGAATACCATTTTCCATTACCGCTATATCCGAGTATATGTCTTGTATTTTTACTCTGAATGTTTCTCTTGCTAAGTATGTTTTTGATAAAGTTTAGTATATTGCCTGTTATCTTCCATTCTAGGATTTGTTTTATAATAAGATATCTCCATACTCTGTCAAATGCCTTTTCTATGTCCAAAAAAATTGCTATTAGATATTCTTTATTTATGAATGCTTCATGTATCTCAGATTCTAAATTTAATAATTGATCCGTTGTTGTGTGTAGTTTTCTGAAACCTGATTGATTTTTTGTCAGAAGATCATTTGCTTCCAGGTTCCACGCCAATCTTTTGTTAATTATTTTTTCTAATAATTTAGCAAGGCATGATGATAATGCTATAGGTCTGTAGTTGTTAGGATCTGTTGGTGTTTTATCTGTTTTTAGTATTGGTACCACAGTTACTTCTCTCCACATATCAGGATATTGGTTTTCCTTCCATATATAATTATATATATTCAGAAGCGATTGTTTTGCTGATATAGATAAGTGTTTTATAAATGCGTATGGAATATTATCTGGTCCTGGGCTGGTGTTTTTACTTTTGTTTATGTTCTCTTCAAATTCTTTCATGGTAATTAAATTATTTATTGGATCTTGGTTTTGGTCTGGATTCACAAAGGGTACTGTTTCAGTGTTTTTTTTGTATTTTATAAATTCTTTATTATATGCTTCATTTGAATATGTTTTTTCGAGAGTTTTTGCTATGATATTAGCAATTTCGTCTTTCTTTGTAACAATCTCATTATTTTCTTTTAATGCGGGGATAGTGAAGTTTTTTTTCACTCCTTTTATCGCTTTTATTTTGTTCCACATTTCTTTGCTTGTGGTATTTGTGTCAATTGATTGTACAAATTGTTGCCATGATTCAATTTTGCGTGTTTTTATAATTTTCCTTGCGATTGCTCTTTTCTTTTTGAATTCTATTAGATCATTGATTGATCCTGTTTTTTTATATTTGTTAAATGCATGATGGCTGTTTTTTAGAGCTTCTTAGCATTGTTGATTCCACCATGTTACCGTCCTTTTCCTAGGACATATTTTATTTATTTTGGTTATTGTTTCGTTTGCTGCTGCATTTATAATTGAGGTCAATTTCGCGACTGTGTTATTTATATTTTTATCTTCATATGGATTAAGGGGTGTTTGTAGGGAGGTTAGTTCTGTATACTTATTCCAGTCTGCAGTTTCCAATTTCCATTTGTTTATTGTTGTTGCAGAGTTTACTTCCATTCTTTGTCTGATGTCTATTAATATTGGATAATGGTCACTGTCGTAGAGATGTTCTAGTGGACGCCATGTAATGATGGGTGCTATTTGGATTGTTGCAAATGTCAGATCAATGTTACTGAAGGTGTTATTTGAGGAGTTGAAATGCGTAGGTTGATTTTTATTCATAATTACTAGTGTGTTTGATTGAAACAGTAAATCTTCAACAGTTCTACCTCGTTTATCAGTGTGTTTCGATCCCCAAATTCTGTTATGTGCATTAAAATCACCTGTTATTAAGTATGGTTTGGGAAGTTGGTCCAGTAGATCTTGTAATTCTTTTGTTGTTATTGGTTTGTTTGGTGGGAGGTATATGTTGCATATATGTACTTTTAAAGGTAGATAGACTGTGACAGCAACTGCTTCCATATTTGTTGTTAAATTTATGCTTTCTGAATGGATGTTATTTGTTACGAATATAGAAACTCCTCCGCTGGCATGCTGTTGGTTTTGTCTGTGTTTGGAAAATTCTTTGTAACCCTTTAATAACATTTTTTTGTTATCATTTATATGAGTTTCCTGAAGGCATAATATTTGTGGATCTTCCTTGCTTATTAATATTTGTAAATGAGCTAGTCTGTTGTAAAATCCGTTTCAGTTCCATTGTAATATAGATTTTATGCTTTTTTCTGTTTGCTTATTCTTTATCATATTTTATATTTTTGTTTATTATTATTATTTTTTTTTTTAGGTTTTTTTTTGTTAGTTACAATCTTGGCTTGATGATGAGAAGAATGCATCGCTAGTTTCTTTTCTCTGTGCTTTGTCTAATTTTGTAATTATTCGTGAAAATTTATTTTTTATTTTACCATGCTGAAGAAGAACTCTGAAATCTTTTACGATAGTTTTAATGTCTTCAATGTCCGGATTGAATTGTTTTGCTGTTTCAAGGGGGTTAATGGTTGTATGAATTTCTCTGTAGAATTTTTCAAAATGTTCATATGTGAATTTGTAGTTGGCAGGGTTTTTTGTGATCTCTTCCTTTATTGGGCTAAGTAGTTCTGTTGTGGTTAGTGTTGTTTCATTTTCAGTTGTTTTAACTTTTTTGTTCGCCTTTTTTTTGTTTTGTTCTTCTGTATCTTTTTCTGGTGTTTGCTTCTTGGAGGGATGGATTGTTTGCGTTAGCGGATGTTTAAATGGTTCTTTCTCTGTTATATTTGTGATTTCTGGTGAGAGTTCACTAGAGCTTGATGGCCGGTTTCGTTTGTTTGCTATTTTTTTTTGGGTCTGCTGTTTTGTTTTCACTATGATTTTGTTTGGGTTCTGGGTTGTTTTTTGTTTCTGTGCTTAGTATTTCTTTTTGTATCCTTTGGGTCTCTGTTATTTCGATTTCTACGTTGGTTTGGGTTAACTGGGTGTTTGGTTCTCGGGTATTTAGGTTTTCCGATTGTGATGTTTCTTTTGTTGGGTTATTCAATGCATTTAGGTTGTTATAATTTTCTGTTTGGGGGATATTTGTTGAGTTTCTGCAGTTTTCCTTGGTATGTCCGTGACGTCTGCATAATTCGCATTGATCAGTGGTAAGAAAGATTCTGCATTGTTCTCCGTTATATTCTATGATTAAGCTATCTGGGATTTTTTCTTCGTCTTTGGGCATTATATAAACTTGTCTGCGTCCGCTATTGATGTGTGAGATGAGGGGGTTGTTACTTATTTTTATGTGTGTTATTGTCGATACTGTTTCAATATTATTTAGTTTTAGGATTTCGTTAATTTTACCATGTGGAATATAGGCTGGTACATGTATAATCATTCTTTTGGCATTTGATATTAATTTTCTTATCGGCACTACTAGATTGCTTATTTTGATAAATTTATGTTTATTTGTTATTTCTGTAGCAATTTCTTCTGATTTGAAATATACAACTATCCGGTTGAAACTCATAGGATACGCATCAACAATGTGTTTGAGATCTGTTATGCTTTGTAGTGCTAATATGTATTCAGTTAATTCTGTGTTTTCTTGTTTTGGTATGACAATAGCATTTTCTTTCTTTGGGAAGAATTCGTTTATTAGAATATTTGAGTAGGTTTTTTGTGGGGTATGATTTGGGTTGTTCATGTTTGAATATGTTTGGGTTATTTCACTATTGTCATCTACCTTAATGTATCCTAATAAAAATTAGCAAACTGTAATTTTAATTATTTGTTTTAATTCAGTTTCCTGTAACCCAATAATAAATTTGGTTGGTGGTTTAGGCAACCAACAGTACTTTAGCAATATTATGGTGTTTAATTTACAAAATTAAATTTTGAAAATAAATCACAATTAACCATAATATTTACTTCTTTACAAGTACCTATTATACATTATGTGCGATTTTTAATTAAGTTAGTAATTTGACGAGGTTATTTTTAAATAACTGCATTATTTTGATTCTTTCATTATTAAAATACTTTTTAATGCTATTTTGAGGTTCTCTCACATCCCGGTTTCATTTATCCCGGTTTTCTTGATGGGTGGCGCCTTCTCGTATGTTTAGCCTAGTAACCAGAGTCAAAACCGCCCTGCAGGGGTGCAGAGCGGAGCGGAGCGAAGCGGCGCCCCGGAAGGGTAGGTTTTGACGATGGATAACTCTCCTTATCGAATGCACACCCCAAAAATCGAAGAAAAAAAAATTTAATTTTTTCACTTTTTCGGCAATACACCGGTTATTTTCCATTTTTTTGATAATATTTATTATTAATATCTACTAATCACACCCCCACCTATCCGAATTTCAAGGAAAAATTCAAATCGGAGCGAAAAAATTTTACTCGATTCGAAGGGAAAGGTTGGAATTTATAAAAAGTATCTGCAATAAGTATTGTCATATTTTTTTTTTTTTCTGCAGGGAAGGGGGAAACCTTCATAGGCACCACCCCATCAGGGATGGTAGTGTCAGATTCTAACTGACTAAAACCCCCTCCCCGACGACAGCGGGCTTTACCTTCTCGGCATTACTTCCGCTGTCGTCTGCGATCTTCCATGCTGCATCGATGATGCAGGCTCCCGATGACCTCCCGGTTTAGCACGAAAGTTTGTGTCCGGGAGGTCAGGCACTATCACTTGATTCTACTTTTCCAATTGAACCGGACACACCGCTCGCCGCGATCCAACACGTCTCACCGGGTCACCTAGTGGTCCGCAATCGTCAGTATAGGTGAAAGTCCACTCGTCATTAACTTAATAGGCGGAAATTCCGGCGACAAAGTCAAGGCCGAGCCGACCGTCATCCATACCGGAGACTCCGAGCCCCCAAGCGACCCTGCAAATCATATTAAATCACAGAGCGCGATGCGACCGGGTCACATATTAATGATAATTAGGTACCGCAATTTAATTTTTTATTAATATTTAATAAACTGATTTACAATAATAACCCCATTATGCCTTAGTAATACTTTTTAATCCCTCAGGTACACCATCGGCGCAATCTGTATGTTACCCTTAATGACCATCGGCGCAATCTACAGGTTGCCCATGGTCATTTACCCAAAAAAAAGGATTAATTTCTGACCATCGGCGCAGTCTACATATGTCCCAGAAAAGAGCCCATAAGTTTTGGACACCAGGATTGGAGTGGAACAGAGGCAAATTTTCCGAAAAAGGTCCCAAAAATCACAGTCATAAATTGGTGATTTCCTATGCCCATATATGTGGGTCTTACTAAGCTAACTTAAACTAAATATAATTGTGAGCAAAAGCAAATTCATACATCCTATTTGGCAAAAGCTAAAAATAAATAATCTTCTAGGACCTATAGTTTTCGAGGTAGGTACAACATTGTAAATAACCTAGTTTTTTTTTAATCAATTTTTGTTCAAAATAACGTAGTTTTCGGTCCATAAATAAATGAAAGTAGATTAAATTCTCTGAAAAACCCGGCATGGAACAGGACCTTCTTAGGCAAATTTACCCGTTTCGGTTCCAGCCTGATGTCAAAAGAGCCCTAGGAACTCTTTTCTGATGCTAAAATTAAGGGGTTTGAGCAGAAAAAAAACGTAATTCCGAGTTATTTCTAAGGGTGGGAATCAAATTTGAATAATTCAAATACAAACATCATTTTCATATTGAATTTGAATAATCTCAGCCCTAGGTATGTTAATGTCAACTAAAATTATCGATTATGCCTCTTGTAATTGTTTTTAAGTGGACACTTTGTAACCACTTTACTTAAATAATTTAACTAAGGATAACCACTTCCTCGTTAGTTGTTACAAAGTCCACTTTGATAACCGTAGATGTTGAACAGGTTGGCTAGCTCTTGGTTTTTTATGCCTTAGTCGTAGAGCGAGGGTTACTCTGGTGTAATTCGAGTGTTCGGGGTTCGATATTCTCTTGCTGCTGATACTAAATGCTCGGGGCGCCAAAAGGGTTTCCAATTTTTATAAATCGATATTATTGATTATAGAAAAAATTGTTGGATCGAAATAACTAGCTCGAATTGTCACTTGACATTCGGTGAACGTATTACACTAAAACTTGGTTCGTAATTTTCACTAATTACTTTAAAAATACTCAAAAAAACTAGGAGCACAAGATAGTATGTGTATTATTTGCGACTTGCTAAACGCTAACCCGGATTGAGCATAAAACCTACAGGCGAGTAACTTCGACGTATTAATACGCCGTGAAAAGTAGTACCAATATAAAGTTGGTGGCATTTGATTTTATCGATCTTTTCATACTAAATAATACTAATTATATACATGTTAGGAAAACTAAAGAAAGGTCTTTCGACAAAAATAGTTAAATAAAAATATAAAATTCGGAATAAATTTGACCGAGGCGTTGATTGGTCGTAAATTGACAACAGGGTTGGCATGGTGACATTCTGGAATGTTACAACTTGACCAAATGTTGAAATACACTAGGTGTAAACCATGCTATAAAATGTCCAATTTTATGTTTTGTAGTCCGACTTTTCCAGATTTCCAAGTTCAATTTTTGATAATCCCACTTATAAAAATCGCATAGCATTCCAAAATTCTTGCCAAGTACCGCCAACTGTTCATATTGATAAACATTTTATAATTATGAAACAAAGTGTGTAAAAAATAAACGTGCAAAAGAACCATAGATATATTATATTTCATAGATACCGACTGCCCTATACCTTAGCATTGAAACATCCAAAACCAACATAGTTCCGACTTAGTACTGTATTGCTATTTCTGTTATACACTAGTACTATCAATCTTTTATCTCTCTTAAAATTCTGCTGGAAGTATATTGTGTGCGTTTACATGGTTACTACCTCGTTACCATCGTTATATTTTAATGACAAAAGATGAAATTACTGTCAATATTACGCTAAGATATTAAAATTCTAACCTAAAAATAAGGTTTGACAGCTGTCATTTTATAACTGACTGTACTCCTGAGTGAGATGCAAAATTCATGAAGCACGTGTTAAACAAGGATGGCGACAAAAAAGTATGTGTAGTCCAGTGTAGTCTATGTTGCCGTTGAAATTTACTAGTAGTCTGTATCTATGAAATATAATACATCTATGAAAAGAACGTTTTATACTAATAGATAATAATTTTTAACCTAGTAAAATATTTGTAGAATATAATATGAACTATTTATACTTAGATAACTTCTCGTGACCCCCAAAGTAAATATGTAATTAGGATGTTTTTAATCGTGGGTTTTTGGGTCAATCAAACGAAACAATTTTTACGACTAACTAGTTTCGGCTACAATGTGAGCCTTCATCAGAGCCTGTAAAGACAAATTTATTACAAATCTGCATACAACATATGGTTCACAATAAAGAGACATAACCGTATTGGTTCGGCAAACAAGGTACAAAGCAAATTAAATTCTACAAACATACCACGTAATATAACAATGTATTAGTGTTGAGAAGAGAACGATGGGGCATTACCGTTCCTAGAACTTCGATTGATAAGATCACCGAACAACACGGTTACCACAGATTGGTACTTAAAGAAGATTAATTCTGGCCGTGTACTCAATTATAGTTCAGCAAATCCGATCACACAAAAGAGAAATATCGTCAGAATGTTCAAAAGAAAGGTCGACACCTTTGCGCTCCTGACATAAGAATAAAAAACTACAAAGTGGCAAGGGATATTTTATTGAAAAATGGTTACCCTATGAGATTCATAAACACTATTTGGTGGAGCACCAGCAGTGAACACTTGACTACAACAACGTCACCACCAGTTAATGTGGTTGGAACAGCTCTTACATCTCAATCACCCGCACCAACAATGACGTACAGTAGGATTCCTTTCATACCCGCACTGTCCAGCCGCTTGATAGCTCTGTTAAGTAATGACAATTTAAAAATAGTATGTTACAGTAAAAAAACATCAACATCACTTTACAACTTTGGCAAGGACAACATTGAAGATGGCCTAAAAAGTGGCCTAATTTATCGTTTGAAATGTGAATGTGGATCATGTGAGACAATATTTGAATATGAGGATTTACCAACACAAATATGATGTTAGACTTAAAAAATCCAACACAGGACTATCAGCGCACATTTGTGATACTGGACATAAAATAGATTTTGATAATTACAAAATCTTGGGTTACAAGCCAAACGTTAATAAAAGACTTATCTTGGAAATGTTGCACATCAATGAAAACAGTGACGCATCTTTGAATTTAAATACGGACACAATAGGTTTAAATAAAATTTATTCGGGTGTGTTGAACATTAGAAAAACCTTAGTAACGCTTGTTTGACGTTTGACACTTGGATTAGATGTATGCGTGGTCCGAAATTTGATCTCAACACTAATACATTGTTATATTACGTGGTATGTTTGTAGAATTTAATTTGCTTTGTACCTTGTTTGCCGAACCAATACGGTTACGTCTCTTTATTGTGAACCATATGTTGTATGCAGATTTGTAATAAATTTGTCTTTACAGGCTCTGATGAAGGCTCACATTGTAGCCGAAACTAGTTAGTCGTAAAAATTGTTTCGTTTGATTGACCCAAAAACCCACGATTAAAAACATCCTAATTACATATGAACTATTTGTTAACAAAAAATATATTAATTTGTTGAACGAATATTCAAATAAAACATTTAAAAAATTTCCGGCCTTAGTTATTTCTACTCAAAAGTACCTAATTTTGTGTTGCAATATTTGTACAGATCCTGGAGTCAACTAGCCCCCATTCTCCCATGTATAATGTAAAACAAAAACATAAATCATTATAATCAATGTCATATATTACAAATCATATTTATTACAGAAAAATAATGGCACAACAAATTTAACTGCCTACGGTATTCAGAAATTTTATTTTATTTTTTAAAACTCCTTTTAATTCTTTAACGGCGCTGATATGACTATTTTTAATATTTTCAAATACACTATTTTGTCCGTCCGCATTTAGATTTAACAATGCAAGTTGATCAGCTAAATCATACTCTTGTAAAGTTTTCCATTCGTCTAAGTAAGTATCAATTTTATTTATCGAATCTTTTAAAGCAGCATTAAAGTCGTTGAGTATAATTTTTAATCCCGAATCTACCCTTTTCTTGTTCTTCTTCTTGGGCGATTGCATACGTTTAATTAAATCGTAGCATAATAACACCAACAAAGAAGAAATTGAAATTATCTCCACCGCATTTGATATTTCTTCGATTGCAACTCTTCTGGTCCAGTAACAATCTTCCGAAGTATTTTGCTCACCAACAATCTGCTGAACACAATCGATAATATCGTTTAATTTATTTTTAACGTTTGTTGTGATGGCGGTTAATTTATCGCAGTCATCTTTAACTGCGCAAATAAATATTTTAAATAATTGTCCAATAACATCAAAATAGGGCAATTTTAGATACGAATGAAGTCTCGACGGTAAAGGCAAACTAATTATATCCTAAAAATACATAATTATATTATGGTTCTATAAATTCTTCTTTTAAAAGTAAATTAATATACCTGATTAATGGGAACACTTTTCGCCGAGCTAATTTCAATAAATAAAGCTTCCCATTCTTGCAAATTTTTAGTAAGAATTTGTACTAGGTTGGCTTTTTCTGCATCTTGCGATTTTATGATATCCACAGTTGTTGATAATGCAAGTAATATTTGAACCCGGAGCTTCAAAAATTGGACGTTGTGGTTAAACAATTGGGTAGTTTCTTTGTACTGTTCAGGCGGACCTTCTATTCTTTCGGGATCCCACGACATGTAAACACTCAGATCTTGATTGTCACTAAAGCATTAGAAATTTATTACAATCAATAAATATTATTAACAAAATTGCAATAAATTTACCAAATGTTTTCCCAATCAATTTTATTATCCTTGGGAAGTATATTTGTGTTATAAAACGTTTCAACGGACGTACATTGAATGGTATTTAAAATTATTCGATCAACTGCGGACATTGTATAATGAAAACTATTGTTTAACTTTTCTCTAAAATCCATAAAATCATCTAACTTGATAAAAGAACCAAATTTATAACAAAAAGTTAAATGATCGGCGCTCTATAAATTTAAAAAAAGAATTAAAAAAATGTTTGCAAACAAACTCGAGGACTTACATCCTTGTAATTTGATAAAAAGAATTTTAATGTGATATCCAACAAGTTACCGGTGATTGTCAACAATCCAGTGGTCGGTAGTCGAGCACAGTGAATGTATCCCAAGGAATCCAGTTGCAGATGCTTTATATCGAGACTTTCGTACATTGTGTTTGCTCCAATTCCAGCACCTTGTAAAAATAACTGTAAAACTTTGTTGCAGAGGGAGAGAATTTGATTACTCACCAATAAGGTGATACAAACGAACACATAGAAGTTTGGCATTAAAATTATGTGGGCTATTTTTAAGTAGGCTCTCTAAGAGAACTAAGGCAGTAATTATAGGCTTAGAATTTTTCGTTAATTGAGCCAAATCATACAAAATATGCGTTGCCAAAATAGCATAAGCATCGGATGGTCCCTGATCGGTGGATAACAAATTTAGTCCGTAAGTTTGATATCCGTGCTGGTAATGCAAAGAAAAAGCTGTCACCAAAGCTGCCAAATGATCGTTGGATAAATTTCTGTGACTGCCACACAACCGTGACAATTGTAAAGAACACAAGTGTTTCTGCATTTGTCGCAGAGATTGTGGAACGCTGGTGGAACTAATCCCCACGCCCTTAATTAACCTACTAGAAAGTTCAGACTTCTTCTCGTTATCCAACAAATTTAGATAACTTCGCAAGTCCGAAATACAACACGATTTGTGACCAAAGTTACGAAAATATTCTATAAATAGTTCAGTTGTATCGCCCAGCAATTCCACACTGTCTATTCCATCTTGAATTAACTTTGAGCACAATTCGAATCTTGCCAAATATGGACCTCTTAATTGGTATTCTGAAATATTCATAATTTTAGTCATTTATGAATTTATGGGTAACCCTATTTTATGTAGTATTAAAAAAACTTTTTCTACCCCTCGTATAAGGGTATGTCAGCACGACTAATATTAACAAGAAAGTCAAGGTGCATTGGCAGTAATGTCTTAGAAAATTTCAGTCAAATCTGTGCGGGCCATGCTTACCCCGCTACGGCCTTGTATTAAAAGTTTTGTTTTGCATTAATTCTAGGATTATTTATTTTTTCAAAATGAGGCCATATTTCATATTGTGCTATATTTTTTTTAATAGAAAAGAACAAAGAAAAAGATTTACCATTACTGAAGCAATTTTCCACCACTCCACAAATAAACTCATGTGCTTTTTCAGGAGTATCATCTACATTTTGGTTATCACTTTCGGCGTGGTTATTTGTTATATGATTATTTAATTGAGGTTTCGTGGATATTAGTTTAAATACCGAATTAACGTAATCCTTCCAGACATTCCAATGATTCATGCTAGAGAACAAAAAAAAAAGGAGTTTAATTTATTTAAATTGTAAATCGTTGAAAAATCTTACGAGACTTACTTTTCACTTAAAATATCCTTGCATAATAAATTGACTTCACTCCACCGCTCCAGCTTAATCAAATAATTTAACTTGTACACTCCGGGTGTGGTGCAGAGTAACTTTTCACCCAAAGGCCCGTTAAAAACTTTGAAAGCCTCGTCAAATTTCTGTTTATGTTCTAAAATCATTAAATAAAGTTGCACCTCCTGTTCCGCCTCGAGTTTATTTTCCGACAAAAGTTTTAATATCATCCTTTCGGCCAAGCTTAATAAAATGGTGGCCTTAGCCGAATCGGTTTTTCCCTGTCCCCTCGTTGCTTGTTGAATGACACTCATGACTGCCCAGCAATAGTACGGATTTTTTGGCTTGAGTTTGTATAAATTTAAAGCGGTTCTTTGCTGCGACGGAAAATCTCCCACTCGAACGTAAGACATAAACAAGTGAGTGTGAAATTCTTCGTTGGTTGGATCTAACTTGATGGCATTTTCGTATAAAGCACATATTTTTTCCTCTGTAACGTTGGTATCAAATTAGGAATAAAATATAAAAAGAAAAAATAGTACATAATTAGCGTTTTAAAACTACTAATTTGACTTGTCCGTTTTACCATTAATCTTTTGAAAAATAAGTCCTTGTAAGTATGTGATATCTTGTAATTACTTACGTTGTTGTAATTCTCGATAACACGTTGTTATAGCCTGCAACGTGGCATCTTCCGCAGGATTTTCGGCAACTAATGTATGCAAAATACTACAACAGTCGTCCTCTTTACCCATACGCAGAATGGAGAGAGCACGGAGTGCCTTCGCACATTGTAAATTTGGTGTTTTCTTTAATACTTTATCACATTCGTGTAACGCCTTCTTGTTGTTTCCACTATCCAACCATTCTACAAATTAAATTGAGCTCAATTCGGTTACATAAAGCTAGAATGACACACAACATAACCTATAAAGCTGATAAAACCACCGGCCCATTTTTGGTGCCGAAGTTTCGACCGTTTTATAAATGGATTAGCAAAATTAATGTTCTCACCGTAAATAGTTCGCAATCTTCTCTCGGAGACTGAATTATCGTGCACGTGCATTTTGGAGGCCATTCTTAAAATACAAATCTAACTAATGGAAAAAATCAGCCGAAAAATGGCATTATACAATATTTTTCTTCGGTTTCTTTGTGCAAGTTACGTAAATAATGCGATAAAATTGATTATTATTAAAGAAAAGCTGGAAATATTCGTTGTTTGTAAAATTTTTATTTATCATAACCGTGTTACACAAAGGAACAAAGTAGGTGTCGACTTTACCGGCTCTCTATAATGACATCTGTCATCTGTAATACATTATTTTTAAATTTTTTAAATTTATATTTATATGAAATTAAAGAGGTAAACTTGAACGTTATTTAGAACACCGGTAATTTGGAAAATTCTGTTGTCAAAATTCATTTTAAAAATTATTACGCACACGGTCTGGCGCTTTTTTCGCCTTCCATTTCAGAAGCTTAAAACCATAGATGTCTTAAAACACACGAAGTTCTGAAATGAGAGCAGATAAAGCGTTTGAAAGCGTGAAAAAAATCCAAATCGAACTTTCAGAATGCGTTGATGGAACTTCAAAGGGAAAAAAGTGCCAAACCGAACACAGCCATATGGAATTAAGATGGTAAATCAGTTTTTGTTTAATCCTACTATAAGGGATGGCGCTGCAAGTAACAAATTTCTTTCATGTATCTTCCCTTTGACTTTTCTGGCAACAAATGAAATGTAGCGGCATCAGCAGCTTTTTTGACATCGTTGGGCACAGCAAATTTTTCACTTTGCTCCATTTTTTAGCAATATTATAAGGCAAATTATTCGGGATGCTGAACCGCGCGTAACAATAATGACATTTGAAACATATTACCATATCCTAGCAACTTAACAACACAACTGCCTACGAATCCTAATCCGAAACTACAAAACTGAACCCACTGACAACTTAACACAATCGTAATGGATCTAGCTTTTCTATGGGGATCTAGGGGTAATTATTATTATTTTTGAGTCCATTCTCACTTTTTCCGTTCAACTTGGAAAAACGTTCGAGGAAGCGGTAGATCCACCTCTTTGCGGCAGATTTAACTTTACGCGGAGATTTGTTTGTTTTTAATTGGTTTTCTAAAGAAATATCAAAAACTAACACTAACCTAACGGCAGATCCTCCTCTTCGCGGCAGATCCACCTCTTTTCACGTACCGCTTAAATTCGCCAGATAAAACGGAAAGTGTTCAATAAAATTTTTCGAAAAACCAACTCGTTTCGCTTAAAATAGGGAAGATACATAAATTTTTTTTATAGCGTAGTTGGATCAAAAATAACTAAATATACTAATTAATGCTATTTAATTTATTTATTTTCGTTTTGATAATAATTTAAAAAATATTTAAAAATCCGTCAATTTGAATTGAAGGAAACGCCCGCGCAATTTGCCATGTACTTTGACGTCACAAGTTCTAATTTTACATTCATTTATATTATTTTTCTGTGGTTTTGTGCTTTGAAAATTGAAGTTTGTTAGTGTTAAAAGCTGTTATTTATCATAATTAAATCAATTAAAAACAAAAAAGTTAAAAAAGTACTCTACCCGAGTAGAGTAAACAAGAAAGTGAGGTTATTGCAAGCAAGCAAGCAAACGCGTTGCGTTTAAGGTCACATGATTTATTTTAAATTATCATTGAATTTTAAAATGGATTATTTATAACAAAATACAATAAATAGAAGTTATTTTTGCTGATTTGATATTTAATATATAGGATTAATCGGAAAATACTGTTTTAACTACATTTTTTTATTCATGCATGTTCCCCATTGCGCGCAAATATTTATATGCAAGAATGGGTCCGATTTCAAATCGAAATTTTTCAAAATTTGCGTTTTTGCAATTTGCCACCTTAATTGACGCCGCACGAAAAAAAGTATATATTTCGAAAAATTTGCGCTCGAGAAATGCCACCCAATACCGTTTTAAAAATTAAAAATTGTTTCATAGTCGTCGCGCCACAACGACTGTAAGGTCGAAATTTAGAAAATTTTTCAAACGGCCATAGCGTCCTTATTTACGAAGGGATTTTAAATTTTCCACCGGTATCGGAAGTAGACCCCGGGCCTAAACAATTTTACTTCTATAGCTTTTTTTCGTATCTCGCACCGCAAAGCTTTAAAATGAAAAACAAAATTTTCAAATTTTTTTTGAAGGGTCCCCTTTGAAACTAAATTGCAAATTTTTTTTTCGAAAATCGAAATTTTAACGACGAAATCTCATTTGCCGAGTATTTCTAAGAATTTTTGTCGAAAAAAATTTAGTAATATTATTCTTCCGCGGCCCAAAAAAATGACCTCAAAGTTGAAATTTTTTGAAAAAATCTGAAATTCGCATCTCTTTGTTGTGAAATCGATGGCGAAAATGAACGAAAGTTGAATGATCTCGTTGCAAAATTGTCGAGGAACAATGCAAAGTCGGTTTCGAACCTAATTATAGCTAAAATGGACCATCATTGTGGGGTGTTGAGTAGACATAAAAGTAAAAGTTTTTCTTCGAATATTTCGACGACTGAATTTTTTTTTCAAAATATGAATATTTAACTTCGGATTAGGATTTGGCCAGTATTTATATAAATAATAATTATAAAATTGTAAACCTCAAAGTTACTATTTCATGATTATAAAAATAAATAACAAATATTTAAATTTAAAAATTAAGATTGTGTTCAGTTGTCCGTGTGTTCAGTTGTCCGTGTGTTCAGTTGTCCGTGGGGTCAGTTGTCATGTGTTCGGATGTCGTGCGTTAACTTGTCGTGCGTTCACTTGTCGTGCGTTCACTTGTCATGTGGTCACCTGTCTGTTAACCTACATATATGATTAATGTGTAAAATTTATTTTCCAGCTTGTGCTTTTTTATATTATTCATAAAATAATTATTTAGCAAGGTGGTATGTTGAAAAATATGTTCTTCAACTTGGATTCGGACCTAGGCGTCCAACAACTTCGCTCAGAGGTGCTATTTTGAAGTTACGACTACCATTTTAAAACAAAATTTTTATTTAATTTGCTATTTTAGTATCAATCAACATCATAAAGGGTGTTTACCTTATTAGATTGTAGCGTTATAAACGTACATTCACTTTTTGATTATAATATTATAATACATTTTATTTCCAAATACCCCGTACATACCGCGAGCAATGTGAATTAACTCGATTAGGATAAGGGAGTGATAATTTTAGCGCGACGATAGATAAAGATGGCTTTGAAAATTTTTGTAAATGGTGGACGATAGACAATTCTGAGTGAGAATAATCTAATTTTTAACCATTTCACTACATTCAAAAACAAGTGGAAGATACATTATACGATCCAGTTTTTTGTACTCTATCCTCTATCGAATAAAGCAAGATTTTTGGCCGAAGAAACCTTTTGACTAATTTTGGAAAATTATCTGATTGGAGAGGCTACCATTCGTGTTGGGTACACCTGTACAATTATATTTGAACTGTTACAACCAGTCAACCTCATACAGGTGGTATACAGTATTATTTTCTTTTGATCAACGCCGGGTGGCTTAACCAAGTTATTTCCGATCCAGTCAGGGGACATCGCCGAAGCCCATTGTTTTATATCTGCTAATTACCATCGTAAAATAGTACATTGTTGTGTTTTGATTTACTCAGGGCGACAGTATCCTGCTACTAGTTTTTTTGTTCAATATTTGCTTTTGGTTGGGTGGACTTGTATAAGACATTTACTTATTGTGTGCTTACATTTGTAGATCCTGTTTTGTTTATCACGCATACCGACACCTGGAAAAAGGAGATTTTCTAACGGAGCTCTGAAAGACATTTCCTGGATCCAAGGATACTTCTTGTCGATTTTATTCAGTAAGGTAACAGGGGTAAGTGACACAATTTGGTGACTGTTTATGCTCGTGCATCCAATTTATTTTTTTACACAAAAGCATTGCCATAACCATTTTCTTGGTAACTCGGTTACCTATAACTAGTAGTCGTGAGTATTGTCGCTTTGGTGATACAATACCAAAAGCACGCACGGCCTTCAGTTTGTGTGGCTTTCTTTGTTTTATTTTATACGGAGGCCTTCAGCCCAGTATTTGTTTAGGACCTTCTGGTCCAGTTGACACTGTCAACTAATTGTTTTATTTTGTATTGGAGGTGGCCAAACATCTTTTATCTTTTCTGTGGCCCTTAATAAATCACTTTTAAAACTATCGTGTATTTTTTATGAGGCCTGGCGCCCACAATAGCAAATTTCATTTCCATTTGTAAGCACATATCCCGAAAAGAAGCAACAAGGAACGCCTGGGTCAAGTGAAGAACCCACGAAACCCTGCTCCGGTACTGTGGTACGAAAAGTACAAAGCATAGCTGCCGTTATAACATCAGGCAAAAAGAGGCACTCTGTCAAAGTCCAAAAAACTGCGACAAGATTTTCATTAAGATCTTGCGTAAGACTACTTCGCCTATTTTCTTAAGACTGGCTAAGAATTTTTGCAAGATTTGACACAAAAAAAGTAAATTTAAAAAATGCGCTATTTTCGATTGTAGCAGGACCGTGCTAAGAAACTCTGTAAAGTCCGTCATTCGAACCCGGAACTGCACCTACTTATTATATATAATTGAAAAAGATGTTTAGGTTCAAATTTTTAATACAAGTATTTTTTATTCAATATTTTAGTGGAAATTATTATATTCATGTTTTCAAATTGCTAGGGGCTATAAGCATCGAGGGCCACTTGTGAAATTTTGTCAGTTCGTCTCTGTTATTTTGAAAATTCATAACAAGAAGTGGAGATTCAACGTGCGTATAAATTTTTTAAACCACTTTTGATTGGTTTAGATCTTAAATTAAAATTTACCGCGATTTCAACTAATCAAACCAGGCAATTTTAAAGTTCTTGACCGCTTGATTGGGTTCTTTTGATTTAAAAAAAAGGTAGTGGTGAATAATTGTTAAACGTCGGTTACGTATATTAAAGAATGAATGAAAGCCAATTAGGACCAAGCAGATGAAAGCCAAAATTAAAAATTCAGCTGTAATTCAAAGGAGATACTTCACTGCATCCAATCGATTAAGCTGTATCTAATCAGTAACCAATCTACTAATAATAAAGGAAAGGGGATACCTGACAACGAAAAATGTAATACATTTTATTATAAATGAAAACTTTTGAGAACAATGAAGGTCGTGAATCATGGACCATGATTCACATGATTAGGTAGTACATCTTATGAAAAAATTAAATTTAGTAAAATTTTAGGCAAACGATGAGTTAAAGTAACGGAAAAGTTAATGAATAAAAGTAACAAAACTCCGCCGTGTTTATTCTTGTGTGTTAGTGGGCAACCATTGAAAGTACATGTAGGTTATTCGACTCAAGTAAACCCTTGAAATGAGAACAGTACAAGTTTGAAGTCGGGTACGTTAAACTTGTTCAGTTTCCTCAAACGACTGATGTAAAATTTAGTTCGATTATTAATTTTCCCAAGTGAAGTGTAGAACCTCAAATTTAAGTGGATTATTTTGGATTTATTTTTTAATTTCAGGTAATACTTTGTTTAAAAAAAAATAAGTATCTATACGATATATAAAATATGAAACAGGAAGTTAGATACCGGTAAAGGATAATTGAAATGATTTATTATTGGATATTAAAAGAATTAATAAATAAAATTAAACGACGCCCCAAGAAAACTTGGGTTTTTTTGGTTGGATCTTTTTTTTGAAAAGATTTTAACTAGTTTTAATTCTAAAACATATCTTTTAAACCAGTTTTTTAATGTACTGTTACCTTTATATCTTAAAATATCCAAGAATCCAAATGAATTTTTATTCGAGGGCATTATTTTCGAAAATCGAAATTTAAGTTTTAAAACAAATAATATTGTTCAATTTTCTCAAGTTTCCTTGGTTGTTAATTAAATAAATTTAAGATTTATAAATTATTTATGATGGTTGTTATAACCGGAACAACGAAATACTGATGCATATTATTTTAAAAACACTTCTGCATACTAAATTACAGAAGCGGTAATTACGCAAGTAATTAAAATAAAATTTAAGGTTTTTTGAAAACTTACAAAAAATTATTTATCCCCCGTTTCATCATGATTTTGAAAAAACAATAGAAGAACTTTCTTTGGTTACGCCTATTTTTTTCAATTAAAGTGTTTAGGTAATTAGAAATTCCATTGTAAACTTCTGTGTGATAATTGCTTAAACATCTAATTTTTCACTTTTGTACCCAGGTTACATTCAAAAAGTCCCAGTATTGTGCTGAAAAATCAAGCGTTTCATCAATCATCAATTTGACAATTTACTTTCATTTAAGTTAAAAATTTTAAGACACGATTATTTGGAAGAGGTCACAGAAGAGTATCAATCATATAATCATGCTAAATCCGATGGTGAAATTATATTTTAAATAGCAAATTATTATTAATGTTCAAACTTGACTCATCAGAATAAATAAACAATATTTTGCATACTGTGGAAGATATAATATACGAATTTTCGATTTAGATATAAAGTGAAATTAATTGAATGGTTGTTAACTTTTCATTTTCTTATTGCTATAGGTACTTCATTTTTAATTGGCGATAAGTAATTCAACAATATATTTTTATGACCCTTTGAAATCTTCAAAATGTATAGGGTTTTTGAATTTCAATTTTAAAAAATAAAGAAAAAGTATTGGCATAGTATTATGAATTATTATAATATAGCAACGGTGGGCAACCTCCGGCCCGCGGGCCAACTCCGGTCCGCGTAAAGTTCTAATCCGGCCCGCGAGATCTTTAGAAAAAATAATAAATAAATATTTTCAAAAACAAAAATTTTAAAGAAAAGGATTAGGTTAGTACCTAACATAAGGAAAAAGGAGAGATCTACACTTTAATTTTCGATATAATTCGTCTTATTTAAATTAAATTAAAAAGTATTGTAAAAAGTAAATTGAAAAGTACACTAGACCCTCCATGTACGCGAGTTCGATGTACGCGAATTCAGAATAACGCGAATTAGATTTTGATACCTGAATTTTTTATACGCGAAGCAAAATTCCATTTAACGCGAATTAAGTTTTCGCGTATTATTAAAATAACTAGGTGTCACAGTCGGCCTACCGGCCGCCTTTAGCCATCTAGACCGTGTCGGATGTGGTTGTTCGGCCTTCGGCCTCGCTACAAGGTTCTAAAGTAGCCTATGTTTTTCGTAGCGTTGTAAATATCGTAACTTCTACACCAAATTTGGTTAAGATTAGTCAAATAGAAACTTAAAGCACGTGCACGCGTATTTACATTGTCGATCGGTTGACAGCTTGACAGCATTCATTATTGTTTTTTAAGTTGATTTTGAGTAGCCTGCCTTCCTTTAATGGGACGCGCATGAATGGATTATCGAGATTCCTTAAAGGAAGGCAGGCTACTCAAAATCAACTTTCCTTTCCTTTGCGAATTTTTTTCTTTGTAATTTGTTATAAATGATAAGAGAAATAAATATAGTACTTAATTAACTTTGTTATAAATATTATTGTTTTTATATTTTCAGAAAAACATACAAGTAACAAAAATGTGTCCATTAACTATACTAAGGCCCGCGGACGAATATTATTCGTAAATATTATTAAATTAATATTTAAATATTAAATTAAATATTATTCTGGCCCCTGTTATACAAAAGGTTGCCCACCCCTGTAATATAGTATTAGGTGCTATAATACTCACTTTGAGTTTTCTTAAATAAAAGTCGAAATATATAAAAAGTACCTTAGAAACTACTTGTTACAATTTATTAAAATTAGCTTAAAGTTGCTAAAAGCTATAGCTTAGCTACTTTTAAAAAGGAGCTTACCCAACTCTTAATGCAACTAATGTCTGGTAATTTTATTAATGTAAGTGCATACTCTACTTGCATGTAATTAACTTTCAAAATCGCGATACTTTGAATAAAACTGAGTTTCCTTTAAGGTCAATGTATGTTAGCGAAAGTAATAAGGCAATAATACGTGATTTTATACCAACAACATAATAGGAGTTAATTATGCACCTATACCAATATTATTCAAATTAAAAATTATATTTTTAAAAATATAACTTTAAAATATAGAAATAACACAAATATTTTACTCTTTAATTTTCTACTAAATGACTCATATTTTGTCAAATTAATTTAAAATTTTTTATCGGAAAAGAATGATGCATTCGGTACCCGAAATAACTTCCACTTAATTCATGTCCGGTGACGTTCTTGTCCAAATACTTTAACAATAAAATACTAAAGACTAACATAAAATTTTTCTCAAATATAAATTTTTAATTTAGGCTAAAATTAACAACTAAAATTTGCTAAGCATTGTTTACATGTTTAGCTAAATTATATGGAAAAGTTGTATACAATAGAACAATAATTTAGATAATATGTTAAAATGGTTAAAATTTTACACAAAAGTGCATAAAAATGATGGCTGCATTAATTATTGTTATATAACACAAAATTATCTACAATTTATAAACATTATAAGTAAATAATAGGCAGGAGCCCCACCAAATAAAATTTTAATTACGATGTGAACACAAGCAAAATAATATTTTAACTTCGAGAATGAAAAAGTTGACTTTAAAAATTTAACATAAGTAAGTAGGTATACCAGAAATTTTTCTTCCTGATAGTAAAAGAACAAATGTTAACAAGTTATACATTCACTTTTGTACGAATAAAGTTATTATTATAATCAAATATAATCTTATTTAGTGGTTTTATTAAAAACTATACCGTGGAACTAAAAACAGCTATGTTAATATTACCATTGTTACAGGTAGACCCTCGAATGATCATTAGGTATACAGTTGGGCATTTCGAATCAGTAAGAAGTGAGTACATATTATTATGCATATAATATTTTCATAATTTAAAAAATTTAAGCAAAAATTCAACGCGTTTGGATGATACCTTATTATATCCTAATTTATATAGTGATAAGTTGGCCATTCGCTTTCAGCCTATTAATTACATTGTTTTAAATTTTGAAAGTGCTTGGTAGTAAAGGAAATACTGTATGTTCCTTTCCAAGTGGGTTTTGGATTACTTTTCTGATGGTAATTGTGTTATTTTAAAAAATATAAAGTGTCGAAGTTGAATGGACAGGAAGGCATATTTGTAAATATTTTAGGCATAATTAATAATGTCATTGTTTATTATTTTCAATACAAATTATAAACGTGAAAATGATTGTAATCTAAGAATTAGTCGACCCTCAATTGAAGTAAAATTACATACTTATAAAATTACTCTCACGCACGAAAAGGCCAAATTATTAATATATTCTACAATCGTGTTAATTATCTATAAGGTTTAGTGTGATTTAATTTAGGTATGCAATTAAGGTTTCGTAAAAAATTGTCAAATAATATATTACGCAAACACCTAATTGCATAAATAATGCATTACTTTTTTGTCGATTACCAATTTTTACATAATTTGCATGTAACTTTTCAAAGAACTAGATCAAATTAACAAGACTTACCAAATATGCGTAAATTAAGTTATGATTTTGAATTTAAAAAAATTTGATTAATTATTCAAATTTATGTAGCGTTCATAATATATAGGCAAAACAGTTTTCTGCCGAAAATGAATAGAAATAAAAACTTTTTCGCGAATTATTTTATATTTGCTATAAGTAGGTAGGTTTATAAAGATTATCTGAAAAAAATTTTCAAATTGGTAATAACGCGAATATTATATAAGAGAATTTAATTTTACTCATCGTTCAAAATTTATTGGCAAAATCTTTCGAACATAATTAATTGCAAATTAAAGTCATATAATTTAGATATTTTTTATAATTAATTTGTTACAATAGTTTGAAAGACATACAGTATCATGTCAAGTAAAAAAAATTATTCGGAAGATTTTAAAAAATCAGTTTTAAAGTGGTTGGATGATGGAAACACAATGACATCAGCCAAAATGCAATTTGGGGTACCACATCAAACAATAAGTTTTTGGGATAAGAAAAGAACAAAATATGGAACCGCGGACTCGCGACGAAAAACAGGACGACCAAGAAAAACGACAAAGAGGGACGATAAAATGATTGTCCGTGAAGCAAACAAAAATCCTCGCCTCACAGCTGTTGAAATCGTTCGTGATTTTAACGAAAACCGCGAAGATAAAATAAGCGTTTCTACGGTAAAACGTCGACTATACACTGGTGGACTATTTGGTAAACGTCCTTCGAAAAAACCATTAATATCAAAGAAGAATCGGATGGCCCGATTAAAATTTGCAAAAGACCATTTACACTGGGATATAAAAGAATGGTCTAAAATTCTTTGGAGCGACGAAAGTAAATTTAATTTGTTTTCCTCGGATGGTATAAGGTATATTCGACGTCCGAAAGGTAAAAAATATGACATTAAGTATCAAGTTCCTACTATAAAGCACGGTGGTGGAAATGTTATGGTGTGGGGCTGTTTTCCCGTGATGGTGTTGGACCGTTACACAAAATTAATGGCATCATGGATCGATTCGTGTATGCCGACATATTGAAAAATAATATGCTACCACATGCTAAGAGTAAAATGCCACGCGGATGGACATTTCAGCAAGATAATGATCCAAAGCACACATCTAAACATGTAAAGGTATACATGAATAAGGCCAAAATTCGCCTGTTTGAGTGGCCTAGTCAGTCTCCAGATATAAATCCGATAGAACATTTGTGGGAAGAGCTCGAACGACGCATTAGAAGTGCAACATACCGAAATACAAATCAGTTATGGGAAGCTTTACAGACGGAATGGGCAAAAATTCCATTAGAGCGTTTAGTGAAGCTGGTTGACTCTATGCAATCACGGTGCAGGGCCGTTATTGCTGCAAAAGGATTCGCAACAAAGTACTAAATACTTCTGAACTTGATTATTCAATTACATTACCGCATTTTTTGTTTTACGCGATTTTTAAATGTACATGTTTTAAGGAAATATTTAGACTTTTTTTTTAAATAAAATTTTTAAAGACGTATGTGGTTATTCAAAGAGATGTAGTTATACTTTTTAATTCCCAACTACATAAACAATAAATTTTGAAAATATCAAAGACAAAAGTTGGAATTTGAAAAGTTATTGTAAAAAAACTATTTTGCCAATATATTATGAACGCTACTGTAAATTGAACTTCTTATGCATGATGCAGTAATGCATTCATCTCTGTCGATATTATACCTAACAGCCTTTAAAAATAGAAAGTATAAAATGAACAATATTCCAAAAAGTTATCGTTAAATTTAAAACTTTGATACCAAAACAATTTAGTCATCGTTGAGTGTCAACGGGAGACGGGACCTATTTCTTTTTTAAATTAAAAAGTTACCTAATGTTGTACGTAAAATATATGTATATTTAATTTATTAACCACTATACATAATATTACAATACATAGTATGTACATTATTTTTTAAAGCAAGTGATTTCTCGGTGCGATGCACACAGCGTATAAAAGGAACGTTTACTTCAACATAAAATATTGTGAAATTAAGTGTTTCTAGTACATTTAAGAATTGAACAATTGAGAAAGTATTTGTATAGGAAGTTATGAACAGATTGGATGTTTTAAATTGTTCTAAATTTATAAACCGTTAAAAAGCAGGTCAATATCCACTCAAGGCTAGCAAGGTGAATACAAGAATTGGTTTAGTACCTTTAAAATATTGTAAATATTATCGACTATTAATAATAGTTTATAAGTTTAGAGTAAATTAATGTAATATAGATTATTTCAAAAAGGATTTTAATTTATTGAAAATACACAAACGATAATATTTACTATATTTATATGTATATTATGGATATTTAAAGTAAAACCCACAGTTTTTTTTACTTTTTCCACAAAAACAATAAAATTTTAATATTTCTGGTTTTTAGGAATTTTATACCAAGCAAAAAACTGGATATTATTTTTATAAATTTTGTTTAAAAGAGGTACACAAGATTTTTCGATAAAGTATCAAAGCAAGTTAATTTTTAAGAAATTCTTGAGGATTTTCTACAAAATTCTGCAAATTTTTAATTTAAAGTCTGATTAAAAGGTAATAAATACATAAAAAAAATTTAGTTAAAACAGTATTTTCCGATTAATCCTATATATTAAATATCAAATCAGCAAAAATAACTTCTATTTATTGTATTTTGTTATAAATAATCCATTTTAAAATTCAATGATAATTTAAAATAAATCATGTGACCTTAAACGCAACGCCGTTGTTTGACATCACACGGCACAATAACCCCGCTTTCTTGTTTACTCTACTCGTGGCTGTTTTTTGTTGTCTTTTTGTGGGTTTCCATGATAATAACAGATTTTAACACTAACAAACTACAACTTTCAAAGCACAAAACCACAGAACAATAATATAAATGAAAGTAAAATTCTGCCGTGTGACGTCACAAGCAAATGGCGACTTGCGCGGTCGTTTCCTTCAATTCAAATTGACGGATTTTTAAATATTTTTTAAATTATTATCAAAACGAAAATAAATAAATTAAATAAATTAGTATATTTAGTTATTTTTGATCCAACTACGCTATAAAAAAAATTTATGCATCTTCCCTATTGTTACATACATTTATTTATTTATTACGATAGTGCACATTCACTGTTTTATTTTTTATAATAGTAGGTATTATCTTAAAAAATTGGATACAAATTAAAGATGCATTTAAGAAGAATTTAATGTTTTCTTCTTCTGATGGCAGGATTGGTGTGATTGTTGATGATTGTGTTCATATTTAGAAATGCATCATGTAAATTCTAATATTTGGCATTGATTTTCGAAAATAACAAGAAACTAGAGTATAATTCGTGGAAGTCTTCCGAAGAAGTAATAAAAATAACTAAAATTTTCTTTTCGAAATCTTTTTCGTAAAATTCGACTGATTTATTTTGTAGAATGGATTGTGAATCCAGCAATTATTCTTTCTAAGATGATACATTTTGGTGAATAGTTCGTTCTGAATTTTCCAGAAAATCGTGGAAGGTTAAAAAGCAACTAAAATTTATATATTGTCGTATTTTGCTGGCCTCTTAAAATTCATATAGGTGAAAAGCTTGACATTCTTCTTTATTTTAATAGCTAAAAGGGTTTTTCTCTCATGCGATAGAATTTGTATCTTATATTTGTATCTTATGCAAGCAAGCGTTTTGTTCATGGGTGGCTGAGCTCGGCAATACAACATGACCATGTTAACATGATTTAATAGCGGAATGCAGGGGGTTTCTAGAAAGATAACTCAACTATCATAAATTTCACTTTCACACGATTTCTGCTTGGAAACCGAATAAAGCTGTGGAACTCTGAAAGATGTATTTTAGGCTCACTACTTGATCTCATGAAGGAATCTGTCACATCAGATTCAAAGGAAATGATATTGTTGCAATGAAAATCAAAATTTTGTAGAAAAGCTTCCTAAATTTGTATAAGTTCTAAAAAGGTGAATTATTGTAAAAATAACAAATTTTGTATGTTGGTAGATATTGTATTCTTTCTAAAATTTTTCACAGTGTCATTTTAATACATTAAGAGTCTGGATTTGTGTAATCTAGCAATAAAGATCATAATTCAGTGTAGAAAGTGATAACATGGAAGTGACTCGGGTATCGACGAATACTTCAACAAAACCAGTGAATTCTGGAACATAAAACACTTTAAAATAGTTTAAAAACTCTAAAAATTACATAAAGACTTACCTTCAGACGCTTTATAAATTTAATAACGTGATATTTGGAACATTTGGATATAATTAAGATTTAGAAGTGGTACAATAGACACAATATTTTGAAAATTTCTCACATGATAGTGGAAAAGTCAGTCTGCCTTGTGCACTCAACAAATGTGGATCGTACGGTTAAACTGTAACCAATATTTGATTTTGGATCCTCATATTTGGAGGTTATTGATTTTGGATCCTTAGGAAGTTTTAGTTGGCCTTTGGCGCTCAATCGAAGAAGGTCGTACGGTTAAAATTTAACCAATATTAATTTTGGATCGTTATGTTTGGAGGTTATTGATATTGGATCCTTAGGAAGTTTTGAGTCTCCTTGGTGCGCTCAACCGATGAAGTCCCGTGCTGATAAAATCTAACCAATATTGATTTTGGATCCTTACATTTGGAGGTTATGAAATTTTGGACCGCACAATTTTATGCGACTTCGTGGATGGAATGCAGCAGCAAAGCTCACGTTTGAGATACCTTGCTACCTTAATTAATATCCTTTTTCTAAATGCATTGTTTTGGTGAAGTAGATGGAATAACCATTTTTAAAGACACGTCGCTAGTAATTTTGTCATTTGGCTATTTTAAACAGTAGCACTTCGTTAAATTGGAGGTGATAACACCAGAAAATGTTGAGAATTTTGATCGATGCAAGGAACTAACGCGTACACCACTCGACTCACTGAAGGAAGAAATTTTAACTGGATTATCAATCCCTGATCCTGCGCAGATGCAGAGCATGAGTCATAGTGTAACTTCGGGTGAACGAGTTTTAAAAGCGATAAGGTATTTTAAACATTCTTATTTAATTTTCATTAAAAATCAAATTTTTGAACTTTACGGCGTCGCATCTAACTCAAGGGTACTGATAGCGACTACCATTCAACATTTAAATAAAATTTCATTATTTCACTCAATAATAAAGACACTTAGTCAAGAAACTAAAGCGAATTTAACAAAAACATTTCACATCTGTGTTGGTATTACATCAACACCGACCAAAGAACTTAAGAAGAAGTGGCAACAAATTCAACAATTCTATTGTTTTGTAAGGGAATTTTCCCAGTATAAATTTTTGTACAACATTTACTTTGTATTTTTAACTGGTACCAGGGTAACTTTAAAATTTTATAAACTGAATATAAAAATTTTCAAAGCAACAATATTTTATTTGTCTCATAAAAGTGAGGAAATTAAGAAAGATCCACAGCTATTAATAAGCAGCCATTTAAGCGATTTGGTGAGTTATTTGTGGGAACATTCTCTGGGTTTTGCACTTCTGTTGTTTTGCTGAGCTGAGCTAGGACCGGAGCAGATAGGTTGTTGGGATTATATTTTTTTTAAGTGCTTATTCAAATTAGAGGCTCGAGATCACGACAATATATTGGTATATACAGTGCTGTTAAAAAGTCTTGGAACAAGACGTTTTTTATATTAAGAGTACTAAAATGGAAAAATTCACACTATACATAATATGTTATGGAAACTTCATGTATAAGATTAGAGCACTAATATAAAATACATAAATTTTATAAAAAAGACTAGCAAATTAAAAATTTAGAATGACTTAATGATTCTTAATTTGAATGATTGTCTTAATTCCTTCTAAAATACTATTTGTTAATTTTGTTCCATTCTGCCAGTCTTTTGCATTTGTCGGATATTTCTCATTCTTCAATCTGTCGTGGTGTTCGCATAAATGACCTTAATAGGCCAATTGAACCATTCCAGTTGTTTTCCCCAATGTTTTGTTTATTTTCTAAATAATCCTTTACTCATCTGGCCGTATGCTTTGGGTCATTATCTTGTGTAATAAAATTTTTTCCGTTTAGTTTTAATCCAGAAGGGATCTCAAGCTTTATAAAAACCTCTAAATATTGTTCTGCATTTAATTTTCCCTTTATACATAGAAGATCCTCCAACTCCTGCCGCTCAAAAACATCCTCAAACCATCGTAGGTTCTCATCTTACTTGACGGTAAACGCCTAGCATTCTTCTTTATATTCTTTTCCAGGCCTTCTCCTCTTGTACTTATTTACTTTTTGAGGTAAAGATTTCTTTTTACTACACATTCTAGTTCGGATTTAAAAAAATTACTTAAATCCTAATGATTTTTAATCTATCTATAAAGTTTATTTTGTCCATTTTGAATAGTTTATTCAAAAGTAAGTCTTAAAATAAAAAGTAATAATAAACAAACTGAAAACCTCCGAAAACTTTTTTTTTTACTTTTCTGCAATTTTTAAGTTCAACTAGGGATCATAACGAAAATTTTGGCTTAAAATACATTGGAAATATTTCATTTTTTGCAATAGTTTCCTGGAGCGTCAAACATCCTTCATTTAGCTTCGCAAATATGACATTGTCCATCAAGGTATGCAAATTAGACATACCTTCACTTCACATCATCATTCATTCAACCCCAGGGTTTCGGAGAATACCATTTAGAGAACATTGTATCGGAGAGTGGTAATTGAAGAAGCACTTGACTATTTTTAATGAGCAATTTTAAAACATGCAAAAGGAATCGATTCGTCACATGTGAAACCGCTTTATTGCAGGTTATTGACTTAATGCTAATTAAAATGATGTATTTTCTTATGCAATACAGATACCATATAATATGTTCTATAAACCTGCTTTTTATTATTAGAGTTAGAAATTTATACTTATACTCTTCATCGCGTCTTAACAATCAATATTGTATTAAATTAAAATTAAACTAAATGAACAATGAAAATCGATTCTTTTTCATAAGCATTATATATAACCTAGCGCTAAACAGCTTACAGACAGAAATTTATTTTTATTGTTTACTCGACTTGTTAATTTTAAACTTATAATTTAATATTATTTTCACAAGTTAACAATTTGCATATCTTAAATCAATGTTCCAATATTGCGCTTTCTTGGTATTGCTACGAACCGTTATGGGAAAATTAATTTTAACATAATATATAAATTGGACAAATACTCGTATATTCGAAGTTACAAAAATTTTAAAATATAGCTAATATAATATTATTATTATCCATAGAATATTTGATATTTTTCATTATAGGCCAGTCATTGGGGATCAAAAATAGGGCTTACCTGGAAATAAGTCCGGAAGTTTTGAAACTTTGCAGGTTTGTAGGTTTGGATATCCAGAACTAAAATTCACAAAATGCACAATCCCAGACATGCCGCTGGCGCCGCCATCTTGCCAAGATGGCGCCCAAAAACGCTTTTTTGCAAATATCTCCAAAACTATGCGTTTCTCGAAAAAGTATGTAGAGCGCAAAATTAAAGAGGAGGAAATTTCCTATAAAATATGTTCCTAGTATATTTTCGCTAAAGTAAACCGTTAAGGCACAAATGCCCTCGCCAAATTAAAAATTTTGCGTAAGTTTTCTGTAGAGGCGAATTTCGGAAATAATATGTGTAGTAGGGGTCCCCAAATCTAATATTTTGGAACTTTATAAATATTTATCACGAAACAGTGGCACATCTTTTATTCAATTAATCGATTAATTCATTAATTAATCCATGTTAATAATTTATGATCAATTAATCTGTACCAGTTATGTGAATTATGAACAAAGACACTATCAGTCAAATGCAGTAGTCATTTTCGACGGCTATCCCACAAGCGCAGATGAAAAAGGCACGAAAACCGCAGAGCGACAGCGAAGATCAAAAAAAAAAATTACAGCAGATGTTTTGTTTGACGAGTCTATGTCTCCCACAGTTCCACAGTCAAATTTCTTGTCAAACGATGTCAACAAAGATCGCTTTATATCCATCTTGAAACGGAAATTTGAAGAAGCGCAGTTCACCGTAATTCAGGCTACAGAAGATGCAGACACACTGATAATAAATACAGCTATCAAGATGTCATCTTCATATGAATACGCCATTGTTGTTGGGGAGGATGTCGACCTCATTGTTCTGTTGACAGCACTGTGCAAGACTCATGATAATGTTTACCTCCTAAAGCCTGGGAGAGGAAAAACGGTCCAAAATATTTATTCGTCGCAAAGTTTCAAAGGAACAGATGTAGTGAAGGATAACATCTTGTTCCTTCACGCAATAAGTGGATGTGATACGACGTCGGCCTTATTTAACCAAGGAAAGATGAAGTTTTTAACAACATTAGAAAAACATAAAGAGTTACAAGATCATATTCAAGTTTTTAAAAATAAACATGCCACCGCTGATCAAGTTGCCTTTGCCGGTGAGAAATTTCTCCTTGCACTCTATGGATCCAAAGACACAAATGATATCAATCTTGATAAATATCGATACCAGTGTTTTGTGAAGTCGGTAACAAAAAGTAAATTTAATTTGGCATCCTTACCACCGACAAGCGCAGCTGCACGACAGCATTCATTGAGAACATACTATCAGGTTCAACTATGGCGTGGCTGTCCGAAAGTAGTTGAAGAATGGGGTTGGAAGAAAACACAAACTGGCCTCACTCCAGTAAGTACTTTAAAAGATCCTGCTTCCAAAGCACTACTTGCTTTTTTATCTTGTAAGTGCAAGACGGCTTGTGGTAGAGCCTGCGGATGCAGGAAAGCAGGATTGAGATGTTCAATGATTTGCGGTGTCTGCAATGGGAAGACTTGTGAAAATATCAGCCAAGTGACACTGGACGAATCCGATGAAGAAGACCTCCATTCGCTGCTTGATGATTCTTGATCGACTGCAGAAGGAGAATCCGACGAGTTGAAGGAAATTGATATCGATTCTGAAGCTGAGGTAACCATTTTCCCCGTTGAAGATATGGAAATCAACGAGCCAGGTCCGTCTGGCCTTTGCCAAAGATAATTTTAGTACCTAAGTGGATTAGGCCTACAGGGGAAGCCACGTTAAAAAAACGCGCCGTGTACTTTACCTCTTGGGTGGTGTGGAAACAAGTACAGCATTTTAAATCGAAATTAATTGATCATAAATTATTAACATGGATTAATTAATGAATTAATCGATTAATTGAATAAAAGATATGCCACTGTTTCGTGATAAATATTTATAAAGTTCCAAAATATTAGATTTGGGGACCCCTACTACACATATTATTTCCGAAATTCGCCTCTACAGAAAACTTACGCAAAATTTTTAATTTGGCGAGGGCATTTGTGCCTTAACGGTTTACTTTAGCGAAAATATACTAGGAACATATTTTATAGGAAATTTCCTCCTCTTTAATTTTGCGCTCTACATACTTTTTCTAAAAACGCATAGTTTTGGAGATATTTGCAAAAAACCGTTTTTGGGCGCCATCTTGGTAAGATGGCGGCCCCGGCGGCATGTCTCGGATTGTGTATTTTAGTTCTAGATCCCCAAACCTATAAACCTACAAAGTTTCAAAACTTCCGGACTTATTTCCAGGTAAAAATCCCCAATGACTGGCCTATTAAGGCTATTTGAGAACGTTAAATTATAGCCTGTAGCCCACTTCGTGCACTTTAGGGATCACGACCAAAGGAAACATCTCTAAAAGACCGCTTTCACTATCGTCCTGACAGGTGTATTTGTGCTAAAAATCATTCGTGCAAGTGCGAATATGTGTGGGTTTGTAATCATCCAGTCAAATGTAAATCATTTTCTTTGGTAAAATAAGTCAGGTAAACTTTATTGTTTAGTTAAAATGATCAAGTTAAAATTTAACTGAAAACAGAAGATAATTGTGCGATTACTTGACATTCATACACATCCATCAGTCAATTTGGTTCTGAGAATGTCAAATTTACATACTGGTTTATAATAAGTTCCAAATTTTTTCAAATTAGGTTGCAACTAATAATGGTAAATAATCGACTTCGTAACTGTAAATCTTTGACATACTTCACATGTTCTGTTACATGGTATATTATCAATTCTTAAATAAACCCATAGAAAGAAAATCAATATAATGGACAAATAATACATTTAAACTAATAGAAAACCTTTCTTCTTCTTATTTTCAAGCATTGCTATTTTATTGTATCGAGACTGAACTTGAACAAAAATGATCTAAAACCAGCCAAGACCACTTTAAAAACTTTTATATTTTTATGGTCCTGTAGGACCATTGTAGTTTAAAATACAATGATCGTAATAAATATAATAAAATACGGAGTGATTTTACATTATTTAAACAAAAAAGAAAGAATAATAAAATAATATTTTTCTTGCAATTTAAATTTCATGTGAGAATTGATGCAATAATTAACACCGTTAAGATTTAAATAATAAAGAATTTCTCTTAATAATAAAATAGTACGTTAAAGTATATGTTGACCCAGTTTAGGCATGAGAAACTGTAATGACTTTTATTTTATTTTCAGCATGATAATCATAATACATGTAGCGATTGTTGTATGTGCTCTTCTACCGGCGATAAATGGTCACGGTCGACTTATAGAACCACCAAGCAGGGCTTCGGCATGGAGGTACGGTTTCGATACACCCCATAATTACAACGATCATGAGCTGTATTGTGGAGGCTTCACCAGACAATGGGTGAAAAATGAGGGGAAATGTGGTGTTTGTGGAGATGCGTGGGATTCCAAGTAAATATTTATACCAAAATTAATAATAATCATGTTTTACAATTCAAATTTCCAGATTTCCCCGTGCACATGAATACGGAGGGACGTACGGAAAAGGAGTAATTGTACGAAAATACAACGTAGGAAGCGTAATTAACATACGAGTCGAATTAACAGCAAATCATAATGGTTACTTCGTATTTTCGCTATGCGAAAATTATAAAAACACAACGCAGAGTTGTTTGGATAAACACGTTTTAAAAATAACACGTCCACAAGAATCATTAGATTTCAACAACATAAGATATTATCCAAAAGAAGGCAACAAAGTTTACGAAATAAAATACAGATTACCAAAAATAGCGTGTCCGCATTGCGTGCTGCAATGGCGCTACATTGCAGGTAAGGAATTCTACGTGCAAGTATTTTTAAAGATCTGATCCAATTAATTTTAGGAAACAATTGGGGTAAATGTTCTAACGGAACGGAACAAGTTGGTTGCGGACCCCAAGAAGAATTTAGAGCTTGTTCAGATATACAAATTGGAAAAGGATTTGCGTCAGAAACCACGTCGGTACCAGAAGCTCCAGAAGAAGAACCGACTACAGTATTGCCAGAACCAGAAGCAACCTACAGTCCAATTTCTGCTATTCTTATTTCCTTGGTTTCTTTTTTAGTAGCATTTTTAATTTTCTTCCTGTTATACTTTCGATATTACCAAGTTGGTAAAAAACTTAAAAAATGGATAAAAGAAAAAAGATCTCCAAATAGAAACGAAATTTTTAATCATGCACCTGCTCCTCCGCCACGAGCAAAACGAATCTTAAATAACAAATCTTATACAAAAGAAGAACTACACGACGTGGAATTGAACGTCTGATAGTGTCGGTGTTTTAAAGCAAAATGTGATTTTTTTTATAAACAATTAAATTTTTAATTGGAATGGTTGCAACTAAAATGTTTACTAATACTAAATTTTGTTTTAAAAGAGAAAGAGAAACGAATTGATGAATGGATTATTTATTGTTTATCATTAATTATTTTTGATTATTAGTGAAAAATTTGGTTGTTTTAGATTAATAGGTAGATAGGTACCATAAACTGGGGTGACTTTGTCTTACCATAATTTAAAAACCTACTTTTAGTCTATTTTATTACGAGTAGTTATTTACCCAATAGATTTACTTTGTCATCATGCAAACTGCTGTACAGATATGATGGCTAACAAGTTTCACCACATGAACCACAAATCAATTGATTATTATTAATGGTGTAACCTTTAAGATAGATTGTCCTCAGTTTACTGTACGAACGTCCTTAAATATACAAAGTTACTGAACTGATTAAGTGGATCAAGAGGGTCGAGTGTTGAGATGGCAGCTAAATCAACCGTGGAGGATAAGAATTCTGTAACAAATCGACTGATTGTCAGGTCAATAAGTATAAAAAATAATGTCTAAAATGGTTAATTAATTATTATAATTTTTCAAAACTTTGTTAGACTAGCATTTCACTTTACGGAAAATTATTTTTTGGAATGTAAAATATTGTTACGTCTAACAAGATGAACGTTTATTTAATTTTAACCAACCAGTCTTCTTATCAGATGTCCTCTAAATGAATTTATTCAAATCGAGCTGTTTATCAGAAATGTAATAATATTGAAATTGATAATCCAACTGATAAAGTTGGACTTCTAGTTACTTGATCTTCGATAGTAATATGTATTTATTGCTGCATTACTAATGAAAATGCAACCAAAAATATTTGCTTGTTAACAAAGTTAACTGACGACGTTATAATATTGGAAATGTAATTAAGCTTCTAGGTATAATTTAAACTTTAAAATTCAACGAGCAAATCTAACTAATCTTTATCGATACATTTCCGATAATACATCTAATGTTATATTATTTACCTACGATTGTTTACCTCATATTAAGAAGTAATAGTGATGATAATTCCACTCAGGGTCAAATTTTGGCGTTTCGACCAATCAGCGTGCGTTTATTTTACATGATACTTATACAGATACAAATCGTGCAATACGAAAATATTCAAATAACCCTATGTAAAATTGAAAAATTTGAATATTGTGAATATCGAATATTTGTAGTAATCATTCATACGTAATAAAAAATATTCGAATATAATTTATGAGTGTGATGACGTCATGACTAACAGATGCGATGCAGGTACCGGTTCAACGCATTATTCAACCCTAATAAGTGTCAACCCGAGTTCACTTAAAGCAATGTACTTCTAACAAATTTTATATTAGTAACGAATTTTATATTACAAATTTAGTGCGATTATATGCTTCCATTTTTTTCGGTACTTACGAAATTTTCTGTTTGATTTTTTTTGCAATGATTGTGATGCGATATGGTCAATTTGTTTCACAATTTTCGACATTAAAAATGGCGTTTGAAATGTCGATTTTCGTATGTGATGTGCTTTTAAGTCGTGGCGTTTCTTCACGGAATTATCACCGCAACAGCAACGCGGATTCGGACAATACTCAAAGATTCATCTCGTACAGGTTTCAGCTGCGGAGATTGACACTCGCTGTGCTGCGCTACGCTCGTGCAATCTCCTTGCTAAAACCTGTACTCGCTGAATCTTTGAGTATTGTCCTTATCCTTGTGCTGTATCGTGCGATAATAGATTTGACAACCGATTGATATCATTAAAATAAATTGTGCACGAGGGCTTTCAAACTAAACAGAATTACAAAATCAGATATTATAGTAGATAATGTTGTTGACAATTCCGCAACATTTTTATTTCCAAAAAAAAAGTTATTTTTAATTAAGGATCCAAGGAATTCCTTTATAAACAAACAAATAAATTTTCCAAAATTTTAATAAACCTTGACAGAAAGTAATTAAAAATAATAGTGGTACGAATATCATCAATAACAGGTTAAAACTATTTACGGAAATTAGACCGGAAATTTTGCTGATTAGTTATTCACGTTTTATATTATTTGCAATCCAATAATTTATTTTTATTGTGAAATAAATTGCACTCACCTTTTCAAATTTTCTTTTAAATTACGATATCATTCACCGATAGGGTTTTCAAAAAAAACCGAATTTATATTTTGGTGATTTTCAGTATAAAAATCTTTTCCTATAATTATTAATCACATAATATTTTCTAAAACAGACTAAATTTGAATGTGGTTTAGTTGAATTTGATAAAATTATTTACGCAGCGAATTACAAAACTGGACATTCCTAGGAATAAAAATTTTTTTGGCATGATGATGTAAGTTTGGTAAAATGAAATTTAATTAATTATCTTGTTATTCGAACATAAAAAATATTATGTTGTGATAATGAATTGCATGTTGTGTTAGTTAATAATTTCTGATGCAGAAAAACTGCTTGTTTTTGTAAGTCAATATTATTATGGTAAATTTTAAAAATAGTAAAACTGTACATAACTAAAAAAACTAAAAAAAATATCATATTGATAATTTTTAATAAAATTTAAAAGAAAATGAGTATTTTTTAAAAATAATGTCAAGTTGTACTCGTATGTTGATAAATGGTGTTAAATTTTGAATTTCAAGAAACTCGAAAATTTTATCACATATCTGGTTTAAATAACCAGAAGGAAATAACATGGTAAATCAGTTTTTAAGATTATTTTTTCCCAATGTAACGGATAATAATGAAAATGGTATCAATCGAGAGAGATGATTTCCTCATCTGAAGTAATCAAGCACTTGATATTTGTTCCTTAATTATTGTTAAAATGTTAAAAAGTCTTATTAATATTATAATATAATTATTATCAGTTGATGAAAGTAAAAGTCGGCAGCAATAAAATTCGACAGATTTTTCAGTCTTCCTTTGAAAGACTGAAAAATCTGTTAAAGTGTTATAAAAATGTTTACAACAGAAAAGCTTCACAGAGATTTGATAAATCTCTTTAGAAGCTGGTTTTTCTAATATTTTTTAATAACCGAATTGGGTAAACCACTATTAACTAAACTACAAGCATTTTCTTTCAAAAACGCCATCATGCCACCATGGTATTTGTTCAATATGTGTGTGGCATACGTGTGAAGTCACACAGGCAAATAATATGTAAAAAAATATTATGTTCATATAAACATGCAAACAAAAGCAATAAAGGCATGCACTACATGTGTCGAGCCTGTCTTAGTTCTAACTTAAACTTTGTTAGAAATTAAGCGAAGAAATGGACGACGAGCCCGCTGGAACGATTCTGCATTCTTGCAATTGCATCTCATAGCTTGTCCTGCGGGAATCCGTTCAGAAAAGATCCGGGTTTCGAACCGCATGGAAATAAGTCCAAATGTTGATGCTGAACAGTAGGGCTGGGAAATCGATTCAGTTGTTAAACATTTCAAAGAGGATGCACAAATTCAAGTACTTCCTCCTATCGTCCAACCGAGACAATCAAAACAAATATGAAACTTATACTTACCTTCTTCCTTACCTGTCCTCCCGGGTGTCCGCCGTCAGGCATTGCTTCCGGGATGATATGTCCTAGATTCGGACCACGTTCTTCTCCTTTGATAGTGTCGTCCTAGTTTGTCGGCCGGGTAGGGGGCAATGCGATGGAACTCGCGTGTGCTCTTCCGCATGCCTCTCTTCTACCTGTCCGGGTTTCTCGTCGAATCGTTAGTCCTCCATTTGTGTGTCGTCCTCCGTTTGTGTGTCCTCCGTTAGAGTAGCGGCGGCGGCTGCCTGTTGCTCGGCTCTCTCGGCTGCCTCCTTACATCTTAATATGGTGGTGACGAGGGTAGTTATCCGCTGCCACTGTGTCTCGTCGACGAGCATTGCTTCGATTAGGTCCTCGGGAGTCATCGTGTACCCTAGTGCTAGGGAGACCATTGTCCTCTCGCGTTCCCATCTCCAACAGTGGAAAAGGGAGTGTTCCGCGGTGTCGATTTCCTCCCAATACCTGCAACGGGGGCTTGCCAACTTTCCGAATCTGTATAGGTAGTGGGCAAAGCAGCCGTGCCCTGACAGCATTTGTGTGAGGTGGAAGCTTACTTGTCCGTGCCGTCTTTCGATCCATCTTTTGATGTTAGGGATTAGTCGTCGGGTCCACAAGCCGCAAGTTGCCATCTCCCATCTGGCCTGCCAAATCTCGGCCATCTCCTTCCCGGCATCCTCTGCTCCCTCGTATGTTCTGCCTCTTGCCAAGGCGAGAAGGTCGATTGGGGGCATCGACGCCAAGACGAGGGCCGCGTCGAGCGAGACCGTCCTATAGGCGCAGGAAACTCGTAGCGCCATTCTTCGTTGAACGCTTAGCAATCTCTGTGCGTTCCTGTTTACTCGGAGTGCTTCGTGCCATATCGGTGCCGCATATAATATGATTGATTGCGTCACCAGTCCGAGGGTTCTTCTTTTGTCCTGTTTTGGGCCATCCATGTTGGGCAATAGGCGGGCAAGCGACGTCGTGACCGCTCCTGCCTTTGCTTCCGCTTCCCTGATGTTCTCTGCGAAGTTTAGATTTTTGTCTATCTTCACGCCGAGGACGGTTACCGAATCCTTGCATGGGATTGGAACTCCGTTTAGTCGAATGAAAACCTCGGGCACTTTCCTTCTTCCGCTTAGTAGTACTCCCTCCGACTTTTCGGGGACTAGGGTGAGTAAATATGAAACTTGTAACAAACGAATTTCACAAATCTTCTCTGAAGTTTTATCAAATCGAGTGATGTGCGTTGAGTGGTACGATTGCCAAACTGTTAAGCAGTATTCGAGGTCCGATCTAACTTTTGATAATGATATCAGTTATCTGCGACGCAAAACCAAAAGTAGATTCCACAGTCACAACTAAGTCCTTGAAAACACAAACTGTTTTAATCTTATTCCCTAACAATCCATAAGTGTGAAATACATATACGGTTAATCTTCCGTGAAAAGCGAAGAAATTTGCGTTTATCAATATTTAATTGAATAAAATTGGCACTACACAGTGATTCGGAAGAGCGTAGGTTATCAGAAATTAGGTTGAAATCATAGGCGAAATTAGCTACTTTAAAGATTTTTAGATCGTCGACATAAAGTGAGACTTGAAGATCGATTTAATTACTTTAATGTACGGGATAACTAACAACGGACCCAAATGAGACCTTGGGGATTCCAGATTTTACCAATATATCTCGAGAGTAAGAATTATTAATTTTGACCTTTTGGTGTCCATTGGACAAGTAGGATGAGAGCCAATTGAGTATGTTAACGCTTATTTTTTAAAAATAATTTCTATTTTATAAAAATTCTAACTCGATTGGTAATCGAAAAGTTAAACTTTTCCAAACACTAACTGTTTAATTTAGAAATTAAACAGGTTTTTGTTGGTTGGGTGGGTTATAGTTTAGAACCATCCTGTATATAAATAATTTAAGCAAATATGCAAAATTGTATAAACTTATTAGAAAAGTGTAAATAAAGCGAAAAAGCATTCTAACACTTTTCAGTAGGTCAAAAAATAATTCATTTCCGCATTGTCAACATTCAAAACAATTAATCATCAGCAAGTAATGCATTTAAAATTATTATAATGGAAAATTTATATCATAAGTCATCAGATTAATACCTTTAATTTAATTGGAATGTGATAACCTAGCTATTAAGTTTTTGTATAAATACCTGTATTTAAAACTTAATAAATCAGTAGCATTTAAATTTACGACTTGAATGTTATTCACCAATAAGTTAGGAAAGGTACTTCTAGCCACCTTCCTAATTTAGAGTAATCACTAGAACTTACAACTCTAGTGATTCTCAATTCACCTAAATTAAGACGGGTACTTCTTGCAACCCTCATCTTAATTTAGACATGGTCCTTCGAACCTTAAGATAAACCAGCAGCAGCATCAAATCAAAATACAAGGGTCCACACAGCGACGCCAAAGCAAAGAGAAGAATCAAAATACAAGGGTCCACACAGCGACGCCAAAGCAAAGAGAAGAATCAAAATACAAGGGTCCACACAGCGACGCCAAAGCAAACAGAAGAATCAAATGCAAGGGTCCACACAGCGACGCCAAAGCAAAGAGAAGAATCAAAATACAAGGGTCCACAGCGACGACAAAGAAGAAGCAAAATACAAGGGTCCACACAGCGACGCCAAAGCAAAGAGAAGAATCAAAATACAAGGGTCCACACAGCGACGCCAAAGCAAACAGAAGAATCAAATACAAGGGTCCACACAGCGACGCCAAAGCAAAGAGAAGAATCAAAATACAAGGGTCCACACAGCGACGCCAAACATCAATCAAGAAGAAGACAAGCACTTAAGAAAAGAACGAGTTACAGAGATGGATGCACAAACGATACGGTTAAGAAAACAGCAAATCAAAATATTCTACATGGGAAGAGTAATGGATATCATAACAAATACGGTATCACAAAATGATCAAGACACAAAGGCCATGTGCAAACTATTAAAAAGCAAACTAAGAAAGCAATGGTACAGCATAGACGATCTTCACACAGAAATAATGGTATACGAAGAAGAAAATCTAGATGACTACTTTATCAATGATCGATTTGAAGAAATCACAAATAAATACTACGAAACAATGATGAAATTGGTGATGAAAATTGAAGAAGAAGATAGGAAAATATACAACAAAGTCATTGTAAAAACAAAAATATTGATGGCAGAATTAGCAAAAATGGAGATGGAAGAGAAGATGGAATTAGAAAAAGTAACAAGTTCTAACCAAATACCAGAAGAATAAGATGAGGAAATATACGACGAATTTGACGAAAAAACAAAATTATTGAGGGCAGCCATAGCAAAAGCAGAGATGGAAGAGGCAAGAGCGAACCAAATACCAGATGAAGAAGTTGTAACACCAATACCAGTGGAGATGAAAGAAAAAGAAGTTACAGGTCCAAAGCAATTACCAGATGAAGAAGAGGTCGCAACAAAATCAATGGACATGAAATTCAAAGAGGAGATGGAGGAAGATATGAAAGAAGAGATGGACGAAATAGAGGCAAGGTCGAAACAAACACCAGAGGAAGAAGATGTCAAAACAAAATCAATGGAAATGGAAGAAGAGATGGACAAGGGGATAGAAAAAGAAGTTGCGAGTCAGAAGCAAATGCAAGATGAAGAATATGTACAACCATCATGTAAACCAATGGAGATGAAAATAGAAGAAGCATCAATCCACAAACAAATTCAACAAGACGACAATTGTGAAAACGAAAATTTGGACATCATGAAAATGGAACCTCAAAATAAAGCCACAGGCAACACAACACACTCGTTTAAAGACGGCAATATGTTTAATCTAAAATTAAACAGGGTTTCAATTGGTCGGTTGGTTTCCTTTTCAAGGAAACAAAAATGGATAGCAAATCAGTCAGAGGAAAGATTAGACACATCACGAACCAAGAAGATTAACATTCAAGGCAACCCATATGTCAGAGAGATGGTACGACGATGGAGGAAAAGCTGGGATAAAAGGAGCTGGAAAAAGAGAAGACGTTGATCAAACGGGCATAGCTAAAAATAGCCTAAACATACATAAACAAATGGAACGTCGTAAGCACTTCAAAGGATAATTGCAGTTCCAAAAACAACATCATACATCAAAGAAATCCGCAAGACACAACACATCTCAGACGCCATTATTTTGGAGGTGGCAATATGTTTAATTTAGAAATTAAACAGGTTTTTGTTGGTTGGGTGGGTTATAGTTTAGAACCATCCTGTATATAAATAATTTAAGCAAATATGCAAAATTGTATAAACTTATTAGAAAAGTGTAAATAAAGCGAAAAGCATTCTAACACTTTTCAGTAGGTCAAAAAATAATTCATTTCCGCATTGTCAACATTCAAAACAATTAATCATCAGCAAGTAATGCATGTAAAATTATTATAATGGAAAATTTATATCATAAGTCATCAGATTAATACCTTTAATTTAATTGGAATGTGATAACCTAGCTATTAAGTTTTTGTATAAATACCTGTATTTAAAACTTAATAAATCAGTAGCATTTAAATTTACGACTTGAATGTTATTCACCAATAAGTTAGGAAAGGTACTTCTAGCCACCTTCCTAATTTAGAGTAGTCACTAGAACTTACAAATCTAGTGGTTCTCAATTCACCTAAATTAAGACGGGTACTTCTTGCCACCTAATCTTAATTTAGACACTAACACAAAAATTACATTTACCAGAAACTGAAAAAACTTAAATATTTAACAAAAAATATTATCCTTTGTAAGACATAAAATCCTGTAACTTGAATTTAAATTCGGATAGATAATGGTGTAATAATAATAAGTAGAGTAAAAACTTTTAATATAAGACTTTTAACTATTGATAATTATAATAATATAAAACTTTTAATTTTTGTACGAAATTTTTCTAGAATTTTGTAGCTGCACTTTTGTAATCTTCGTTACTGATACAAAAATATAAGAAGGAAATTTAATTTCCTTTATTTTTAATAATATTTATTTACTGTGAGATTGATGGAAAAAACAGAGGTGAGGATGTCCTAACACCTGTCACTCCGAATGAGTTGAAACTTTGCAATCGCAAAGAGGAAGGTTTATATAGGCCCCTCCTGCAAAAAAATTCTGAGAATGTATTATCAAAATTTTGAGTAAATCGATTTTGAAGTTTGCTAATTTACATGTAAAATTAACGAGATTCCCGCGCATCACTCATTTAAGACTTAGAGTATTTTTGCCTTCATCCCGGTTTGCTTGATTGGTGGCGCCTTCTCGTATGTTTAGCTCCGCCGCGTAGCGGCTCTGAGCACGAAAAACCGCCCGGAGATGCGGAGCATCGGAGGGTAGGTTTTTTGATGCTCACAGCTCTGGCCAAGCCAAAAATTAGAAGGCAAAAAAAATTTTCCCTACTTTTCAAATCGATTTTTCTCAAAATTTTGACTATACTTTCTCGGGCGAAATTTTTACAGGACACTCTAATAAGGTTCCTTTTGCTAAAAAAAATATTTTGGGGCGATTTCGGGTGACAGGTGATAGGTAATTATCCCCTGCATTTATAATTATTAGGTAGCTTCGCAAAAGTTAAAATCTCACCGAAGAAAATGCCACAAATTCAGATTGTTGTTTTACCAAAATTTGAATTTACATTAATTGGAGCTTTCAGTTTGCAAGAAGTTGACGTTTTTTTTAGTAAAATTACATTACCGTTTGCATTTCTATCGAAAAGAAATACAATTTATTGTACGTAAGTATGCTAAATAATTAAACCAATAAATTACCATTGCGGTTTCTCTAATATAATTATTGCTTAACAGTTATTTTGGAGTTTCCGAACAGAAGTTAAAATGTGGTTTTATACCTTTTATTTATTTAAGGAAGTAAACCATCTTCCTAATTCTTATTAAAATAGTTAAAAAAAATCGTATATTTTATATAATAGTAAATTATTTAAGGATATAATTTTAAATTGTGAAAAATCAAAATTTAGAACTAAAATTTAGAAATTACAGCTGTTTTGGACGTACTCGTATTTAGAATTTTTAATTATTTAGAATGTAAATTTTAAAAAACTTACCAATTTTCTGACGGATGCAAAACTTCTGGAGCTGTATCTGTAATTGAAGAACGTTTGATTATTTTTTATATTCAAATAAGTTTAATATTTTAAATTAATTTGAAATCGCAAAAATTTAGAAAACTTTTCAACACACAATAAATTTATTTTAAATAATAAATTGTGGTAAGTTTTTATTATTTGTATAATTTGACATAGGTAGGTACATACGATTCGGAAATTTCCCAGACCAAAAAATCCGAACATAAACTTTTTTGTACAGCTACATAATATTTTATGTAGGTATATATTTTTTTAAACGTATAATACGAAAGCTGAAGTGTAAGTATGTACACTAAAGGTTTTCCCAACCATCGACGATCCTTAAGTAGGTATGCTAATATTTTTCTGTGAGTTGTCTGCAAGATAGCAAATCCCTAAAGAGCAAAGAAATTTTTCGTTACGCAGACACTCATTGCAATTATGATACAGAAGCTATAATCGCGACGAGTGGATCGCTTATTTTAAAACCTCTCGTGTCCAGTTTACAACAAGAACATCTGCAAGTTGGTTATATCGTAAATTTAACTCAAATAATAAGAAGTTGAAATTAATTTATATTTTTAAACAATGAAATTATATTTATTGAAAATGGAATTTGTGATTATAAGTGTTTTTTATTTATTTAATATTATAATGGCCCAAAGTGATAGCCCGTGCCCACATATTTTTAACTACAGGACCGAAGGTGGAATTATACATGGAGTTATTACTACACCCGCCCCTAGAAATTTTCAAGGGGTCTTGAATCTGGAAATTCAAATGAGCATAGGAAACTTAATTGGGGTAAGAAAATATTAATTGTTTTGGCAAAAATTTTTTTATTATTATTATTATGCCAATATACTTCCAATTAAAATTTTACGCAGAAGTGTTTTTTCTCAATTATGTTTTGTTAACATTTTGTAAAATTTCTAAAAATTAAAAAATCTAGGACCCGCTATAGTGGTAGATATTATACTTTTATTTATAATCTCTATCTCTATAATATCGTATAATCTACCCATATTCAAAAATTTAGAAAACTAAATGAGAATTCATTAATTTGATAAAACGTGTTTCCAAGGTGACACTAAGTTACGAATACGTCAAACAAAGTTTCTTAAATGTTAAAAGTATTTCCTTAACGTCAATAATTGTTTTCTGCGTAAATTAAGCAGCAGCTTGCCGATAAAAAGGTTACAATAGATTTTGTCTGTTTGTTTCAATTTTTGCAATATTTTAAGTTCCGACTTGAACTAGGTGATCTATCCTGAAAGCTGCTTTTGATAGAAATTAATTTTTAATAAGGAACTATTTATTATTTTGTAAAACAAGTTTATAAAATGAATAAATTAAAGAATGTATAAAATTAAAATGTTTCCTAGAATAATTTCTGATATCAGACAAGGTTAATTTTTTATCATCACAAGAAAAAAAAACAGAAATATTTAATATTTTCAATTAAATTAATAAGTTGTGTATTTTGTTGACCGAGTACATAGTATTTACCACGTATTTACGATATTTGCATAATTCAAAAATGTATTAAGAAAATACACAGGGTATTAATTTGCATACCACAAATAACACAAAAATTCTATTTACAAAATCTGCAATTTGGACTTAATTATAATGAACCTATCTACGAGCTTCATTTGCATAAGTCGTTAATTAAGTCATTATCTATATAAAAATCACACAGGCTAAGAGACTTCCCTCATCAAAACATTAGGAAATTCAGGATAAGTTTACAATGAGTTTATTACTCCCGATTAGATAGAATTTTCGTAAAACGATAAGACGGATAATCCGGGTTCTGATGTATCCATTATTACCGATAACAAATTTTTTTACCGATTTGAATTCCTATTCAAATTGAGCGTTCCAACGGGACCCTTTTTTTAAATTTCACTCCGCAGAAAAAGTCATCTTAATTGTTTTCCACGAAATTTTACTTGCATCTTTGGACCACGACAGAAAGCATCAAGAATTAATGAATATAATATGTACATACTGTCGTGTTCTGTTGACCATAGGGGGTGGTATGACGTAATTGGGTAAAATAATCAAAACACTCATAATTTAATTAATTTAAGATAAGACCATAACAGGTGAATTATTAGATTGTGTCTGGATTCTCTTTGATCGAAGGATTGTTAAACTGCTTTTGCCTCAATTATCCATAAAGATGCAAACGTTGTTGAACCTGAAAAAGATATGGAAAGTTGTAAGAAATAAAGTATTGGTGTTTGTTTTGATCAATTGTAAATATGAGAAACAAATTAAATTTATTTAAATTATTTGTTAAATTAGGAATTTCGTTTTGATTAAATTTTAAAGTGTAAATAATTTAAAAATAAGTGAATTTCGTGACATTAGTACATGCGCGAGTTAGAAAGAATTGGTGGGATATTTTTGGAGAATGATAAGGGAGCGAAGAGATTGAGGACTTCCAAGTCGGACGTCGACGAGTAAAGACGTGATGATCGTATTAATTTGAATAATTTTTGTATTGGACTTCGAAGTCAGCCGTCCAATAGTTCAGACGTACTGATCGTGAATTTGGATAATTTTTGATTCCCAAACGAGCGTTTGATGAGTAAAAACGCGCTAGTTATATAATTGAAAAATTAGTTTTTGGATTTGGATATTGTTTGATATTGTTTGGAAATTTTGGGACCGCTGATGAAAATTGGTTTGATATTTACCTGGAATTGATTATGCGATTTGGAGGAAGAAAGGTATCCATTGGTCGTTCATACCTGATTTTTTTTGGTTCAAGATTCGGAGCTGACTCCAATCTCAATCTTCTGTGCTTGGATGCTACGACATCATATCGGCCGCATCGATAAACTCCAGAAAAACATTCTTGTTCGGTAAGAGTTTTTATGAGTCGCACTGATCAGTTAAAATAAATAGACAAAACGTGTAAATTTCGGGCGCGCAAATTTAATATGGGGATTTGTTGCTGATACCTAATTTTGTTAAATTTAATTTGTTTAGATTTTAAGGAAACCAATATTTTGTTTTAAAATTATTTTATTGTGATAAATAAATTCCATCAAGAAAACAGATACAATTATTAGTTTTTATTACATAGTCTTTATGAGAAAGAACACAAATTAAGGTGGAGTATAAGAGTGTTTTGATTAATTTACATGGACCCAAGTTCGACCCAAAATTTACAGAGTCTTTCATGCATTGCTGGCCGGAGCATTATTAATTAAGTGCTATTAAATCTCTCTCGCTATATAAAAAAAAATTTTGAGCTTAAACAGTAGCTACACATGGCAATACGTTGAGTACCAAAATTAATAATTATTGCTCTGGCAAACACTTTGAATGAGGCTGAATAACGAAAAATATGTCTATCACATAGATGGATAAACGCGCACAAATTAACTAAGGCTTACGTGTATACTTACAGCTTACAATAGATTTTGTCTATTTGCTTCAAGTTAGCAATATTTTAAGTTCCTACTTGAACTAGGTGATCTATCCTGAAAGCTGCTTTTGATAGAAATTAATTTTTAACGAGTACATAGTACAGAGGGAGGTAATTAATAGTATTGTATACTTGTGGGTATTTCGAAATAATTACTTTTCTTTTCTGTTGGATGATACGAAAGCCATATTAACATAGCCGTAGTTTAACAGCCCACATAGTATAACACGAAATTCTTTCCTCCACTTCCCTAACAGAAGCCAAAATATCCCACAACACCTCCTTAAAGCAAAGTAAACAAGCACTTTCGTACCCTCACACGAAATTAACGGATAACCAACCGAATAGAAAATCATAATGCAGGTGTTAAACACAGCAGGGACACCTATCGATGTAAAACAAAATATGGTGACCATCATCGTCTTCCTCACTCGAACTCAAATCTTTACGATATGAGCCCAAAATGCCCAAAACACAACCACGACTAACAACTTCGTCACTAAATGTATTTTAACGGATTGGGTCGCATCCATCTTTGTCAATCGGAAAACTCAAACACCAAAAACGACAATACCATGATACTCTTGGAACTCTAGATTTACCAACATTTCGGTACCATGGCGCTAGTGTCAAAAATATTCAGGGGAACTCGTAAGTAACGAAACTTTGCAAGTAAAATTCCCTTACAGTATAGTGGAGGACCGTCACATAGAACCTCTGCAGTCAGTGTTTATGTTGTGTACCATGTCTAGGACATAAACATTTCTCATAAGAAAAGATATCAAGTTTATGTAGCCATAGTCACATGTATTAGGAAACTGTATCTTTGAATGAAATAAATTAAAACACTACTAAAGTTTAACTTGATTTTATTTACCCTTTCTTCGCGGAATAATCAATATCCCTCTTTTCATATTCATTTACCACAACCACAGCCCAGGGTTTTCCCAGCCAGTCTAGCTCAGCGCTACTTCGCGAGGCCCACCGGCCTCCATAATTTCCAATGTCACTAATGTATGCTTTCAGATGAAGGAGAAGGCCGGCTACGCCGGGATGCTCCATTTTGGTCAGTCCAGAAAATCGAAAAAAAAATAATCAATATCATTTTTGAACATATTAAATTGCAGTTTACTTTAGTGCTTCTCTATCTTAAAATAAAATAATATTCTGTTCCTTTTCAGGAAATGCAAGGATTCATAGAATTAATTACGCCTAATTCACAAGTTGAACAAGTCATTCAGCACAATGGACCATTATCTTTTAAAATTAATTTTCCTTATTGGATTAACATTCAGCCAAAAATAACAAAAATTACATTGAACGAAAATGTAGTTTGTGTGGGAGAACCAATTCATCGTAAGTATATGATAATAATTTTAAAGATAACTTCCAAATTCACATTGTCAACTTTTATTTTTAGCGGATCTTGTAAGGGAAACAACGGGAAAATTAACAACGGTAAATTTGAAGTTTAGATTACAAATCAGCAGTAATCCTTCGAACATACCATCAGGAGTCCAACCTATCCCTCAAGATACATTCTATAACAAACCAAACAATAATGTATACCCTTCAATAAATCGACCTACTCAGCATCGTCCACCGTACGATCCTAATCTAAACGCCATTGCGCCTGTTATGCCACAAGTGGTAAACAAACCGTTTCCTCAAGAAAACCCCGTAGTACCCCAAACACCAAATTATAATCCACCCCCAATTCAAAAACCCACATCCGTTATCTCATCCTCAAGTTTTCAGTCCATAACAAGTCGTTGCGGTATTATAACGCAGACAGTTGCACTGATTTTTGGCGGAGAAGAAGTGGCGGAGGGAGCCAATCCATGGTTAGCAGCGATATTCAAACAGAAAGATGGGAAACCTCAATTTATTTGCGGTGCTACTATAATTTCAAACAGGCACGTTATAACAGGTAAACTAAGTTTAAATCTGCAATACGAATTTTTCATACCAAAATTAAATTATTTCAGCTGGACATTGCGTTAGCGGTGTTTCTAGTACAAAACGATTTCATTTAACCTTGGGCAGACAAGATATTTATAATTGGTTTGACGAAGAAGGAAAACAAAGGGCAATATCGGATATTCATATTCACCCCGATTATACTGCGAATCTACCAGATGCCGATTTAGCAATTCTTGTGATGTCGCAAGAAGTTCAATTTACTAATAAGATTATGGCAGCATGTATTTGGAACAGTAACATTAATTTAAAACAAACGGTTGGGACAACGGGGGTGGTAGCAGGTTGGGGGTTAGACGAATCCGGTCAAACAACAGCAAAACCAAAACAAATTACGATGCCAATTGTAAGCGAAGAAACGTGTTTAAGGTCTGCCGATGCTTTTCATTACGTTACGTCAAATAGAACTTTTTGTGCAGGCAAGTCTTATCATTACGAAAATGTGATTATATAATTTTATAAATTTTTAGGTTCCAGAAATAATTCGGGACCTTGTAATGGCGATAGTGGAGGAGGATTTTATGTGGAAATGGATAATAGGTGGTTTATAAGAGGAATCGTTTCTCACTCTTTGAGTACAGAAAACAGGACGTGTGATCTCAGTAATTATTTAGTATTTGCAGACATTGCTCAACATAGAGAATGGATAATATCAAAAGTATCGTAATAAATCGTACATAGTACGTTCACGATAAAAATAATATTTATTTTTTTACGACTGAAAGAAATTACATTTATTTTTGTAGTAGGTGTATGTCTATTTTACTGAAAAAAGTAAAAACATTGAGGTTGATTTTAACACTCTTACATTATGTAATAATATAAAGCCCTATATGCAGTTCCAGAAGTTCATGTTTTTTACTACAGAAGTTTATAAATTTTCCTTAAAAATTTGTGTGATATTTATTTAAATTTTTAATAAGTCCGTATAAATAAGACTATAATAAAAACAAAATTAATTGATAATTACAGTCTCCTATATCTTTCTTACTGCTCCTCCTACATATTTTATTTTGGGGCAATATTGTTCCAAATGGATAAATCATTCTTATTATAAACCAGTTAAAAATATATCTAATATATCGTGGGCATACAGGTAAAAGTGACCAAGTCAGTTTTCTCAGTCACGACAAACGTTGTTTATTAAGTTCTCTCAGTATTTTAAAACATTTTAAATTAGCAAACGCCCTAATAAGAAGTATTGTTAAAGTTTGATTTTCCTAAAACAATAATTAAAACTTTTCAAAAGCTGATATTTCACAAAATATTAAATATTCAATTTCATTTATCTAGAAACTCTGTTCTTTGACTTTTGACTTGGTCACATTTACCTGTATGCCCACGATATCAAATTTACGGTATAAATACCAGGTTTGCGTAATTATCAATTAAATTTGATTTTATTTTGCAAAATATTCCGCATCAAATGTGTCACAACAAATTTGATTAATAAAAAAAACTATTATACAAAGATGTCGAACAACTCAACAAACATTTTTAGCTGTTGAATATCGGGCAGCTAATTTACAGCTAAAATTGGTTGTCGGGAAACGAATATTATTTATTATGTGACTGTTCATTAATTAATAATTTATTAATAAAGTTTGAAATAAAATTTGTATTAACGTTATTATAACGTTCTGAGGAAATCAAGGCCCAATTTATATGAGCAGTTAAAATGCTAAGGGTTTAACCGCTAGCTCTACATTTTCAAGCAGAACCCTTGCTATCGAATAGGAACTTAAACGTTATTGCTCGTATAGAATGGATCTTATTTTATCTCTAGTTCAATTTTATTTAAGTGATCGGTAAGTACCGTGGTTTCCAATATACCAACTTGACTGAGGAAAGTTTTGTTGTGGTACTTTACCCTTATTTTAATTTCTTCGGTGGCTTCATTTTCGGCGCTTGTGACTTTTTGATATGACGGACGCACATATAATTTTTGTAAGAAATTATATTTGTAAGATATACATATATTCCTCTTCCTTCATCGCTTCATCAGTGGCTGATAATAATTTTTGGAATAAAACCAACATCCTTACACTTGAATTTCTTATTAACCCAGATATGCCTAATGTCCTATATACAGGATGGCTCAAATAAGTCAAAGGTAACTTGCACTCTACTTCAATGCTTCTCAAAAAGCATTTTGTTGCTTCACTACAGTGTCCTCTTTAATTGTGCAAAGTTATGCGACACTGATATTGTGAATTCGATATTTTAGGTGCGTTAGAAATTGACTATTTTTGAAAATGGCAGAACAAGATCATCTAGTTGTGAGGAAAGCAGTTTTATTCTTTTCTCTATAGTCATAAAATTTTTACTTTCCGAACCCCTAGGTAAGGAAAGTATTGTTATCAGTCAAAATTTGACCCCCCAATTTTTTGACAGATGTTCACGTTTTGAGGTCCCCTGAATCCATTTTTATCATTTTTGGAAGGATGTCTGTATGTATGTGTGTGTGTGTGTGTGTAGGTTTCACTATATTTATGGCAACTTGTGTGTGAATACGCCTGAACTGTGGCAAATCCAAAAATTGTGGCAACTTACACGCGTTGCCACAATTTTAAAGTAGAATATCTCGTAATTAATTTATATAAGACGCCACAATTGGGGACTACCTATACTGTTTGTTATTTACGTATTATATAGGTTTATTTGTTTTAACGTAGATGAAAAATTAAAAAAGATATTCTATTTTGTGTTGGAGGTGCCACAATATGGGACATTGCAACTACATGCTTTTTGATATATATGACAACTTCAAGTTTGCCTTTCGCGTGGCGCCCTCTGCAAAGTATTGCGCTGTTGCCAAATCTACTTTAATATTTAACACTCTGTATCATCACAGTTTTGCTAAATCAAATGGGTTGCCTATTCTATGTACCTACAACAAATAGGTATTAACTTAAAAAAATTTAATTTCATCACAATTTTGCTAAATCAAATGGGTTGCCTATATTCTATATACAACAAATAATAATTACTTAAAAAACATTTAATTTCCGACACCGGCACCGATTTCATGAAGGCTGACACTGAACACCAACTGAATGCCTGATGTACAAATTTCACAAAAATATTATAAACAAAAAAAAGGTTATTTTATCATAGTCTAGCCAACAAGGAAATGAAAATTAGGTGCCCTCATTTAATCTTTTTAATTTTAATGTTTAAATTTAGGCGCTTTAATAAAATCGGCGCCTATTTTTTTAACCTTTCAGAACACGCGCCAAATTTTAATACACCATAACACGCGGCGGTTCCATACCACATTTTTAAATAAAGTGCTTTATTTGAGAAATAAAAAAAAATTAGCTTAATTTCTTTGGAAAAATATAATCTGACTCGTACCCAATGACTCGTACCAAAAGCAACAAAATATCTATAAATTAATGCTCTTCTAAAAAACTATATTGATAAGAAATTTAAGCAAAATTAAAAGCTTAATATAAAAATAGACCTAATTTAAATTAAAAATTTTTCAATTTTTGAGCTAAGCTCATTTAACAATTTCAAGGTGATAGCATTCAAAACAGATAACTTATATGTGCGCTCTAAGCATAAATATCGATTACAACGCTCACAGCAGTTTTTTTAATTGGTCATAATAGAATTTCTTCCATTCACCTTTTTGATTATGAAATCCGGGCGAAGCTCAAACTTCATGAAAAACCGTTAAAGTCCAGGTTATTAGTGCATTATTATTTAATTTATCCATGACCACTATAATATTATTCTTCTTCTTCTTCAGCCATTCTGTGCACTCCTGAACGTCGTAGGCCTCTTCAAGTTACTTTTGTTCATAACTTGAAGGTGCAGGCCATAATCTTAATCTTCCCACGCTGACCAAGTGCGGGTTGGGAAGAAGACACGATCGGAAAATTTCGGTGTACTTGGCAGGGATTCGAACCCAGCACGAATCCATCTACGATCGTGTCTTACCATATTATTAGGAAGGTTTAATACGTCTGATATTTTCCGTGGATTGGCGGCTTTTTAATACACTAGTGGATTAGAATAGCATTTTCTATTTTGCAAATTTTTTCACTCTTGTTTACAAATAAACGAACGCATGTCATAGAAACGATTCAAAAACTTTCTAGTTTTTAGCTCAAAATAAATATTTGCGGTCAAAATAAATTTGTCTAAATCTGACGTTTCTCAAAACCAGAACTTTTCACCTGCGGGTTTGGCTATAGTCGTTGATAAAGCATTGAATAATTACATTCGGGAATTAACTTGTTATAATCCCTTTATATAATTAATAATAATAATAACTATTAAATACAATAAAAAGCATTCATTTACTTATAGAAAAATTTTGAAAAACAACCAATTGAGCTTATTTTAGAAAAAAACAGTGGCAGCATGTCATCATTTACGTTGTTATCAACAGATTAGCTGCTTCAGAGGTCGGTCGGTTGAGGTATTCTGAATAGGAAAGAATCCGCGGCGTAAGCATTTTCAAAATATTTAACATTTTATACGTTTGCGGTTCTCATACCATGGCGGTTAAACATTTTGATATTTTAATTTAAGATTTAGTAAAATTTTCATTTTTGGTTCTTACGAGTATTTAAGGACGGCAGTCTTGTGCGCAGTTTTATATTAACAATTTTAATTTTTGACTGTAAAATGTTACAAAAATTACTGTTTGCATATTTTAAATCTTATGTTCTTATGATGTACTAAGGTACTACATTGAACGGCTTGTCCATGATTTATTGTTTTAATTCATTCATCTTGTATACATTGTTTATAATACTATAAACTCCTGGAAGTAGTTGAGTTGGTAAATCGTTTTATTTAGCGAAGAAGCAACACCAATCCCCATCCTCCGCAACCGAACTAAAACCGCCCCTATCTACACTACAATACGGAACGCCAAATTTTAATTTTATGGGCTGGTAAAAGGGGGACTATGACTAAACCTGTTTTGAACGGTAACCCCCTTTGAAAGGTAAGCAGTGCCGTTAGAGCAAAGTACGGAACAACTCATAAGTTATTTTTAGACCCTCCACACCTACGCATAAATTAATATCATAATAAAAAAACGCGGGAAAACTATTGATGTAAATAATTATGCATTATGTGCTATTAAAAAATAAAAAATTTTAAAATCATAAGTTTCAATAAGCATATTATTAAAATTTTCGGTTTGACTGATGAACTGTCATGTTGAATCGTTGAAATAAATTTTTTAATTATTTCAAATACAAATTAAAATCGTTTTTGAATTTTTTTTTGAACAAAAAAAAATTATTTCAAATAATAAATTTAATTACTTAGAAATACTTGCTAACTAACGTAATTTGGCCTTTTCGGTTGAAAATTTTTAATTCCGTGTGCATGTTTTGTAATACTAAAAATTACCAAATAAATATTGAAATATTAAGTCGAGACCGGATTATAAGCTTTAAACATAGTATTTTGTTTTGTTTTGTATTGTGTTCAAAATAATCAGCAACAATATACATAATAATATTATGTATAAATGCTATTCCGGTCTCATCATAAGAAAGAGATCTATTATGCATGTATGTACATACGTAGTCAAAAAAAAATAAAATTGAAACGGAGGCGTAAGAATGTTTCCAATAGTATTTGTGTGATTGATTATAATTAAAGATTACTATAAGCGTTGAATACTATATTTTAATAAATTAATAATTTTAAATTAAATAAAATAAATTAAAAATTTTAATAAATAATTAGCGTTATGCTTACACAATACTATCAGGGAACATATTTCTTCAAATTTGCACTAGTTTGGCGGAAAGTGACATCAATTTATTATGTACATGCGTTATACAATTTACATAGAATCATAGAACAATAAATTAGTTAAGCATAAATAGATGATGAATTTTTGATTAGGTATAAAATGAATTCTAATTGCAAAATAGAAAGTAGTGTCCAAGAATTGCAATAATAGATGAGCTCCGAGCATGTAGCGGTCAGGACTAGACACAGGCATATTCGTTATTGTTCTAAAAATAGCATATGTTATCACATCAGCTGTTAATCATCAACCAACGTTTTTTACGCTACGTAATAAGAATAAAAATTACCATAGGATTATACGCTACAAGCCAAACTGCGTGCAGTTAATTATATTATGACGTACGTCAACTCATTCCTGGGATAGAGTGGCAGACTGAAGTAAATAATTATACAAAGTGCATATAGTTCAGTCAAATTAGCAAAAATAGAAAAAATAATCGGTAAAAAGCTATAAATTTGTGGAGGCCTTCACCTTGGCATAGTATTGAACATACTGAAAGTCCTGACGTCTACATGCAGGGCTCGATCCGCCATCTTGGAAAGAAGTGCTCCAAGTCAGGTTTTTTCTTCATATCTCGATAATAGTGGGTCCTATCGCATTTAAAGTTATTATAAAAAATAAAGCTCATTAAATTGTCTATAAAGAAGGTTCAATAAATTTTTTTTATATCTTTATTAGTTTCTCTGTAATACACAGTTGAACATATAAAAATCACTTCCAGTGTAAAATCTGCAAAAAAAATATAAAAAGACATAATACCTATGAAAATTTGGCAACTCTTACTGTTTAAAGTTGTAATACACTACTAGTACTGGGGGTGGCGTCATCTATAAAATTCTTCCTAACAGGGCTATCATCTCGATCTTCAGCATCGGAATCATTTTCGTCAAACTCCCGCTCAATGGAACTCTCCTTATCTTCGTCAAGAGCAGAATTTGAATTTAGGCATGATGTACCATGACAGTAGCCACATAATTATAGCCGCGCAGTTCAGTCCTGCTTTTCTACACCCACAGGAAGAAGTGCAGCCTTTTTTACAATTGCACGAGATCAATGTAAGCAATGAATCCGGAGCTGGTGCCTTGAGTGTCGGTACAGGTTTTAGACACTAATTGATATTTTTCCAACCCCACAGCTCAGGGCATTTCTCATTACCGCGCCACTTTTGTAGACTGCGTGCAAAAGCTCAAAAGTTATACAATGCGCGAAGGGCGAAATACATACATATAAATGTTACGTGAAAACATTAGCTTGGAGCGAAAATTTAAAAAATGTGAATAAAAAAGACGTAATTACTCGTTCTTGAAAATTAATATGAAAAAAATATCAGTAGGCATGTGTAATTTAATAAAAAAGTTATTGTTATTTATTTTATTTTGAAAGTAAACGAAAGTAAACATGCAACGAATGTTTTCTAGTTGGGCTTTTTAGTGTTTGAACGTGTTATCGTTAATGCGGCGATGACAGTATAACTTTTGACCTTTCGCATCTACTCTACCTGGTAATACACGCGAAACGAGTGTTGTTGAGCTGCTGCAGCTGTAGGAGGCAACGAAGCTAAATTCGGTTTACTCTTGTACGCTGATTTCGTAAAAACATTATACCGATGTCGATTTAAAGATGTCTCAATTGCAGGTGCACCGTATATAGCCATAAAAAAACGTTCTCCAGCTAGAGTAATATCATCATGAGAAGCGTTGTTGTCATTAAATGTTGTTATGATATCACGTAAATCTTCTCGTTGCCTCAATAGTTGAAAGCATTTTAGTTTGCCCTTTTGGAAGAGACACGATGTTGTATCACAACCACTAAAAGCGTGTGCAAATAGTATTCTATCTCGAAGTCCTCCATGTGATTGTAAAGTACGAGAACAGTATATTTTACGTTCGGACTTTCCTCTTCCTGGTTTTAGGAAATAAATATTCCGTTTCTGTGGAGCTAGAGCAGTTAGTAAAACGAGAAGGTCCATATCCTCACCGACAATCACAGCCTTTTCGAAAGAAAATACTTCTATCGCTGTTGTGACGATAAGAGTATCAGCATCGTCTTTAGCCTGTTTAACGATAAAACCTTCGGCCTCAAATTTTTTCGATAACATTGATATCAGTCGAGTCTTATTTTTTGCGTTGCCCAGAAATTCTTTTAACATTTTTTATTGATATTTCTAACGTGTACAATCATAGATTTCAGAGTACAGCCCAGATATAAAAATTATTTACGTATTCACTGATGTATTACAAAGAAACTATTAAACATTTGAAAAAAATGTTTTGAACTATTTTTATAGAGAATTTAATGAGCTTTATTTTTTATTATAACCTTAAATGCGATAGGATCAACGATTACCGAGATATAAGAAATAACCTGACTTGGAGCACCCTTTTTCCAAGATGGCGGATCGAGCCGTGCATATAGACATCAGGACTTTTAGTATGTTCAATAGTATGCCAAGGTAAAGGCATCCACCAATTTATAGCTTTTTACCAGTTATTTTTTCTATTCGCTATATTTTAATCTAATTTGACTGAACTAATAAGATTATAATGATCAGCAATAACTTTTATTACAGTAGAACGTCGATAATCCGGATCAATTGCGATCAGAGCCGATCCGGATTGAATTATCGAAAAGAACCAAAAATAAGGGCCGTTTGACCATAATGGAAACGAAAATGTAATGAGTAATGACTAATGATACTAAAATCGACGTTGCTACATAATTACCATATTAGTTGCGTACTAGTATATATTATATTACATTACCGAGAATTGAAATTTTATTAAGTATAGTGTATTTCAAATTAATTGGAATTAAAAAAAGTCTAGCATCAAATTACGTTGTTATAAAAACATACAAACTTACTGTACACCTGGTACACGCGTCCACGTGGAGTCGCAAAGAGAATTTTCGTAATAGAAATATTATCCAATAATAAGTCCTTATTATAAATATTAACCAATTAGAACTACACTACTCCACGTGGAGTATGAAATGCGGGCTTTCGTTGGCGCGATAATCTTATCTCTTATATTGTTTTTCCTTGCATAGTTTGTATGTTTTTATAACAACGTAATTTGATGCTAGACTTTTTTTAATTCCAATTAATTTGAAATACACTATACATGGCAATGTTTAATTTGCTTCTTATTATTTAATAATTAATTATTCAAAAAATCATAGCTCCTTGCTTTTAGAATTATTTAACGGGACAAAGAAGTGTTTGTCCCGTGAAAGCATTCTTAATTCGTTGGTCTTTTTAATAAAACTTAATATACCGTAAGTAATTTAATTACTGTCCGATATAATTAAACTGCAAATGATTTTAGTTTCCGTAAGGATTATGTTCAGTTTGTTGTAATTTATTCTGCTCCGAGCAACTTGCTTTCGGGAATTTTGCTGGGTTGTATATGGGTAACTCAATTTTATAAAAAAAAATTGTGGTACTTTTTAGTTGGTAAATGACTGTTGAGAAGATTGGTATTTATATCTTATATCTAATTTGCACCTGTACTATAGAGCTCGTGTGAAGTAAAGTTGGAACCGTCAATGAAGTTGGAAAGTTTACAGCTTGGCCCCTAATATAGCTACAAAATTGTTTTATGCATAGAATTGCAGATAATTGAGTCTAGTTTCACTTATCTATATGGTAAACTATTTTTGCGCCAGATGAGCAGAAAAAGAATTATGCAGCGAAAACCGAAAATTCCTGATCCAACTTTACTTGACACGAGCTCTACTAAGCGTATAAGCTGTAAGCCAGATCAAGTCGGTTCATTTTGCATTTATAGCAGTCATGTGAACGATTTTGGCAAAAATGGAGAATTTATAACAAAACCTCGCAGTTATGGAACAAGTTGCGATGGTAGCAGAAAATCAAAATCAGTACGAAAATGTTTACAAGTATAATATAAGCAGAGTAACGTGGTAAACGAACGCGATAAAGTTATGCTTGCATATTTTTACGAAAAAAAAAGAATAATTATTGCTAGTAATTTTAATTTTGTATTTCTGGTAAGTAAGTGGTAAGTTTAAGCACGTTTAAGTGTTATGATTAAATTTTGAGTTTACTTTACTTGTGCATTAAAATAAGGCGTGAGAAAACTATTAAAAATAATATTGCTGTAGGTTTAAAACACGGCAATAAATAATCTAATCGCCGTCGTCTGACGTAATTTCGCCATTAGGTTTGTAGTTAATAAAAATTAGAATAACATTTCTTGAAAATTAGCTGGTACCGATCTGACGTTATGGAATATTTACGAAATCCGGAATCCCCCCCCCCCCTTAACGAAATCCTGTATCCGCGCCTGTTTCATATATCTTTAATCAAACTTGATGTCTTTTGTAAAAATACAGAAAATTGTTCATTATCCTATAATTTTTATGGCTATTTGAAAATCAGATTTTATGCAGACATCACATTTGATTCCCTGATTTTACTAATTCTCACCTCACCGGTTACTCACATTTTGTAACTCTTTCGTCTCTTAGGCATGATATAATGCGTAATAACGGACGTAAAAATAATTGCTTCGTTTTGGTTCAATTTTTTGAGGTTTTCTCTAGCGCAGAATATTAAAATATTTACTATATGAATTTGAAAGAATATCACGATTAAAAATCTGTAATTTGACTTCGAACGCTTTGATTAAGTCAAACATTATAATGACTGTTTTATTAACACCTTGTAGTTTTATATTTAATTCACGGTTCTAGTTAACATACTAAGATACATACTAGGTATTCAGTACTACAAATTTATATCATAAATTATAAATTAAGTGTAGATTAATAATTTTTAATTCATTTCTATCAAAAAAGATAACATAAAAAAAAAAATTTTGTTTTTGTGTGTGCCATCAAAATTTTCAAACGTGCCACTTGTGGCACGCGTGCCATTGGTTCGCCATCCCTGACATAGAACAATAAATTAGTTAAGCATAAATAGATGATGAATTTTTGATTAGGTATAAAATGAATTCTAATTGCAAAATAGAAAGTAGTGTCCAAGAATTGCAATAATAGATGAGCTCCGAGCATGTAGCGGTCAGGACTAGACACAGGCATATTCGTTATTGTTCTAAAAATAGCATAATATGTTATCACATCAGCTGTTAATCATCAACCAACGTTTTTTACGCTACGTAATAAGAATAAAAATTACCAACGGACGTAAAAATAATTGCTTCGTTTTGGTTCAATTTTTTGAGGTTTTCTCTAGCGCAGAATATTAATTTTTGTAAAATAATAATTTATTTTTCGTAGCTTTGCATTATACGATTATATTAATAGTATAATCTGTGGTATAATCAAGTTTATCTGAAATTAAATATCACACCGTCTTGAACCGGCCGTGGCGTCGCCGTCGCGTAGGCGTGGATCGGGTGATTTTGCACAGAAAGCAACTTTTTCTTCGTGATACACGGTGATACTTCTAACTTCATACGTTGTTAACTAGTGAACGAGTGACATCAGTAGTTTTGTTGTTAATTGAAGCCACATTTTAGTGAATTTATATAGTTTTGTACATCGCTCTCATAAGACAAGTATAAGGTAAGTGTAATTTTAAGTTTTTAAGTTATCATAAAAATTCTTTAAGTTTTATTTTATGTAAATTCATATTAGGAGATAGTGTTGGTTGAAGGTTTTCGTTTATATACAGTAGAATCCGCTTAAAATAACCTACCGTTTATTATTATGTATGTCGCAACTGGAGTAAAGTTTGGTATTCATATATAGGAACTTACATATCGCTTAAATTTGCCCATTTTTGCATGCTTTCATGAAAATTGATCCGGTCATAATAACGATTGCGTAATACCTATTGCGATTGTTTCATATGCCAAGAAATATCTAGGCGGGAAAGAACCGTCGCGTCGGTTCTTTCTGTGAAGTACATAGTTTAGCGTTTTGACCCGAAAAATACCTCGACGGCGTGATAACGTCGTAAAGCATTTACCATTGCAGAAAAAGGTGCAATATTATGCAGACTGGAAAATGGAAAACTTGGCGTTAGTCATTCGACGATTAACGATTATCAAAAAATGAAAATGTACATTCAAAAATAAGCTTGGTGGAGCTGTATAGCTTGTCCGTTTACTATGACATCAATTTTAATCTCCCTTCAATGTCATTATAAGCGAATTCTACTGTAAATTAAAACATTATTTACTTAAAAACATTGATATTAGATGTTACAAAATTGAAATGTTTTCCCGCTATTTGACTGACGTCCTTGAAGTTGGCCTTCATTTTTTGAATTTTAAAATTTAATTGGTGCTAATAGACCGAGATCCCAGCTTCCCATGACACAAGTAATTTAGGCAAAGCTGAAATATTGTGAATCAATAGTTTAATATGCAATTAAGAAGGTATGCGTATTTGCTAGTTTGAAACCGGCAGCCTATTATGACCTCCATCAAGTTAGCCCCCCTTCAATCGAATTTTTAACTTTTTCTTATGCCAAACGTTTGGTAATCGTTAGGTAAGATTTGGTAGTTCGATTAAAAGTTTTGGTAGTTCTTTGTTTTTTCGTAATAAACCAATCAATTTTTTTTGTCAAGTTAGCCCCCCTTCAATCGATTTTTTAACTTTTTTTTAGCTCATTTGATCGATTATAATACGCAGAGGTTTGGTACCCCAATAAAAAGTTTTGATAGTTTCTAATTTGGTGGTAAATAATTAATTAAGTTGGAAGTTTACTTATACGCACGCGCTAAACTTCACGTATATACAACAATAATTGTTTATTGCCAATTTGGCCTAATTTAAAACATTTTTTAACTTTTTTTTAATGCCAAGCGATAGGTCATCGTCATGAAAGGTTTATTAGTTCGATTAAAAGTTTTGGTAGTTCATTGTTTTTTCGTAATTAGTTAACTAATCAAATTTTTTTGTCAAGTTAGCCCCCTTCAATCGATTTTTCAACTTTTGTTTAGCTCATTTGATAGATTATAATATGTAGAAAGAAGTATGGTAGCCCTATAAAAAGTTTTCGTAGTCACTAATTTGGTCAAATAATTAATTAATTGATTAAATAATTCAGTAACTTGAGCATAACTCAAGTTACAATGTTATCCAACTATGCTGTAAACGGCTTCCCCAAAGAACAAACTATAATTTTGGTTTATGAATCGTCGTCCTATCTCAATTAAAAATACTGTTAATTTAACAAAATAACATCATTCTTATTGCAAATTATATGTAGCAAAAAATCTTTAAAATGCCCTCATGTAAAATAAGCAAAATAAAGTTACAATGTTATTCATATCAAGTGTCGTTATAATCTTATTAAATCATCTTATTAGAATGCAGCGCAAACTTTTTGTATAATGCATAGTTACATTTTTCATGTTTGTTGTATAAATGATTCATCTTAAAAATTAATTAATCATTTGACCAAATTAGTGACTACGAAAACTTTTTATAGGGCTACTATACTTCTACATATTATTATAATCTATCAAACGAGCTAAACCAAAGTTGAAAAATCGATTGAAAGGGGCTAACTTGACAAAAAAATTTGATTAGTTAACTAATTACGAAAAAACAAAGAACTACCAAAACTTTTAATCGAAGTAATAAACCTTCCATGACGATGAACTATCGCTTGGCATTAAAAAAAGGTTTAAATTAGACCAAATTGGCAATAAACAATTATTGTTGTATACACGTGAAGTTTAGCGCGTGCGTATAAGTAAACTTCCAACTTAATTAATTATTTACCACCAAATTAGAAACTACCAAAACTTTTTATTGGGGTACCAAACCTCTGCGTATTATAATCGATCAAATGAGCTAAAAAAATGTTAAAAAATCGATTGAAGGGGGGCTAACTTGACAAAAAAATTTGATTGGTTAATTACGAAAAAACAAAGAACTACCAAAACTTTTAATCGAACTACCAAATCTTACCTAACGATTGCCAAACGTTTGGCATAAGAAAAAGTTAAAAATTCGATTAAAGGGGGGCTAACTTGATGGAGGTCCTATTATGGGTAGCAGGGACTAAAGGTACATAAAAACCTTACCCACTTAAGTTAAAGTAGAAAAGCTGGTTTTTACATATGTTTTACAGAATATTGTCAAAAACCTACATTCATTATTGCCAGACGCTTTCCGAGCGTCTTAACTTCCGACAGACACTTTAAAGATCGTTCCGAAAAAAGTTCCGCTGTGAGTGCGAGCGTGAAAGCGGAACTTTTTTCGGAACGATCTTTAAAGCGTCTGTCGGAAGTTATGACGCTCGGAAAGCGTCTGGCAATAATGAATGTAGGTTTTTGACAATATTCTGTAAAACATATGTAAAAACCAGCTTTTCTACTTTAACTTAAGTGGGTAAGGTTTTTATGTACCTTTAGTCCCTTCTACCCATAATAGGCTGCCGGTTTCAAACTAGCAAATACGCATACCTTCTTAATTGCATATTAAACTATTGATTCACAATATTTCAGCTTTGCCTAAATTACTTGTGTCATGGGAAGCTGGGATCTCGGTTTATAAGATTGTGTTGCTATAGATTCCTGTTAAAGTAAAGTATTTATAAATTTTCAGTTTTATCCATCATGAACACCAGATCCTCAAAGATAATGCGTATGTTATCCAGTAATGGAACTGCGCCCGCAAGGATTAATGAAGGATCTAGCAGGCAGCCTCTAGGAAACGTTAAAAGTAAGTTTTTTCAGTATATTAATGTTCTGGTTGTCAGAATTTGGGGGGGGGGATATTTTATAAAAATATTTTAAAATTGGGGGAAAATTGATATTTCAGATCACTGTTTACACCATTTTTTTACATTAGGTGAACATCATCAGTGGCATAATCAGAGAGGGCTATGAGGGCCAAGCATATCAAAAAATAATATAGGAAAATATTAAATTCTAAAAAAAATTCTCTTGTGGCATTCTTTTTCATCGTAAAAATTATGCCCACCCAATGACATTCTGGTTATGCTACTGCACAACCCTTATGGATTGAAATAAAACAAAAGTATTTTTGCAACTATCCTGATATCTTGGAATTTAATTTTGTGTTTAGTAATGCAGGAAACTAATACATATTTTTGTTAAACTTTAATATTAATTATTTTTGTCATAAATTGATTTCATTTAAATAATAATAATAATATGTAGATAAATATAACATTTATGACAAAAATAATTAACATATTTAAACCAAACTATTATTTACTTTGTTGCTAAATGCAATTTCAAAATTTAAAGATTGTGCAGCATGAAGAAATACTTGGATTTTATTTCAATCCACAGCGTTCCAAATTTTTAAAATTAAAAAAAAATTGTGAGCGTCTAATAATACAGCTTTCAGAAGTACTAATGTTAAATATGTGTTGAATTTCAGATGCCCCTAATCAAATAAAGATTCTTTCGCAAGTTATTATCAAAAAAAGCCAACCATATTCCTTGGAGGATGTTTCGAAATCGGGTACTAACTGCCAGTTGGAAGAAATAACGAGTACTTCGCATTATGAAAATTCTTCAGCAAATGGTAAAACTACGCTGAGAAAAATTTTTACTCGCACCAATTTGAAGTAAATAAATTTTAATTAAATAATTTTAAAAAATTTTTAGTAAATTTAAAATAAATTTTACTTCAAATTGGTGTGAGATTGATTTGGGGTTCAATTTGAAATAAAAATTACTTCAAAACACCAAAAAATTTTCTCTGTGTAAGCATGATGACAACAATTCTTTAAACCTCACGGAATTCTCTTAAATTTTAGATTTAGATGATTGGTCTGAAGACAAAAGTAGTGGAAGTGAGTATCTTCCGTCGGATTGCAGCATAATATATCAAAATGAAAGTGACGAAGAATCTCATAAGTCGCTGAAATTTGAAGAAAGTTTGAAACTCTCTAATGAACATACCTCCAACCCTCCACCTGCAGATATAAACCTCAATGAACTGTCATATGCCCCCAACCACAATAAATTAATACAAAATGAACAAGTGGGTACTTCTTCCATGGAACCTAATATAGTTAACATTTCCGAAGCAAGTAAAGTAATACAAAATGAACAAGTGTGTACTTCTTCTATGCAACCTAATAAAGTTAACATTTCCGCAGCAAGAAAAGCAAATAGAAAGCGTATTAGAAATAAGGGGCATTCATGTTATTTTTGCCAAAAAATAATTTTAAATTCGGCAAGGCATTTGGAGGTAATGCATGGATCAGAAAATAGCGTTGCAAAATTGTTGGCAATGCCAAAAAAATCTAAATCTAGAAGAAATGGCTTTGCAACCCTCATAAGATCGGGAGATTTCTACCACAATGTAAATGTATTATCTACCAAACAGGGCGAACTTATTCTTGTTAGACGTCCTACCGAAGACGAATTAAAATTTAACAAATTTAGTGATTATGGCCCTTGTCCTAATTGTTTAGGGTTTATGTTGAAGAAGCATATTTGGCATCACATTAAAATAAGCTGTACTATTAAGAAAAGCATTGAACCTGATAATAAATTAGTGATTGCAGAGAGTAACGCCTTAATAAACAATACATTTGGAACACAATTTTCATCTGATTTTGTACACAACATTTCATCAAAATTGCGGAATGATGTTGTTGGTGAATATTGCAAGGATGATAATTTGATACTGCAATTTGGGGCCATGCAGTTCGAGAAGTACGGCACAACGCAGTGCGAATTAATTCGACAATCGATGCGGCAATTGGGTCGATTTACTCTTCAATTACGAAATGTTGAGAAAAGCAATAGATGTTTATCAGATTTCCTGGTGCCTGAAAAATTTGATATAATAGTACAAGCGACAAAATTGTTGTGTGTTTCACATAAAAATATAGCCAAAAGACCTGAGTTCGAGATACCTTCTTTGGCCTTAAAAATTGGATACGCCTTGAAAAAATGCGCTTCGATAAAACGTGGCATTTGCTTAAAAGGGGGTAATTTGAAAGGAAATGAGACGCTTTTGGCTTTTTTAAACCTTATGGAACTAGAATGGTCCATCAGGATCTCTTCAAATGCGTTGGCTACTCTTTCAGATCGAAAAATGAATGCAACGCAATTGTTGCCCGTAACCAGTGATTTAATGAAACTCGGTCAGTATATTAATGATAACATGGTAACTGCCCGAAATTCTTTGTTAGAATGTCCGTCAACTACAAAATGGAGTCTTCTAGCTACTCTCTGTTTAAGTAAAATTATCCTTTTTAATAAGAGAAGATCTGGTGAAGCGTCTCGAATGAAGATTAAGGACTTTGTTTGTAGGCCAAATTGGAATGAGCAGTGTACTCAAGAATTGAAAGATTCCCTAACCGATTTTGAAAAAAAATTATCAGAACAACTTATTGTAGTCCAAATTGTTGGGAAGCGTGGTAGACACGTACCTATTCTTTTAAATGATGATACCAAACGTTCTGTGGAAGTTCTTATAAAAATTAGGGATGTTGTCGATATATCAAAAGAAAACCCCCACGTATTTGCACGAACTGGTAATTCTACTGGAAATATTAGAGGGCACGATAGTCTACGTAAGTGTTGTTTGGAAGCCAAATTAGAGAACCCAGAAAATATAACGAGCACAAAGCTCAGAAAATATATCGCTACAGTGTGTCAGATATTTAATTTGTCGGAAAACGAATATGATTGGCTTGCTCGACATCTCGGGCACGATATTAGAGTGCATAGAGATTACTATCGCCTCCACGAAAGTGCGGTTGAATTGACCAAAGTAAGTCGATTATTGATGGTGGTAGACGAAGGTCAGGCAAACAAATTTGCTGGGAAGAAACTCGAGGAAATAAATTTGAACGGTAATTTAATATAACAATATTACTTTTTTTATACTTATTTCTTGTGTTATTTACAGATATGCCAGATGTGGATGAAGTAGAAAATGATAAAGAGGAGGATGAAGATGCATATGACAATGAAGATTCACATGACGATAACAAACATGCTGATGAAGATCGGGTATTGACATCGCCAGCAGTTGTGACAAAAAGTAAGTATAAAATCATAGGTACTTATAGTATTTTTGAATTATATAAAAATAATCAAATTTATTACAGGAAAAAAATTATCAAAAAAAGGAGTTAAACGGCCATGGTCAAGTGAAGAAAAAGATGCCGTTTTTAAATTTTTCAAAGGGAAAATTACAAAAGGCATTGTACCAGGAAAGGCAGATTGTACTAACTGCATACAAAAATATTCTTTACTGAATAACAGAAGTTGGACTGATGTTAAATTTTGTGTGAAAAACCAAATTGACAAAATTAAAAAAACGCTTAAGAAATAAATGGCTTTTTGCACTTAATATGTTGAAATGTTTACTTTTTACTTCCTTTTTTATTACGCTTGTTTTCCAAGAATTTCAATTTGATCTGATTTTTTGTACTTTTTAATTAGGTAATAAATAATAATTATACTAAACTTATAAAAACTTATTATTAAACTTTGTAATTATAATGTTGTACTTTTTTTCCTCAAAAATCTGTTTTCTGCCTTTAGTGGACACTTTTCTCTAACGGACAAAATATCATTCCCCGTCGTATCTGCTAGGGGAAGTTTCACTGTACTACCTATTCATAACTTTAAAACAAATTTTTTAAGTGATTCATTTCTTTTAAAGTCTTGATTGCATGGTTGTTTTTGCCTGTTAATTTTGTGCAATCGAGTTCTTCAATTTGAATGCCATCTAATGATCGAACTCGACTTGGTGCGACATACACTTGTCCTTGGGTACCTAAATAATTTTGAATTATAATTACATAATTCATTTTTTAATATTTTATTAAGCTTTCGAACTATATTCCGTTCTTCAGAAAATAATTAAAAAATGAATTAATTATAACTCGAAATATTTTAAAACAATATTATTTAATAATTATCCCGAGTTAATAAACTAACATAATTTTGGTCCCAAATAGACAACAGCATAATCGACAGTACTACCTTGCATTGTATGAATCGTAGAAACACATGAAAGAACTATTGACAGCATTTTTCTTTCTAGAGTGCTGCCCATAACTATATTTCGCTAGAAACTGAATTGATTTAGGTTCAATAGGATGAATGAGACGGTCGTATGCCTAGCAGTAGTGCGTTTGACTGCTAAGCGGAAAGCCACAGTTCGATCCTGGCATAGTAAAAACTTTAGTCTGACCGTCTCCCCTCGGAAGACAATGGCAAACCACCGAGGTGTATCTGCCAAGAAAAGCCTTCTTGAAATGAAGTGTATTACACTTCCCGTGGTTCGAAGCCCACGTTAAGCAGTAGGTCCCCTATGTTTGTGATAAATTTTAAAAACGCACATCACAAGCATAGGAATGGAAGCATGGCACATAGAAGAAGAAGAAGGATGAATACCAATCACGTACAAAGTCGACAACTTGGTACTAGAGTAAAATTCAAGTAAAATTGGAACTGTCAATTAAGTTCGAAAGCTTACAGCTGGGGCCCTAATATAGCTACCAAGTTGTTTTATGAATAGAATTACAGATAATTGAGTCTAGTTTCACTTATCTATAGACTATTTTCGCGTCAGATGAACAGAAAAAGAACTATGCAGCGAAAACCGAAAATTCCTGGTCCAACTTTACTTGAATTTTACTCTAGTGGCGGATGGTGACTTTTTGAGGTCTGATGCTAATTACATTTCAGGGGCCCCATGTAGCATATTATTGGGGGAGGGGGGGGATCGGTTGTCTAAGGATGGCGAATTTAAAAAAAATAATGTATGTAATATGTACAAAATTTATTCTTAGTAAAAAAACATATACGAGTAAGTATCACAAGAAAAATTATTATAATTTAAAAGTTTAAATTATTATAGATTGATACTATAAACTGTCTTCTACATTTGAGACTTTTGAGGAAAGGAATTTTAGTTCATAAGAAAAAGAAAAACTATATTCTACAAAATAATGAGTAAAGTCTTGGGGGACCCTAATATTGGTTTAAATCAATAGTAAATATTTATAATAATGATATGTAGGTAAACGTCTTTTCCTCTTCTTGAAAAAAATAGTTTTTGGGGCTTTGAGGTATTAGACCGACGGCGACGATAGCAACTTAAGTTACTTAACATTAAATCTTCGATTATTTACGAAATTGAATTTATTTAAAAAGATAATCAATAGAAATTACTCGATAGATAAATTAAAAAATTAGTAAAGTTAATATTTCAGATTATATTATTTCAATAATTTAGTTTAATAAACGTGGCAACATAGCAGTTATACACGAATATGTATGGTAATATTTCTGGCGTCCCAGTTTAACACGATTCTGGTGTACAAATATTTGTGGCTACTTCAATACACAGATCATGTAACCACATATGTGTGGCGGAGTAGCCACATTAAAAGTATATTGCAGATTTCTTCCTATGGAAGGTATCTTGAAATTTTCCGAATGTATGCATTTACTAAGAGATGGCGCATTCCCAGTTCTAATTTTAACGATAATGCCACAATTGAGGGTTATTCATGATATGTCACAAATATTATGAGACGTGTATGTGTGTGTGTGTGTGTGTATGTACGTCTGTGAACACGATAGCGTCTAAACGAAGCAAGCAAATCATTCCAAATTTTGCATATAAGCTTTTTCCTGTCGTAGGACGAAGCCAGATGAAAATAATTTAAATCGTGTAAAGGGAAAGGGGGGTTTACCTGGAGCTATTATGACATTATGCGTCATAACTTCGAAACGAAATTAAATATGTAAAAATATTAATAACAAAAAATTAGCGCTATGGAATTTCCTACATTTTTTGTCCTACAAGTTTTTCTCTAAAATATACAGGGCGTTTCAAAAAATTTTGTATTTGTAAAAATTTTTTGTATTTGTAAATAAAATAGTAAACCGCATTCTACTAACGAAAATAAGATGAAAAGTTTCTAATAACATGGGTCCAAAAATGCTTCGTTTGCAAGATATAGGCATTCAAAAGTTTTTTTCTTCCTATTTTGGCAAAATATGAAATTTTTCATCGATTTACTGTTGAAATTATGTAACCATTTTATTTAAAAATATAATATAAAAATTTGCGTCTGTTCGGAAAGTTATGCGATGGCCACATCAGATTTTTTTATTTTGGTCATTGTCTTTCTGGTTATTGTACTATCATTCAATGTCAAAATAATAAATACAACAGTTTTGAATTTCATTCTGTGGCGTTTCAAACTTAGGTGACCTCATCAGACACAAATATTGATACAAATAATACTTAAGAGCGCGCTGCAGAAAGAGAGAGAGGGAAGCAGTAGATATGATGTTGAAAGAAGCCTCTAATCTTTTGTAGAGATTTAAAAAATTTAAAAAAATTATTTGCGCCATATCTAAGGGAACCCTTTAACCCTTTGTGCATTAAGTTGGTTTTATATAGTTTAAAACTCCAGTAAAGGCACTTTTTGATTTACAAGTTTTGTACAAGTTTTCTATAATTGATGATGAAATCGCTTCAAAATCAGGTTTTGTCCTTATAATGATCTGCAGAAGGCAATAACGAAGTTTCATTAAGATCGGTTGTCATAAAAATTCAAAATTGTCCTTTTTCATAAATTAAATTAACCTATTTACTTTTAATTTAAAGCGCTCAAAATTGGTTATTGCCTTCAATAGTCTTTTCTTATTAATATAAAAAAAGAATTACATTGATACGACGTTTAGTTTTTTAAATTTGTACAAAAGATTAGAGGCTTCTTTCAACATCATTCCCTCTCTCTCTTTCCGCAGCGCGCTCTTAATCATTGGAATTGTTTTAGGGGATTTTCATTACATGAAGCTCTAAACATGATTAAAGATGATAAAGCTGCAAGAAGTATAATTTCCTCTTTTTTATTAAGAAATGTTCAATTTTTTTAAACTTTTTTTCTTTCTTCTCTTAGTCACATAATGCTAGTTTTTATTAAAAATTCAGATGTGGACGCCATAAGAATATTATAACAAATAGAACTTGTTATTGTTTATTAAATAAAACATCCAAATATAACATCAAATATTGTTAAAAGCTTATAATAAATCGAAAACATTTTGATTTATTTTGTTTAATTAACTCCTTAACTATTAAAGTTTATTGTAATATTAATTTCAGTTTTTACTTTCCGAACCCCTAGGTAAGGAAAGTATTGTTATCAGACAAAATTTGACCCCCAATTTTTTGACAGATGTTCACGTTTTGAGGTCCCCTGAATCCATTTTTATCATTTTTGGAAGGATGTCTGTATGTAAGGGTGTGTGTAAGGGTGTATGTACGTGTGTGAACACGATAGCGTCTAAACGAAGCAAGCAAATCATTCCAACTTTTGCATATAAGCTTTTTCCTATCGTAGGAAGAAGCCAGATGAAAATAAATTAAATCGTGTAACGGGAAAGGGGGGTTTACCTGGAGCTATTATGACATTATGCGTCATAACTTCGAAACGAAATTAAATATGTAAAAATAGTAATAACAAAAAATTACCCCTATGGAATTTCTTACATTTTTTGTCCTACAAGTTTTTCTCTAAAATATACAGGGCGTTTCAAAAATTTTTGTATTTGTAAATAAAATAGTAAACCGCATTCTACTAACGAAAATAAGATGAAAAGTTTCTAATAACATGGGTCCAAAAATGCTTCGTTTGCAAGATATAGGCATTCAAAAGTTTTTTTCTTCCTATTTTGGCAAAATATGAAAGTTTTCGTCGATTTACTGTTGATTTTTTCAAACTTTCAAACAATTTAGAAGTACAGTGCTGTGTTTTTTAATAAACATAGTACAATTTTGTTAATTGTAGCTTTGATAATGGGACGATACGTCGGCCGAAACATCGAATTTATGTCTTTCCCTTTTGAATTGACTATTTCGATTTTTTCTATTCTTGATCACTTTTGTCAGCTGTAGGTGCATAATGCTTGTACTCGGATCAGGACGTTTGAAAGCGGCCGGTTGAACGCGACCGTTTGAACGTGTTGAGGACATTTAAACGCAGGGACATTTGAACGCGAGGACGTTTGAACGCGAGCAATTAAAATTGTCAGTATTAGGAACATTACATTATGTATTTTAAGGACATTTTAAGGCAAGTGTTTTTCATTTTTAGATAGCGCAGCATTTTAGGGCATAATAATAGATATAATTATCATTGTCGCAACGTGGAAAATTTTCTAGTTAGACAAATAATGGTTTTGCTGCCCACACCTACGTACGTCTGTAGTAATGACCCCCCTCCCTGGTGGGGCGGGGGTCAGAGGAATGAACTTACCTGTCGTATACCGTAGAAGCATTATAATTTATTATACGTGTTAATATTTGAGAACATAAACGAGAATTATTATTTAATACAGCCCGCAGACAACCTTTTTTAATAATTCAAAGGAAAAAATTAGAGAAAAAGCTGTATACACGCACGCTAGAATATGTTTACAGGGACGGAAGGTTATCAATTGAATGTTATCTTTTTTTTTAAATTAAATTAAATTAATTAAATTTAAACGTTAAATAATAAAAAAGGATGGTACCTTCTCTTCAGTACCACAATTATTTTACCAAGCTTACGTTTTACCGGGCCGTGCATCCTGCTGTTTGTGTGCTGTTGCAAAATAAACAAACTACATTTAAATTTAAACCTTGACAAAATATCGTGCGATTTCGAATTAGTAGCTGCTATAATATATGCTTTTAAAGAAGGTTTTTCCAATACGTATTTAATAAAAAATTTAAAGAAGCATATCGGACCCCTTCATTTATTGGACATTATATAATATACATATTATAATGTAATGTACAACGTCTTAGACCGTTTTTTTAACAAATCAAAATGGCACTTCTTATTGAATCACCATTTATTAATCTATATTATATCCAGCTGTAATTGATTACTTTTTTTAAATACTAATTTGAAGGAATCTTCTCGACATTTTAAGTTCAGTTTAATCATTTGATAATGTCATAGTGGAACGAAAATGTGTGTTTCGTATGTATATTTTATTCCAATAAAATAAAATTTATTTAAAAATTTATTAATAAATTCAATAATGACATTGAAAACCAATACCTTAAAATGATATTTATTACCGCGAATGCCTTAGGTATGCAATAATTAAAAAATACTGCATCGGTATAATAATAATAATGCAATGTTTGCAGGTGATTCAATTAACTGCTAATTATATCAGAATTTAATTTCTTCTTCTTCAAGTGCCATATCCGGTCTCCCGGACGTTGGCGACCTCTCTCCTATGTATGTGTTGTGCGTTTGAAGTATTATCACACACATAGGGGACCTACTGCTTAACGCGGGCTCCGAACCGCGGGAAGTGTATACACTTCATCTCCAGAGAGGCTGTTCCAGGCAGATTACACCTCGGTGGTTTACCATTGCCTTCCGAGGGGAGACGGTCAGAATAAAGTTTTTACTGAGCCCGGCTGACGACCGTCTCGAATTTAATTTAAATAATTTAATTTAAATAATTTAAATTCTGCAGAAGTGATGATAATAGAAATGAAGAAGATAATAATACCTAATACATAATATATTGCATTTTATACATATAATTTTTCGTTTGACAGAAAATGAAAATGAAATAAAGTAAAACTGCTATTTTAAGAAAAAATATTTGATTATGGAGTATATGAAAAGTATTATAATTTAATTAAATTAAAATTTTTTAACAAAACTTGAAAAAGTTAATAGTTCCAATATTTGAAAAATTTTTGGGTACCTACTTATTAAATTTCATTTTTACTTTTCTGGGGGGTTTTGATTTCCAGCTATTTTTGTATAGTATCAATATGTTCATCGGATTACCCATTTATTAATCACTCAAACAATGCGCACTTTTAATTTATGGAACGGGAAAAAACTTGTAACCGGTTAGCTGGGGAATACATTTGGATATCTAATAAGTATCTTTTTTTAAAAATGTTCCTACTATAAAATACACTTATTATTTATTAATGGTGAAAATGAATTTTATTTTAAGTTACGTTCTTGCCAATACACGAGGTGGTGATGCGCTTCCGATATATTATGTAACCTCCAATAAATGGTGCTCCGTAAAAAAATGTCTACAGTTTATTTTTAATTAATTGAATATTTATACCTTATAGTTAGTAAACTCTTGTGTTCGTAGAATAATTTGAAAAATTGTAAATTAAGGAGTGTAAAATATGATCATTTTCATATTTAAATGTGCGGTTTTAGTGTCGGTGATAAAAATTACAAGTTCTAATGAAGTCGGTTGCCCTTTGTTTCAATTTTCACGTAATGGTTCTTTATCCGCAAGAATTGTAGTACCCACTCCGTATAATCATAATAACGTTGTTACGTTGCACGTTCAATTATCAATTGGAACTCTCGCATCATACGAGGTAAAAATTTGGTAATTTATTGCATTTTTAAAAACGTTGTTTCGCATTGCGCATTCGCATTTCGTATTTCGCAAAACGCATTGTTTCAGTTCAGCCTGAAACAATGCTATATCATTTTTACTATCCCTGCATACCAATCCTATATAAATTCTAGTGTGCAATGCTGTTGAATTCATTTGCCAGAGAGAATACAAACTACAGAATAAAAAAAGTTATTTTGCAAATATTGATATCGATACAAATTATGACGTATGTACATCATTAAAATTATAAATTAGAATAAAACAAAATATTCAAAATAAACAATTCAGGAAATTAATAGATTCTTCTTGTTCTCTTTTCCATCGTCAACTTTATCTTTTTGTGTAGACTATTAATTTCTGCGTGGAATTGTTTTAATTCCTCTTCACTTCCTTGCCATAGATACAGAATCTCATTGACATAATATCGTAACCATACCCCTAACTTTTTACTGTTTGGTAAATCTTCATTTCGATGTTATATTATATAAAATATATATTTGCCATGAATGGCAATTTGGAAGAAGTTCTGCAGTTTGACTTATAAAATAAACCTAATTTTATTATGTTCACTTAGCTTGTTAATTTATTTTTTAATATAAATACGATAAATACTATATTATATAATTAATTTTTTAACTCATCAAATAAAATGTTTCCTGACCCATGTTTGCATATTCCAATCGAATTCATATCCAAAAATTATAATAGATTTAATTTCATAAAATGGACACATGAAGTTTTAACTATTAAAAATTACTATAGGGGAAAAATATTAACGATGGTGCGCTGTAAGCAACATCAACGTGACGTCACGCTAATGCACGCTAATGATATAACCTCGCTTGACCTCGCTCAGAAATACTTTGATTTGATTTTGAACGATAGTAATACATTACAACTAAGTAATAAATAAATAATTTAATAAAAAATAATAAATTTAACGTATTTTAATTAATTTTTAAAATAATTGTAATTAATTAAGACGTCAAATATTTAGTTGAATTACAGCCACCAGGGTGCGTACAATTAATATTTTTCCCCTATTAAGCCAAATTTAAAATTAAATTTTTCCGTGAACTTTCAGAAATGTTTATTGCTAGCCTCAGATGTTTTTTAATAATAAAATTATAATAATGTAAAGAAGTAACTTCGATTTTTGTTTAATTAAGTAGTTAATTTTTAACGTTGTTTACTATACTTAATACGTAATGATTATTATTAGGATATCAAAAAAGGCATAACATTTCTTGGAAACGAAACACACATTTTATATAATCGACCTCTGATCTATCAATTAGAGTTACCATCTTTTTTGAATAATTTTATAAACAAGATAACCAAAATATGGGTAAATGATGAATACATCTGTTCGTCAGCCCCCTTAGATGTAAGAGGTAAGTCAATAGCATAATTAAAAAAACTACTGAATCAATATTATCTGTTTGAAATTTTAGATTTTAATAGGGATGAGTCTATATCCACAATAGACTTACAATATACGTTCACAATTTCTACAAATTCCTACAGTAAAAATACTAAAAATAATTACTATAGGACCCAATCACCGTCTCCATCGCCCAAAATCGTTAACACTCCTCCAAATTCCTATAGTACAAATACTCCAAATATTTATTATATGACCCAATCACCGCCTCCATGGCCCAAAATCATTAACACTCCTAAACCGATAGTAAGCCAACCTTTTAACCAAAACTTTCCAAAAATTGATTGTTATAAGTCTTCGCAATCTATTACTTTAATATATAATGGAGAGGATGCTCTAAATGAAGAGTATCCATGGGTAGGTGCTTTGGTTAAAAGAATAAAGAAATCCAAAATAGAGTTTCAATGTGGGGCAACATTAATAACTAAAAAACTTGCGTTAACTGGTAATAATTACAATATTTAAACTCAAAAGAATTAAATACTGTTTACACTACTATTTTTTAAATTGTAGCAGCTCATTGTGTTGTTCCCAATGAACGGAATGAATTGCATTTAATATTTGGAACATCTGATATAGACGATATAGGTTTCAACAAGGTTGTACAAACTAGAGAAGTTACAAGACGTATAGTTCATCCTCAATATAATAAGGATACTTCGGACGCCGATGTAGCAATGTTAATATTTTCTGAAGAATTGCGTTTAACATCTACAGTACAACCGATTTGTTTACCAAATTTCGAAGATACCTTCGAAAATATCGAAAATAAAACGGGAGTGGTTGCTGGTTGGGGAAAAGACGAACACAACGTAATGTCACCAAATTTGAAAAAAAGTTATGCTGGTATTGTTAACGAAGATTCCTGCCTTTGGACCGATGATGCATTCGCACCTATCATATCAAATCGTACATTCTGTGCGGGTAAATTGAACATAAATATTAATTAAAATATTCTTTTTCATTTGAAATTTTAGGCGATAGAAATGGTTCCGGACCTTGTCGAGGCGACAGTGGAAGTGGATTTTATATGGTCGTCAAAGAAAGGTGGATTATTAAAGGAATCGTTTCTCGTGCAAAAACGAGTTCCGATGGAGGATGCGATCTGTTTCATTACGTAGTATATGTAGACGTGGCTAAACATTTGGATTGGATCAATCATTGGATATATCAATATTTATAAACAACAGCAATAAAAACAGTATTGGCAAATAAAAGTTTTAGGTTTTTTAAAGTAAAAACAATTTTTTGATTTGAAATATATTAAGTAGGTAATAATGAAATGTAAAAAACGTTTGACTATAAATTTCCTGTTCCTTTCTTGTGTTTATACATATTTTAATTAAATAAACGTTTAATTAAATGAAACGTAAAATTCAAGATTAAATTTGTCCGTGTATTCCTATTACGTCATTACAAACGCTTTAGTTGGTGATCGTAATTTCCACACTTTTCAAGTTTTAAATTATATTTTCTTAAATATTTTCTCGTCTCGGGCAATAAAGTTGTGCTTTTTTCAGATCATATACAGGATAGTGTAAAAATAACTTACTATTCCTTTACTCTGCACCTGGGTTCAGTACATCCGAAAAGAAGCCAGAGCTTCTACTTTGCTTAGACAAAAAGTTTTGTATTAGGAATTTTTTAAAAAACTTTGATGAAAATACAATAATTGAGGTTTAGGTCTTGAAAACAATATTATTAAATTGTTTGATGTTTGAAAAAGAGAATAAAAGCTTTACGCTGACAATGGTGCCATTCAGCAGAAAAAGCAGTTGTGTAAAGGCAGCGACAGACTATCGGCTTTGTTCGACGTACTTGTTCGACTGCTTTGTTCGACGAACAAGTCTGTGGGTGTGTGGCAGTAACTCCGTCGTACTTGTTCGCCAACAAGAACGACGGATTTGTTCGACGCCTTTGTTCGACGAAAAGTCAGTCAGTGTGTGGGGTAAACCTACTTGTTCGACAGACTTGTTCGTCGAACAAGTACGACGGAGTTACTGCCACACACCCACAGACTTGTTCGTCGAACAAAGCAGTCGAACAAGTACGTCGAACAAAGCCGATAGTCTGTGGCTGCCTTAAGGGGTCATCCATTAATTACGTAAGGGTTTTTTTTTTGGGGGGGGGGGATTGGATATCTTACGGACCCTTGCGTAGGGGGGGAGGGGTCCGACGTATTCCTTACGTAAGTTTCTTAAAATATTTTTTTAAATTAAATTTAAAATCAAATATAATTTTTTCTTTTTATGTTGGTAAATTATATCCAGGTATAATGGAAATACCATATTATATTGAAATATATAGTACTTAAAAATTATTAAACATATCGTAGTGGCATAATAGTGTGAATTTTAGAAAATGGCATCAAACTTTGGCGATCTTTACGAACGGTTTTTCATCTATGTAAATAAAAATTTAATTTAAATTTTTGTATTTATTATTATCTATGTATATAATAAATTATTATTCATATTTTATAAATATAAGGGGCGGAGAGGTGGGTCAAAATTAATTTTCTTTTAAATAATCCTTACGTAAGATGTGGGGGAGGGGTTGCCACAATCTTACGTACCCTTACGTGGCGGGGGGAGGGGGTCCAAAATTACAAAAATCATCCTTACGTAATTAATGGACGGCCCCTAACTGTTGTACAACAGTTGAGTAAAGGTAGCGGAATTCTGCTGAACGGTGCTCGATATAAATTTGAAATTTGAAGTGACAGTAGGGAAGATACATAAATTTTTTTTATAGCGTTGTTGGATCAAAAATAACTAAATATACTAATTAATGCTATTTAATTTATTTATCTTCGTTTTGATAATAATTTAAAAAAAATTTAAAAATCCGTCAATTTGAATTGAAGGAAACGACCGCGCAATTTGCCATGTACTTGTGACGTCACAAGTTCTAATTTTACATTCATTTATATTATTTTTCTGTGGTTTTGTGCTTTGAAAGTTGAAGTTTGTTAGTGTTAAAAGCTGTTATTTATCATAATTAAATCAATTAAAAACAAAAAAGTTAAAAAAGTACTCTACACGAGTAGAGTAAACAAGAAAGTGAGGTTATTGCAAGCAAGCAAGCAAACGCGTTGCGTTTAAGGTCACATGATTTATTTTAAATTATCATTGAATTTTAAAATGGATTATTTATAACAAAATACAATAAATAGAAGTTATTTTTGCTGATTTGATATTTAATATAATATAGGATTAATCGGAAAATACTGTTTTAACTAAATTTTTTTATTCATGCATGTTCCCCGTTGTCAATGTTTACTGAATTTATTTTTAAAACTCATTTAGCGGCTACCCACAAAAATATATTTTCATAAATATTCGAATTATCACCTCCCGTCATTTTTCCACAACAGTTACCAAAGACGAGCGAAGAATTTTAGCTACAAAAAATGGCCGACCGTTCCTCAACATGTTGGGAGAATCGAGCAGGTAGCGGACGTGCCAGCAGAAAAATCCCCAACAGTTGCACAACTGTTACCTCTGCTGAATGCCACCATTTAGAATTTTAACCTGCAAATTTTGCGCGGTATTTTTAGATTTTAAAATGAAAATAGTCACTTAGAATTTCCCTGCTCAAATACCGAAAGCAAGTTTTTGCAGTTATTTTAATAATAAATTATAATCGGCATTATTTAAATACTTAATTTTATTATAAATAAAATAGTTTTCCAGAAAACAAACAAATCGTATTTTATGAATAGAAAGAAAAGATTATGTTTTGTGAAATATTATTACGTGCAAAATGACCTTGCGGTTAAAGGCGCTATTTTAATATAATATTTAAAAAATATATTTATTCTAATAATAAAAAATATTATTATCATTGAGAAAATAAATTTATTTTATTGATAGTGAGCAAGCAATATAATTTTATATTTGCCGAATTAAAATACGAGTAATTAAAATATTCAAAATAATCCTATATCCCTCTTTCTCCCTCATCTGAAGAAATTTGATTATGGATTATTTTAGTTCTTTTTTACAAAAACATTAAAATTTAACAAAAATGGAAAGTTGAGAATTAATCCTAGCTTCACCTTTTTACCAAAGGTTTTAGTGCCAAAATATTCATACAAATATGACATTTTTATTTGTTTAATAATAGTTTTATAGATCAAAAAACCGATTCTTCAGCTATAGGTACACATAATTTTTACAGTTATTAAAAATCCTGTTCGAAGGGTATTTTTAATTTGAAATATTAGTTAAAATTTGATTATTAAATGATAAAAAATTATTTACACATTTACTCGGAAAATGGGAAGATTCTACATATTTTTATAAATTGCCCTGGAAGCCGTTGGTCATGTTCAGATGGAGAAGAAAACAGTCTACTTGGAAAGCTAAAGCCTACATTTATAAATATTTTTTTCATTTTTCATTTAATATTTATTGTTATCATTTCAAGCTATGCGCGTCCCATAGGGACGCGCATGAATGGATTAACGAGATTCCTTATAGGAAGGCAGGCTACTGAAAATCAACTTTCCTCTCCTTTGCGAATTTTTGCACTATTTCAATACAAAAACATGCGCAGGGACCTACTAACTGTGCCATAATGTGCATAATAACTGTGCCAAATTTGGTTCCCATCGGTCAAACGGTTTAGGAGTCTATAGGAAACATACATACACACATACATCCATTTTTATATATTTAGATAGATAATAATAAATACAAAAATTTAAATTAAATTTTTATTTACATAGATGAAAAACCGTTCGTAAAGATCACCAAAGTTTAATGCCATTTTCTATAATTCACACTATTATGCCACTATGTTTAATGATTTTTAAGTAGGTACTATATATTTCAATATAGTATGATATTTCCATTATACCTGGATATAATTACCAACATAAAAAGAAAAAATTATATTAGATTGTTAAATTTAATTTAAAAAAATATTTTACGAAACTTACTGCTATGATCCAAAATGATAAATAAAGGCTCCCGATACAAAAATGAATATAAAATTCAAAATAAGCATAAAATTCTAAATCGGTAGGCACTTTAAAAATTTTGCTCTACGAGAAAATTTTATTTTCTAAAATTTCAATTTCACATCCAAATTTGAGTCTCTCAGGATAAGATTAAGATGTTAAATATTGCTAAGAGTAAATAGATTGATGATTGTCACATCAAAAATAATGAAAAAGATTGAATTAGCTCAAAATTGATAAAAAAAAACATTTTATGTGTAAATCGTCATAACCTACAAAAATGTAACATCTTGTAAACTGAATTATTTAATAACTAACATGTCTTGCACAAAACTGTTCACACCAAAAATTATGTAATCATCTCATGTAGTTGAAGTGAATATTTCAAAGTGAAAATCGTTAAATTAGTACATAAAGGTCAATTTTGTGTAAAATCCAAGAGTTGATATAAAATGGCAGATATGAGTCAAATAGCCGTCCAAAGAATGGCATAAAAACAGAATATACCAGTAATACAGCATGGGAGTCACATCAAAAGACATGGATTTCAATGCAGATCATGAATCTGGAATAAAAATGAATTAATGGAAACATAAAAAATCCAATAGGATGAGAATTGACTTACTTTCAAGCAACAATGGTGCCAATTTCATCGATTTTAGATCAAATTTCAGTTGACCTTGTGCATTCGAACAAAGTGCACGCAATTCCAAGGCGCTCAAGAAAACAATGTTTACAAATCTTTGGAGGTTAACCAAATTTTTGACTTCGTGAATTCAAGTTGTGTAGACGTATCGAGATGTTCCTCACGAATCAGTTGTTTACAAACAATTGAGGGTTAAGATTTTTCAGCTGAATGGAAATAATTTCATAATTGGTAAACAACAATAACAATGGCCGTCCGCAAAATGCTTCTACAAAAATAACAACTCACGGATTTAATTCAACAACAACACTGGATCCAAAACTTACTGTAAAGAATATGCAACTTACCTTTTTCTCTATTTCATAACCTCTACGATTTGGTAAACAACGACAACTAAATTACAAAGAAATTTAAGTCAATGAAACAACCTCACTCATCCACAAACAGCTGATAACTGGTATGATTTAATGCAAGGTCGATGACTCATCCATGTGATGTCAACTAAAGCTGGCCATACACAAAATATCCTTTTTAAATAAAAATCAAAACTTCGATTCTGCTGATGTGAAAAGGTACAGTGAAATTTATTATTTCGTTCATTTGATTATAAACTTTGCCTTCAGCGTATAAATACAGGATTTGAGAAAAAAGACTTCTACGAAAGTGTAAATTCTCGATACCCTAATTGATAGTTTTTCATGCAAACTTTATTATTTAATTTGTTCAGGGTTAAGCTTTAAATAAGCACAAATATTATTTAAACCATTTTACACGCTAATGTATAGCGAAAGACTTGTTTTAGTTTACAACTAAAACAAGCACGTCGGGACAAAGTGAGGAAACCACTTTGTTTTGAAAACAAATTTTTACATTGATTGTTCTTATTTGAAAATTTAATTAATAATAGATCTGCGATCTACAAATATTTGTGTAAACATTTATTTATGTAAACATAACCATCACTTTGTTTAATATAAACAATTTCTTTGAGACTATTGAAATCTTTATTTATTTTTCAATAAAAGAAAGCAATAAGTATCCCGAGAGAGCCAAATAACACCTTAAAAATCGCCTCTAATATTGAACGTAATAAGGAACCCACCCTTGAGCGACTCATCACCGGAGCTTAGCAAGAAGGGGCAATAGTGTTAAACTCCTTAGCTAAAAATTATCACCCACGAACCATTTACCTGAGCATTATTTAGGCTAGCAAACTTAAGGGCTGGAGCCAAAGCAAACATTAGTTAAAGGAGACATAGCATTACGTAAGGAATACGTCGGACCCCTCCCCCCCTACGTAAGGGTCCGTAAGATATCCAATACCCCCTCCCCCCAAAAAACCCTTACGTAATTAATGGATGACCCCTAAAGAATATCAAGAAAAAAAATAAACACTATAACAGATTGCAATGGCCAATGGTTACTGAAGTGAAACAATTGAAAGAAAACAATTAAAAGGAAGACAAAACGTACAGAAAAGTTATTTTTCAGGGACTAACATCCACACGCATGAATGGTGTTTCCAAGAATGAAGACATCAAATGAAAGATATCAATGAAAATTAAATAGATATTAGGTATTAGTTATTTTAATAATTATGTAACGGAATTATTATTTACTTCTTATAGTATGCTAATGTGGAAATTCCAAATTTTTCGTATGGAAATCCTACAAATTTCAAATAAATTAATAGTAAATAGAATTACCAATGTGCAAATTCGACGCATTTGTTATCAATGAGATAGTAAACTTTATGGTTAAAGCTTTCCAACACGGTATTATAACAAAAATTACTGTTATCCAATTTTCTATTTCTTTCTATCTTTAGTTAAGTTTTACGGGCAGGAAAATGTAAAAATTAGGTCTAAATAATATTAACTTTTTCATCAGAGAATGAAATTAATAAAATTCTGGTAATTTTATGTTTAAGTGAGACGGTCGTTAGCTAAAGCGGTTATGTGCGTTGCTGCTAATGCGGAATGCTTGGTTCGACTCCGGGCTCAGTAAAACTTTATTCTGACCCTCTCCCCTCGGAAGGCAATGGCAAACCACCGAGGTGTAATCTGCCTGGTACAGTCTCTCTGGAGATGAAGTGTATACACTTCCTGCGGTTCGAAGCCCGCGTTAAGCAGTAGGCGTGATAATACTTCAAACGCATAACACACACATAGGAGAGAGGCAGAGAGGTCGCCAACGTCCGGGGAACCGGATATGGCACACTAAGAAGAAGAAGAATTTTAAGTTTTTGGAGCAACTAAAGAAATCCGTGAAGCAATTTGGAAACTTAAAAATTTAAATATACGACCCACTAATCAGTCAGTATTAAATATTTACGATAAAGTCGGACATTCCCAAATTTTACGTGAAATTTAAATACATTTTTGATAGCAGTGATTTCAAATGAGGTATTACCAGAACTGAGCTTAGCTCATAGCTGTGGTTACACGCAAAGTTATAAGTAGATAAAGAAAGATGGTATAAGTAACAGTGGATGTGTAATTTGTGTGTTTTTGTTAAAAGTAATATAAACTAATAAATAATTCAAAAGTTTTAATTAGATGTGAGCGCAATAAAAGTTTTGTTTCACAATTAAAAATGGTTAATACACGTAACTACACGTTTAAATTTATCACGTACAATTGGCTACTTCTGGTTTTGGGGATGGAAATGTTTAATTGCCAAGAAAATCCATGTCCGAGATTTTTCCAATATAAATATGGTGCATCAAATTATTTATACGGCGTTATATCAGTGCCAACTCCAACATATCATAATAATATAATTAAACTAAATGTTAAACTTTCCATTGGAAATGCCGGAGTGTCACAGGTATTGTAATTAATAAATTTTACATTTTTCAAAAACCAGATTTCCGATCTGTTTTAGCACATGATTTTTGAAATTGTCAAAAATTATTTTTTTTATATTATACGATGTTGACGTAAAAGATTCCTATTTTAACCTTGAATAAATTTATTGTTGATACGTATAATGTTCTATCGCATTTTTTATAAGTCTTCATGCATGTTTAAAAAACTAATCTTGTATGAGTTTATGTGAATTAATAGTGAATAAAAATTCAATTAAATAATATAATCCTATAAGATGATGTAATTTTATTATAATTTTTATGTTAGTTTTACAAATTGTTAATAAAAAATCAACACTAGATAATATTATGAGGTATATACCTTAGATCAGGGGTGGGCAACCTTTTGTATAACAGGGGCCAGAATAATATTTACGTGTCGTCCGCGGGCCTTAGTATAGTTAATGGACACATTTTTGTTACTTGTATTTTTTTCTGAAAATATAAAAACAATAATATTTATAACAAAGTTAATTAAGTACTATATTTATTTCTCTTATCATTTATAACAAATTACAAAGAAAAAAATTCGCAAAGGAAAGGAAAGTTGATTTTGAGTAGCCTGCCTTCCTTTAAGGAATCTCGATAATCCATTCATGCGCGTCCATATGGGACGCGCATGAATGGATTATCGAGATTCCTTAAAGGAAGGCAGGCTACTCAAAATCAACTTAAAAAACAATAATGAATGCTGTCAAGCTGTCAACCGATCGACAATGCAAATACGCGTGCACGTGCTTTACGTTTCTATTTGACTAATCTTAACCAAATTAAACTGTAGATCTCTCCTTTTTCCTTATGTTAGGTACTAACCTAATCCTTTTCTTTAAAATTTTTGTTCTTGAAAATATTTATTTATTATTTCTTCTAAAGATCTCTAGGGCCGGATTAGAACTTTACGCGGACCGGAGTTGGCCCGCGAGCCGGAGGTTGCCCACCGTTGCCTTAGATGGACAATGCGAATGAAAATGTTTATAAAACAAATACTTCAATACAACGAATGACGAGAAAATATTAAGCTCGATTGGTTTTCTATTTCCTATTTAATAATGATAATATATTAAGTAAAAATTATACTACGTCCAATTATGTATGACACGCACGATGACGAACTTGAAAAGATATAAATTCATTCTTAAATTAAATACCTATACTTAAATAATTTTAAATAAATAAATTATCATCTTTTTAAATTTCTAAACAAACATAAACTAATCAATTCTACAAATGATTTATCAATTTATTACTTCCAGTTAACATAGAAACTGATGCAAACATTAAATATCACAAGATAAACATAAATAGTTTATAACTTTTTTTCGCAACACGGAACTTGGTATAAAAAGTTGATGCAATAATTATTTATTACAGCATCTGAAACGCATTTTTCTCCTGGACGATAGCAAACATAAATTAAAATCCCTTAAAAATCATCTACCTAATAATTTTCGGTAATATTTCCCATGCTTAAGTTCAAGTTCAAGCAATGTTTTATTAAGTATTTATTAAGCTGAGCGGACGCCGGATGCCAGAAGCTGAAATATATTTTTGACAACATTTTTTAACACTATTATTTTTCACGTGGACTTATTATCTCGACCTATACAACTTTGTTGAAACTACTGCAAAAGGCTTAACATATTTCTCAACAAATTGTAGCTCAGATTAACTTCAAATGCGGTGCCCGCTTTGCTTTAGCATATTTGAATAAAACAAACTTGCAACCGGTTATGGTGCCGAATAAATTATAATAATGAATACGTTTTTTGAGTAGTTTTCTCAGTACATTAATATAACATATAATTTATATGTATTTAAAATTAATGTAACGTCGATTTAATTGAATCCTACAATAAATTGCTAAATAACAAATCCGATTAGTTACAATTGCAAGATGCTCTCAAGAGCAGCTTTTTACGGTTTTGCTGAGTTTTATGTTTTAGTTACATTAAAACATTATAGTGCAAAAAGGTTTAATTTCTTTAATACTAAGTGGTACTTTTAATGTGCTCAAAATTTGACTAACTTTGAAAAAAAATGCTAAAATGATTGTTTTCATTTGTAAGTGTTTTGTTGTAATATTGATGATGGAAATAATATATTGTCAAGATATTCCTTGCTTTAAAGTTATTCAGATCTCTAAAAGCGATAACAATTATTTCGGAAGGATTGAGGTTCCTACTCCCGACAGCCATAATAACACTTTGAAATTGAGTGTTCAACTATCAATTGCAAACATGACTCTTTTCGATAAGGTAAAAATTTTGAATTAACAAATGAATTTAAAATTTTTTATAATTAAAAAATCGCACATTATTATAATAATTGAATCGGCATTTATAATTGGTTTTTCATTATAGAATATTAATTATTTAGGAAATAATTAAGTAGTTACGAACACGAAGGAATACGAACATTTAGAAGGTTCATAATTATTAATTTCGGCATTTTCCCGCTTCTAAATGGAACTAAAACAAACAATTTTTTGTAACAAAACAACTATACTTTGTTCGGTGGACTTTTCGGTTATTAAATTCAATATCGTTATTGTTAACATTATACAAAAACATCGAAAAAATTCATAGCGAAACTATCAAGAACGGGAAAACCTTTCTAGAATTCAACAATTTTTCCACAGGAAATTGGTGATTTAACGTCATTCTTAAAAAATTGAATAGTGCTCACGACACTTAAATTTTGAATATCTTTAGGACTCCGTACAATTTGCTACGAGTGTCTAGGATCTTAGAAGCCTTTTATTTTCAACCAAGGGGTCATCCATTAATTACGTAAGGGTTTTTTGGGGGGGAGGGGGGTATTGGATATCTTATGGACCCTTACTTAGGGGGGGGGAGGGGTCCGACGTATTCCTTACGTAAGTTTCTTAAAATATTTTTTTAAATAAAATTTAAAAATCAAATATAATTTTTTCTTTTTATGTTGGTAATTATATCCAGGTATAATGGAAATACCATATATTGAAATATATAGTACTTAAAAATCATTAAACATAGTGGCATAATAGTGTGAATTATAGAAAATGGGGTGAGAGTTAAGTAACCACCGCCACTACGAACTGTCTTGTAACCTTCCTAATGGAAAGATGAAGGTTTATATAGGCCCCTCCCGCAAAAAAATTCTGAGAATGTATTATCAAAATTTTGAGTAAATCGATTTTGAAAATCGTAAATTTTACATGTTTCACTGACGCGCGGGTGGAATCTCACTCATTCTATCGTCGGTCCGTGCACTGTGATATACTCTAACACTTAGAAAATTTCGCACCGGCAGATGCAGCTCGGCCGTCGTACATGCAACATCGATTATTTTTTGTTTTTAGGCGATTTTTAAGGGGTGAAACGTAATAGTTTACTGCCCCAAACCGCAACTATACTTTTTAATGCTATTTCGAGGGTCTCTCGCATTCCGGTTGCCTTAATCTCGGTTTTCTTGATCGGTGGCGCTTCTCGTATGTTTAGCCTAGTAACCAGAGTTAAAACCGCCCTGGAGGGGTGCAGCGCGGAGCGGCGCCCCGTAAGGGTAAGTTTTGACGATGGATTACCCTACTTATCGAATGCACACCCCAAAATAAGAAGGAAAAAAAATTTTTAATTTTTTCACTTTTTCGGCAATACACGGCTTATTTTCCATTTTTTGGATTATATTTATTACTAATATCCACTAATCACACCCCCACCTATCCGAATTTCAAAGAAAAATTGAAATCGGAGCGAAAAAATTTTACGCATTTGCGACGGAGCACGGGCGACTGTTGGTACATCGACCCGTGTCGGCCGCATACTCTCGTACTTTTCAAATCGATTTTTCTCAAAATTTTGACTATACATTCTCGGGCGAAATTTGTACAGGACACTCTAATAAGGTTCCTTTTGCTATAAAAAAAATTTTGGGGCAATTTGGAGTGGCGGTGGATAGTTAACTCTTCCCGAAAATGGCATCAAACTTTGGCGATCTTTACGAACGGTTTTTCATCTATGTAAATAAAACTTTAATTTAAATTTTTGTATTTATTATTATCTATATTATATACAAATGAATGTATGTGTGTATGTATGTTCCCTATAAACTCCTAAACCGTTTGACCGATCGGAACCAAATATGGAAGAGTTATTATGTAGTTATTATAAAGGCGGCCGGCAGGCCGACTGTGCCAGCTAGTATAATATATTATTATTCATCTTTTATAAATATAAGGGGAGGAGAGGGGGGTCAAAATTAATTTTCTTTTAAATAATCCTTACGTAAGATGTGGGGGGGGGGGATTGCCACAATCTTACGTACCCTTACGTGGCGGGGGAGGGGGTCCAAAATTACAAAAATCATCCTTACGTAATTAATGGACGGTCCCCAACCGACAGGAAGAAAGTTGAAACTATTACTTAGTTACCATTAGATGATTTCGCCTTGAAAAGATTAACATAAATATTATTAAACAGCCTCCAATTAATGCTTACTACATTATAATGTATAATAAAATTGCGGAAATCATCTCCAACAAGAAACTTTATTATATTACGGAAGATGCAAATATTATCTATTTATAAAGATCAAAACCAAAATTTAAAAAAAAAAACTTTTAGGATCTGTTTAAATAATTAATTTTAGGATCTCAACAACAATATACGATATTTGGGAAGTGCTGAAGACGTTATACAAAGACGACCATTAGTTTTTTCATTGGATTTTCCCCCTTGGAATAATATTCCACCCCAAGTAACTTACATAGCAATAAATAACGAACCGTTATGCGTTGCAGAGGCTATCCAACCTGCAGGTAAATCAATTAAAGAATGTATCTAAAAGATAATAAAATACCTGTTTTTCAATCTTATAGGAGTTTATCCAACAGCAATTGCGAATTTGTATTATATATTAACAATAACTACCTATGGTAATTCTGGCATTAATAAACCCACAATAACAGAAGATATGGATTATTCGCATTCATTTGATCAGAACTTGAATAAAATAAATAATAACGATATATTCAAATATAAAATTGGATCAAATCAACTACCGAATACTTTGAATATTGACTTTCCAGATAGAAAACTAAATCAATTTAATCCAGAATTTACAATAAATGATGATAACTCATACAATCGAAATTATTATTATAACACTCAGCCAACTTGGCAACCGCCGTTTTCTTTGCATTCAGGCTCTCAAAATAAAAATTGGAATTCAATTTCTACTACCGCAAGAAATATAATTAAACCTGTGAATACCGAAGATAATAATTTCGATAGCTGTGGGAGACCTAAGGTCTCGTCAAACCTATTAATAGCTCATGGAACCGATGTTCAGATGGGTGCTCATCCATGGATAGGTGCTCTGTTTCTTAGACTAACCTCAGCGAATCCACAGTTCTTATGTGGCGCTTCTTTGATAACAAGAAAACTGGCATTAACAGGTACTACATTTTTACAAATTGTTAAATAATGTTTAACCTTTTTTGCCAATTTTAGCAGGGCATTGTATTGCAATGTATTCCACTTCCGACCTATATTTAACATTTGGAAGAATCGGTATTTACGATTGGTTTGACGAAAATGCTCAAAATACAAAAGTTGAGAAAGCTGAACTGCATCCAGATTATAGTGTCACGACTTCAGACGCAGATATAGCAATTCTACGTTTTACCAAGGAATTAATTTTTACGTCCGCTGTGAAACCCATTTGTTTATGGGATTTGAACAGTCCTTTACAAAACATAGTTAACGTAACGGGAGTAGTTGTTGGGTGGGGTAAAAATGAAAACTTCGAAGACCCGCAAAAATTACAAGAAATCCGCCTTCCCGTTGTTAGTGAAGAAATGTGTCTTCGTGCTGCCGACGGATTCGATAGTATTACTTCAAATCGTACATTTTGTGCAGGTAAATACAACGGTTAAATATAAATTTATTGCAATATTTCTTATATTGAAAATTTTAGGTAAAAATGATAACTCCGGACCTTGCAATGGAGATAGTGGAAGTGGATTTTACCTTTATGTAAATGGAAGATGGAGTATTAGAGGAATTGTTTCACGTTCTTTATTGGATTCAAGCGGAAGATGTAATCTATCGCAATACTCAGTATATTTAGACGTGGCTAAATATATTCAATGGATACACACTTTTTACTGAAAAATGCGTTAAATTATTAGGTAAAATGTAAAATCAGTTTTTTGCGTAAATAATGAATTAAAAAATATACGTAGGCAATTAAATTATATACCAAGAAAAAATATCAATTCAGTGAATAGATAGTGTAAATTCAAGCAAAACATGTTTTTCACAAAATATGTACAGTATTTAAATTTAAATATACAGGGTAAATCAAAAGTGTGGACTTGTGTGATAGCTCCCTTGCTGACTGATTTAGATAGTTCAATTAAGTTAAGGTGGGGAATTGACAAACACCTGGTAAAATGGCCGCCAACGTCGCTACTGTCGCAATTATTATTAAATTTATTTCAGCTTCATACCTTTTGGAATAATTTTAAAAATCCATTTGTGATATTCATTTCAAACAGATGTCGCACCAAAATGTACACTCTGTGCAAAAGTCTGCGGCCACTTAATTAATTTGCATAAATTTATTATAGAACATTTAATAAATGAAATCGAAAGTCAAATACGAATTAATTTTATTTCAGTATTTAAGTATTTCAGTAATAGATGTATAGTTAAAATATGTATGTAAATTCCGATCCGACCAGTTCGACTGAATACAGCACCATTACTATGCTGCCGTCCAACGCTAAAACGCAGTATCTCCAAAATCGTTGTTTCGAGAAAACGCTCATTTAGGTATTTATGGTTGGGCCACCAAGAAATAATTTATTAATTTGGAAATTAGCTAGCCTAGCTAATTTCAAAATTAATAAATTATTTCTTGGTGGCCCAACCATAAATTCCTAAATGAGCGTTTTCTCGAAACAACGATTCTGGAGATACTGCGTTTTAGCGTTGGACGGCAGTATGACCCACCGTGAATTATTTTTCGCAAAAACTGCCTAAAATGGTAATAATGATAAACGAAACTGTAGATTGATTATAACTGATATAAATAAACTTTTATCAATTTAATTTGATAATCTGTAAACTTCACAAGTATATTCGTGTTTCTAGAGAAAGACATTTTGGTTTGGAATTTTTTTTTTTTTAGGTTACAGTTTTTATTTTTATGACTATAATTATTTTAGGCACAATTTTAATAATTCGTCTCTAGAAACACAGATCATAGTTTTTTCTACAGGATCCTGATTTTCTAAATGTCATAATAGTTTCTCTTAGAATAGCGAAATTCGAAGGGTCTGTATAGCGTATATTTATACATTCATTCCCACCCTTAAATTCTCTTGTACATATTGCTGTGGTTTACGAGCTAATATGAGTAAATCTTTTGATGCGATGTTTTGAGCCACATTCAGTGTAAAATTAATTACTTAGTTTTATATATTTCGCATAATGGCATGAAAGCTCTTTTGCGAAGTGGAAGATTTTTCTATGATACGGAATCGTACAAAATTCAATACTATAAAATCAGTTGTTAATAATAAAAAGATCCAAGAATAAAATTATAATAATTTAAAACAATGTTCAAAAATCCATATATAAAAAAGTTGTTAATAGTTAATAATTTGAGTTATAAAAATGTTAAGTTAATTAGAATTAAGTGGGGTTTTACATTTCTTCGATAAATTGTGCTACGACATCGCGAGTTCAATTGACGGTTGAAGTTACCTAGAAACAGACAATATTTAAAAATAATTTGTGACATTTAGAAAATGAGAATTATAATCAAAGTGCAGTGGTACTCACCGATGAGGAGAGATGAGATGAATTTAAAATCAAGAGATCAGGTATTTGATTTTATTTCAGAATGAAAAAAACCTTGGTAACAGAAAGATACAAATAGGAGGCTCATAAGACAGCCTAATCGAATAGTAATTTGGAAAAATTGGTGCTTGGTAAAAATTGAAATATTGATGATAAAGAAATTGGTATAAATAATTTAGAATCCAAACACATACCTGAGTAATTTGGAAAAATTGGTGCTTGGTAAAAATTGAAATATTGATGATAAAGAAATTGGTATAAATAATTTAGAATCCAAACACATACCTGAGTAATTTGGAAAAATTGGTGCTTGAATCCAAACACATACCTGAGTAATTTGGAAGAATTGGTACTACAGATGAACAAAACAATTTGGTCACAGTGATTAAATCTTGGAGATAGGTACACAAGAAAAATCGACAATTAGAAAAGGTTATGATGGATCACAATAACACAATGATCGAATCGCTTGCGAATGAAATTCGTCCCGAACGGTATGAAGAATGTTGAGGGTAAGCACACACGTAATTATATAAAGTGTCGTGGGTTTAAATAACAATAAAAAGTACGACAGTAATAAAACAATTTGGGGTAGGTTTAGTTAAGGTTTATAAACTTTGGGAAAATTTCATTCAATCATAAATTTGTGTTAATGAGTATAATAATAAAAAACTTTGTTAATTGATAACTGTTTATTCTGGGATTTTTTTAAAATTAAAAGAGGCATAAAGCCATTCCAAGGGTAAAAGTGGAAAAGGTAAGTCATCGAAGAATCTACTATCTGAGGGAAAGAGATTTCATGCCGGTGAAGTAAATAAAGAGCTAGCAAGAGGTAATCAGTACATAAAAAGGTAAATTCAATTAAAGATCAAATAAAAGTGTAACAGTCCCACATACACCCCGGACATTACAATATGTATTTTTAACATAATTATGTACTCGTAGCTAGTTGATTTTCTAATAGAAGAACATAGTCGTAATGGATTATCGGCATTGCACCTGAAACCATTGAAATTATACATATTTGCAAAGTCCACGTTGGACTAATGGACTAATCTACGACCTTCAATTCTCTAAGTAAGTCGTAATTAATTATCGTAGTATGTCGTCTTGAAAATAATCATCATGTATGGGCCATACGTTTCATCTTGGGTGATCTCGACTGATCCACCCACATCAGCCGGAGTAAAGCGTTAGGACAAACAACATCCGAAATCCTTGACGTAGAAAACTCAAAATCTAAATAGTTGATCGTATTTACGAAAGAATGGAATTACCAAAGGAATTTTAAAAATCGGCTCACTCGTTCTTGAGTTATCGTGTTTACAAGCAGACAAAAAAGGAACACAGGCAGAAGCCGTCGAGGTAAATGGCGTGTGCCATCGTTATAATTTCCCGCTCTGTCGCAAATGAACACTGAGCACCTCATCCATATCACTTTTATAAGGCCGAATGCATTATGTCAAATTGCAATAAGTATTTATTGTTATTTTAATATGGAATTCAATGCGATTCTAAAAATTGTAAGTTGTTAACTTAATTAAAAAAATTAACACATTCCCAATAAAAATAGTAAACCTAGGTGAAAATTCCACACTTTCGTATGGAAATCTTAAAAATTTAAAGTTTGACGAGAAACCAATAAATTGATTATAAATAGAATTAGTGATATAAGAACAATACCACTACATTATTTATTATCAATGATTAAAACTTTCCCACAAATTATTTAATTTTCTATTTCTCTTTAGCCTATTTTTAAGGATACAAAAATTAATTTGTTCAAATAACATTTAATTTGTCACCAATGATACGCAACAAAAAAGAGTTAGAGAATTTTACGTTTTTTAAGCAACTAAAAAAAATTGATAAAAGTTTAGTATCCTGATGCTGGAAAACCCGAAATTTGAGTATTCCATAAATAAATATTTAAATACCAATTAAAGTTTATGGTATGCCTCAAAGCCGGAATTTTTACAAAATTTCTGCACGAAAAGTAGGTATAATTTTATTGGTACCTAGTGATTTTGAAATACAGCTATTGTCAGAATTGAGCTTAGTTCCCGGTTGTTGTTACATGCAAACTAGAAGCAGATAAAAGAAAAATGGTGTAAAGTAATGCTGTGGATGTGTACTAATTTGTGTTTTTATTAGCAGTTTTATAAACTACTTAATCAACTATTCAACAGTTTTAATTTTATGTGGTCGTGATAAAAATTTTGTTTTAAAATAAAAAATGGTTAATACACGTAACTACAAGCTTAAATTTACCATTTACAATTGCTTACTTATGCTTTCGGGGATGGAAATGTCCAATTCTCAACAAAGTCCTTGTCCGAGATTTTTCCAATATAAACGTGACTTTTCAAATTATATGTACGGCGTTATAACAGTGCCAACTCCAACATATTATAATTTAATTAAACTAAATGTTCAACTATCAATTGGAAACGATATAAGCTCAAAGGTAGGTATTATAATTAATAAATTGATTTTGGAAAATTCGAAAGCAAGATTTACAATTTTTTTTATCATGTGATTTTAAAAAACTTGAAAATTTATTTCACAATTTTGGTATTATATTTGCATAAAAAGATCCTATTTTAACCTTGAATTTATTGTTCGCCTACAATATGTTCCATCTCCTTTTAAAGGTTTTCATGCAAGTAGAAACTACATTTATATGGATTTATAGGATTTAATTATTGCGAATAGTAATATAATTTACTTAAGTCGTACTAAGTTTTATTAATTTAATAATAAATTAAAACGTAGTTTTTATTACAATCTTTGTATATCAATCTTAAAAAGGACAAATCAACACTTTTATTGTTTATTCTAGAATAAACAAGATAATGTAATTGAAGAGAAAATAATAAATTTTTGAATTTGACTGATTTCCTATATTTATTCAAATACAATGTTCATATCGCACGAATGATCAATAAACAATTAGTACTACTTCCAGCTATGACATAGAAAATAAACGGAATTTGGGAACTCCCGATGAACAAATTCCTTCATTGCAAAATATGCATAAAATTATAAAAATCGTTTACGATTAATAATTAGTTCTTCTTTCTATACAAACATGTAACTAATCAATTTTACAAATTATTTACAAATTGAGTCATTTCAATTAACATAAACATTGATGTAAACATTTATTATGTATCACAAAATAAAGAAGCGGTCTACAACAATAATTTTAGGAAATTGGAAATTCTCTTTTCAAGTAATTGGCGCTGTTTTGTGCAGTTCCCTGTTTAATATTAGGTCAAAAAATGTGAACCTAATTGGAATTTCTGGAGAGAGACGAACTCGTAACCGGTTAAGCTGTCAAATAAATTAGAATTCATAATTAAGTTTTTTTGACAATTTTTGTAGTGGTCCTATTATTATGCAAAATTTATGTGAATTTATAATATAACAAAGGCGATTAGTAAGAGAATTTGCAGTATACGCTCAAGAACATTACGGTTCTTGAGCTTTTTTGTCGTGTTAAGAACTATAGTGCATACAAGTTGAATTAAAAAAAAAAAATAATCGTAATAATAATTAGTGGAAGTTTTTGTGTACTACGAAACTAACTTTCAAAAATATATAAAATGAGTATATTCATTTACAATTGTTTTTTACTTGTAATGTTAATGATGGAAGTCGTGCATAGTCAAGATAATTCTTGCTCTAAAATTATTCAGATCTCCACAGACGATAACAATAATTCCATCGGAAGGATTGAGATTCCCACTCCAGACAATCATAATAACAATTTACTATTGCAAGTTGGAATATCAATTGCAAATACGGTTGTTGCAAAGGTAAACATTTTGAATTAGTTAATTAAATTTGAAACTAGTTAAATTTCCCTCTGAAATACCGAAATTTGATTTATTTTAATGTCTAGTACAAAATAGCATCAAATGCCATTTTTCGATCCGAATTAGCGGATAGCATGAGGTGGTACTTTTCAGCTAGAACGATAAAATAAATTTGTATACATCGGCGTAAGTAGTGTTTGTGGCTTTGTTTTTCGCGCAGACGAAAAGTTTTATATTATGTACCTTGTGCTCAAAGTGTGCTTTTGACCATTATCATGATATGATAGTAGTCCTCGCTTTCGGTTCGTACTACAACTTTCTCTCCGTGGCCCAAATACGACCATTTTACGCACTTGGCCTTCAAGATAATATGAAAATAATATTTTTAATCGTAAAATGGCTAAATTCTATATATCGCATGTACTATGAGACTATAGTAAGTGCAAAATAATTTTTTTTTGTAATATTCTAGTGTTACACTTAAAAAAGCATTGTTTTTAATAATGGAAGACCATTTTATCTGTATTCAATTTTTTTTAGTTACTTACAAGCTTACAACAGTTTAAGTAGAAGCAAAAGACGTTGCGAGCATAGAAATATTGAACTTTAAAATGCGTTTTTCTCGCAAGTAACTTTGTTGCATTTACTACAGTGTTGCTCTCATAGTGCGATATATATTGTCGTATTTTGCTGGCCTCTTAAAATTTCACATAAGTGGAAAGCTTCACTCTTCTTTCTTTGGTCTCTAAAAGGGTTTCTCTCTCATGCGATAGAATTTGTATTCTATGCAAGCAAGCGTTTTGTTTTTGGGTGGCTGAGCTCAGTAATTCAATATCACCATGTTAACATGATTTAATAGCAGGGTGGGGAGATTCTAGTAGGAATAACTTAACTATGGTCAATTTCACTTTCCCACGATTAGTGCTAGGAAACCGAATAAAGCTGTGGAACTCTGAAAAATGTATTTTAGGCTCACTACTTGATCTCATGAAGGAATCTGTCATATCAGATTCAAAGGAAACAATGTTGTTGCAATGAAAATTAAAATTTTGTAAGAAGGTTTTATTATCTTTAACCTAAAATTGTATGGGTGCTAAAAAGGTGAATTATTGTAAAAATAACAAACTTTGTATGTTGTGAGATATTGTATTCTTTCTGAAAATTTTTACAGAGTCATTTTAATTTATTAAGAGTCTTGGTTTGTGTAATCTAGTGATAAAGACCATAATCCGGTGTGTTAAGTCATCAACATGGAAGTGACTCGGGTCTCGACAGAATACTTCAACAAAACCAGTGAATTTGATACAAAATCTTTCCTTACTGCTCTAATGAGAAGCAGTTTGGAGAAGATAAAGTCCACGCAGAAGGTAAGAACCTTCTGCTTTTAAATGCGTGGAGCCCTGGTGTTAGGTCAACTAGCTCTTTGATGGAAACGTCGGTATGCGAGGGCCATGGGGCGTGTAAAAACGCCTCGGATAAACTCAAGGAAGCAGCTTTGCAAACACACACAAAATAAACTTAACAATAAAATAAAAATAAACATAAAAATAAACAATACGGTGGTCATTGCTTAAAGGCTTAATGATAAAGTCGATGCTTATGGTGTTAGTATGGCACCAGTGGAACGTAACACAGTAGTCCACTACAGTAGCCGACCAGAACGGCACAGTAGCGACCACATTGACACTCAGAATCACCACCCACACAATCAATCGACGGAACACTCGAATGGTCATAAACAATCCCATAATGGTAACCACATCGAGCCTCCGACGACCAAACCAAATAGCAGCGACCCCGGCGCAATGCCGCACTCTGTATATAAGTAGGTCACACATCGAAGCCTTGATAAAATAAAATATAAAATCATAATTAAACACAAAAAAGTATCGACACAAAATTTCAAGTATGAAATTTGAACTTACGTCGATAAATCTGGAGTCTTGCTGCTAATACAATTTACCAGTACGTCGACATAAAATTAAAGGAAATAATACCCAAGCAAAGTTTAATAACCAAAACGTAATAATATAAATAAGTAGCATTACTACATTTATCAAAACAACACTTAAACTTGGTATTATTATCGACGAATGCAAACGTGCGATAGTAGCAGATTGCAATTTATCACGAAGTGCAGAAAGTTGTAATCTGCCACTTATCTATCAATTGCAACCATTATTTAAATAAAATTGCAGCACAAAAAAAGAATACCAGATTGTTACACATAAATAAAAAATAAAACACATTAAAAAGGCCAAGGGAAAAAATACGCCATCGAGCTTCAGATGTTAAAATATTGGCCAATCGATCGACAGGTACTGTGAAGTAATAGCAAATAAAACATGTTACTCACCGATGCTACCGGATAAACATCCTTCCCAGAAATTATGGGCCAGGGTGGTCGGATAGGGACACATGGCACGGCCAAAAAAACCACAATCCTCCAATCGCGGATCAAATCCCCTACTGGGATGGAAAAACAGCATATTCCATATAATAACCGGATTGTCGGACTGAAATTCCCACAAACGTAACCATACTCCGCAAAATCGAAAACCAACCCCGAAAATCACTTCACAGCCCACAAGACGTGACCTTCTCGTCCGCCATTTTTCCCCAAGTCCCTCTCAGCGCGCAGCTCGACTTGCGTTCCGGAAAACAGATAATAAAAAATATCGCAGAGTCCACAACGCCATCTCATTCAATTTAAATGAAATGGCAGTGGCCAACCAAATTGATGTATAAGGTTGAACATAACGGATGTAAAGTCCAAAATCCGTTATAAATTCTGAAACATAAAACATTTTAAAGTAATTTAAAAACTCTAAAATTAAATAAAAACTTACCTTCGGATGTTTGATAAATTTAATAACGTGAAATTTGGAAAATTTGGATATAATTAAGATTTAGAACTGGTATATTAGACACAAAATTTCGCCAATTGAGCCTGCGTGACTTGGAAATTTAGTTTGCCTTGGGCGCTCGACCGATGAAGTTCAGTAATGATAAAACTTTAACCAATATTGATTTTGGATCCTTATGTTTGGAGGTTATGAAACTTTTAACCGCACTTTTTGTTATGAAAACTTCGTGGATGGAATGCAAAGGCAATACTCACGTTTGAGATACCTTGCCACTTTAATTAATATCCTTTTTTTGAATGCATTGTTTTGGTGAAGTAGATGGAATTAGCATCTTTAAAGACAAGTCGCTAGTAATTTTATCAGTTGGCTATTTTAAATAGTAGCACTTCGTTTAATTGGAGGTGATAACACCGAGGAATGTTGAGAATTTTGGTCGATGTGAGAAATTGAAGTGTACACGACTCGAGACACTGAAGAAAGAAACTTTGAATGGATTGTCAATCCTTGATCTTGCGCAGATGCAGAGCATGAGTTATAGTAAGACATCAGGTGAACGAGTTTTAAAAGCGATAAGGTATTTTAAACATTATTATTTGACTTTTTTTAAAAACCATTTTTTTTAACTTTACGGCGTTGCATCTAACTTACGGGTACTGATAGCAACTACCATTCAAAATTTAAACAAAATTTCATTTTCATTTAATAATAAAGACATTTAATCAAGAAAATTAACGCGAATTTAACAAGAACATTTTATATCTGTGTTGGTATTACATCAACTCAGCCAAAGGAGTTAAAGAAGAGGAAGCTGCAACTAATTCAACAATTTTATTGTTTTGTAATGGAATTTTCCCAGTAGAAATTTTTGTACAACATTTATTTTGTAATTTTAACTGCTACCAGGGTGATTTTGAAATTTACTAAACTGAATATAAAATTTTTCAATGCAACTATATTTTATTTGTCCCATAAAAGTGAGGCATTTAACAGAGATCCACAGCCATTGATAAGGAATCATTTGAGGAATTTAGTGAGTTATTTGTATGAACATTTTCTGAGTTTTGCACTTCTGTTGTTTTGCGGAGCTGAGCTAGGACCGGAGCAGATAGGTTGTTGGCATTTTCTACTAAAGTGTTTAGTCCATTGATAACTTTTAGATCACGACAATATACTACATGCAAAACGATTTAACCTTTAAGTGCTCGCGTGGCGCTTCTCAGGCGCCACCATTTTCTTTTCATTATTTAAGTAAATAGTTTGCTTCCAATTTTTTTTTAGTTAAGACTAACTTTTATCCATCTATGCTAAGAATAAAAAATATGTTTATATCGTTTTTAAATAGTTTATTATTAAATAAAAAAAGGCATTTTATGCAAAAAAGTGTCTTTATTTTCACTTTCATCACATTCATCGTTAGTCTCAATTACTGAATCGCTACCGTGGATATCAATACTTTTATTATCCGAATCAATTTCACTTTCGGAAGAATCAAAATCTAAATCGCCCATGTCAACTTCTTCGTCGCCCTCAAGTTCATCTGTAGTTAGAGGTCGTTTTCCTGACCACGCCATGCTAATTTTTTGATGTGAACACTTTCACAGCACATAAACACTGATGTGAAAACAGCAAAACATAAGACTGTCCTTGCAAAATCGAATTTGAAGTTCGAAAATTTATCCATAAGAATACATGTAACTGACGAGGGGAATCCCCCGTACCGTCAATCGCAAAAAAAGTGCGAAAATTGTATACTATTGCATAAAAATTTAAGTTTTTATTGTTTTTGTGTAAAACAATATTGTAAATAGAATCAAAAAATTGAAAAACAAAAATTTGATCAGTTCTTATTTATTTAATACGATAATAAGAAATATAAAATGCGCTAAAAATATGTAACGCAATTGCTCGCGTGGCGCCTCTGAGGATCCAAGTCGCGCACCATCGCAGTAATTAATTAATTTACGGAAAACAAAAAGAAGCATCACATCGATCTAAGGTTTATTATGTTACTAAATATGTATTTGAGGAATAGATAATATCCCGATTGAATGAAAACAAAAAATAACAGAGTTACAGCCATTCAAAGTACCCGTGGCGCCTCATAGACGCCACGCGAGCGCTTAAAGGTTAAAAACTGTATTATTTATAACAATGCATTACATAAACTTAGTTTTATTAAAAAGCAATATATATTGCTATGATCCACAGGGATCGGTACGTCAATGGCAATTTACTGAATCGTTAATGAAAAAGAACTGCAAACATGCATAAGATTTCGTATTCAAAAGAATAGCAAACAAAATTTAATTCAAATCTGTTAAGAAAAATACATTTGGTATAAAGTAAAATACAAAGAATACAAAGATTTTTAAATCAAATGTAAACAAAAACAAATAAGATCCCCATAAAATTGTTAAAATGAATTAATTGTAAGAATTTTAAAAATTGTAATTTGTTTAGTTTTAAAATGTTAGTTAGTAGTTGTGAATATGATGTCGTACGAACATAAAAGTTAAATCTCGGTAAACGTAATGATGGGCTGCTTCGAATTTGAACAATCGGGTCGGAAGCCAAATGTGTTAACCTAAAAACAAGAACAATAAACATTAGGAAAGTGACACGTGACATTTATGAAAATTAAATACTTACAATTAAAGATTTTGATCCAGTACGTTGGAATTTTTCGTAACCAAGGAAAAAGAATAAAAACAAAGGGGTTCCTTTCAAAAGGGAAAAGCGGGTAGTCGTGCCAATTTTGGGCTCCCGACTTTATTAATAATTAAAGAGTTCCTCCAGGAATGTTAAACACGGGAAGATGTGTCAATTTGGTCTCCCGATTTAAGTAATGAGAAATTTGCAAAGGTGCAAATTTTAGGAACCTGAACAATAAAAAAGGTGGTTAGACACATTATTACATGTGCAAATTATAAAAATAAAGGTAAAATTTACTTACCAGATGTAAACTTAGTGAAAAAGTGCAACGATTTGTGAAGATTTCAACCAGTAAAATTGGATTGAGATGCACCTGTAGCTGGAGAAAACGAGGTCAACTGTAATAGCTGACGAAAATAAATGTTGAAAATTACCAACCTTGGGGTAAGCGAACAATTAAAAAATTATATTTATCGTATACGATCCGCGGTAAATTTCGAATAGTGCGACAGAATAATAAACGTTATTTTTAGTATTAATTTGTGGGTAGTAATAATTAAAAACATTGATCATTTCTATTTATGTGTTTATTAATTGATTTGCTTATTAAAATATATTACATTTTGTTGAAGTTCGGATCATTATTTGAAAGTCTTTGTATTCTCGATTATTGAGTTCACAAGTTAAGTAAAGGAGGAAATTTCTCCTGAATCCACCCTGCAGGTAAGAGGTCTTATGCAAGTGCAAAAGGGTTTAGCCGAGGCAGGAGTTAATTTATTTAATATTTCAATTTTTGAAACAACGGAAATTCCGTTATTCGTTAAAAGAAGATAAGAATTGCTATTGACGAGGGACGATCCGACCTCCTCATAGTAATATGTATTGTTGTGTCCACCGTGTACCCCCTATTATGGGCGAACACTGCAAGGGGAAACAATCGGAGATGATTTAAATGTATTAGTTAAGTTATTGTTAGATTAAGTTTTTGTTATTATAAAATAAACGCCTGATGATAACTGGTGTAGGCAACACACAAGGCATAACAAAATGATGAGATGAAAATCAAAGGTGAATAAAAAAAGGGAAGAAAGGTTGTCAAGGGGATATAAACGAGAGTGTAAATGCAAGAAGCGACCAAGGTAGTCGCAAAATCGAGAGTTCAATGTGAAGAAGCGACAACGATAGTCGCATAATAATTAAGAGTGCGATTTGATGAGGCGACCAAGATAGTCGCAAATCGGAAGTTGAATTTCAAGAAGCGAAAGAGAGTCGCATATTAATAAACGAAGAGTGTAAATTAAAGATGCTACCAAGAGAGTCGAAAATGGAGAGTGCAATTTAAAGAAGCGACAAAATAGTCGCATAATAAATAAAGAGTAACGATTTAGAGAGCGTCAATATAGGACGTGTGTGTGTGATCAACGATCGATTTGAAGATTGAATTTCTCCTACGGAGAGAATTAATACCAGAGAACGACAATTGGACTGGGATTGAGCAGGTCAGGAAAGCAGTACAATTTGGACCAGGCGATTAAAGATAGAATAAAGTGTATGTGCGCATATTGTGCGATCCGTCTATGCCGAGTTATCATTCCCATTAAAGGTTAGCATAAAATTTGTTATAATTTTAAGTTGTTGGATTTTTATGTTCACGTTGTTTTGATCTTGTTATTCCGTTTTAAATTGATGTTAATAAATATGTGTTTTTGCTATCCGATGGTTTTCTTTTGCACTGTTGGCTTGTAAGACGTTTTTTTAAAGCGAGTATTGATAGAAATACTCCTGAGAAAGAGAAGTGTTCGAAGTGTGAATCCTTTTCTTGGCCATTTCTCAAATAGCCAAGTAATAGGGGACGCAACAGTATACGTCTCTTCCGATGTAGTTAAACTGCTGTTCTATGTTTTAGCTAGTTTTAGTTAGATTATATTATTTAGAGTAGCTTCTTGTATTTGGTCTCTGCACTATGATATCATCATAGCGATATAATCACATCACAAAGTAATAAATAATCAGCACAGTACAGTTTTCTAAAATACTACTATTTTAAATGTACCGAAGGATTCTCCGATGAAAATTTTGAACACTATACGTGCTTTAATAGTTAACAGACATTTTGTTTCTTTATCGGTCCAAGCGACATGGGATTGCCCAATATTCAGCGGCGTAACTACCCTCACATTAAACAAATTTTTTCTGAGTTGTTATTTTCTTTTGGGAGGGCGGCGAAGCCTCATTTACTTAAACAATATTTTGCTTGATTTATGCATAATCACGCCAGGAAATCATTGTTGGAAATTAATTTTCATCGATATTTGGGGTTAAATAAATGACTGAACGAAATCAATGGCAATAGGTATATTATCATATTCGATGGAGCTTGGTTCTATATATGTGCAACTTTGATGGTTAATGTCGTAAAAAAATGACCAAAATTGTGAACGGAACCCATTTTTGTAGATTAAGGGACCAAAATTAATTCAAATTATTATATAAAGAACTATTTAAAACCAAATATGCCGATAATAAATGGAAGTGTCACAAAGACCGCGCCCAGCTCATATTTCAAAACAAAAATTGAAATATTTTGAAAATGAATGTTTCGATTTTTTTAAACCCAATCTTTCACCGTGTGGCATTTTTCTGTAGGTTTCCTTAATAACAATTCTTTAAAAACTATTTCTCAACTTAAAACAAATTACAGATGTCCTAACACTCCTCCATAAATATTAGCAATGCTTTTAAATCTAGGCTCAAACATTGTTACAAGTTAATAAACGTAAGAGCTATCGTTTTTAAAATCAAGTTTGTTAAAAATTCCATTAATAAATAAAAAAGTTATTCAACTTCAAATTTGTTCGAAACGATTCCAGGCCCCAAGAACAATATTCGAGGTGAAATTGCAAACAAGAAAATTTTGCCAAAATAATGATGTCATGTATTATGCAATATATAATCGCAATGTTAGCTTTTTATGTTGAAATAAAAATTTTCCAAGTTTTCCAATTTATTATTAATGCATTTTTTTAACAAATCGGTATGGCACCTTTTATTAAATTGCTCTTTAATTAATTAAATTAAAATAAATTAAAATCACTCTTTTTCTATATAACAGGTTTTATTTAACGAAATGGAAATCCTTACATACTATCATAAATTTAAGGTAGAACTAAATAGTATCAATTATGGAAAAACCTCCAATAGATAATCGGCTTCTTTCAAAGAATTTGATTATTGTTAAATATGTAGTTTTAATAATTATGTTTTGTAATTGTAATATTGTCTGTATAATTGAACGAATATAATTAATACGAGTGCCGCAACGCATGGTAACTATTATAATGTGTGGTCGTAACAATAAATAATTATACGGAAGAGAAGAAGTTTATCTACATTCATATTCCGAGGGGTTTGAGTGATAAACGAATGTAACGACTTCCATCATCAACATTACAAGTAAAAAACAATTGTAAATGAATAGTATACTCATTTTATATATTTTTGAAAGTTATTTTCGTAGTCTAATAGCCCCTACACACGATCCGATTTCTAGGTCCAACTTGCGACCCGACCAGATTGGAGATTGCCTCCACACGATCCGACCGCGTTGGAGTTTGCCTCTACACGATCCAATCTCGTCGGCCCGACACCAGCTGCGCCTGATATTATTTCGAACTTAAAATTTATTCTTGTATTAAATATAATGATTAAATAATTCGTGGTGTTTGGGAGAAAACTGATACGTGCAAAAGTAATGTTTTTCAGTATAGCTGTTCCGGAGCTGTTCAATATAGTAAAGTTCAATATCGTTCAATCAATAGTAAAATATCAATAAAAGATCAATTTATTTTTATTTATTCATTTATTAATTATATACTTAGAATGTAATAATAATAATAATGTTTAATAATCCAGTAATTAATAGAATGTAATAATAATAATAATGTTCAATAATCCAGTAATTTTTTGAAATTAATAACTGTCATATTTGTACCATATGTTTAAACTTATCAGTTTTCTCCCAAACACCGGCATTCATTCTCTTTAAAGCTTTGAAAAAGTCAATTTGCGATTTCTGGACACCTGGCTATCTGTGGTGCTCAAATGGAGTACATGTGTTTATAATCGCTTTGGCGATAAAGAAACACATGAATCAAATATATAACAAGTGCTTTCTATAGAAAACTATAAAAATGCTATATTTTGACATGAAATAATTTTCAATTTGTTATAGAGTTATTATAAAAATATTTTATATGAACTGAAAGTGAAAATATTTAAATATTACTCGAGAAACCCTTTTAGGCGTTTTATATCTTTTCGTGAGAACTACAAAAATTATCACCTAATTACTTTTTGAAATCCTAAATTTTTTTAAATGATTATTTAAAACATAGATTTTGGTCCGATTATTCCTCCACTTTTCATTATAATTATAATAATTATGCATTATAATTTTAATATTTCGTGTGATATTTTAAAGGTATTTAATAAAAAAATAATATGTTTTTATAAAGTAGATAACAAGTCGACTAGTCGACTACATTTCCTACAAGGAAATGTTGCGAAATTTGTAGGACGACAGGCCTCCACACGGTCCAACTTGAGACCCGACCGACGAGATTGGATTTTAGTACCAACCAGATCGGATAGTGTGTAGACCCTCTAATATCTAGTACACAAAAACTTCCACTAATTATTATTACGATTATTTTTTTAAAAATTCAACTTGTATGCACTATATAGTTCTTAATACGACAAAAAAGCTCATCAGAACCGTTTCTGAAAAAATAACTTTTAGTTTTCTGTTGTAATTGCGTGTTTATATTAGAGCGTATGTATTTTTTTACAGTTGTTAATTTTTTACATAATATTTACAAATTCGATTGTATGTAAATTTTATTTTGCTTGAAAAAAGTTACTTTTGCTATCGAAAAGCTTGATCGCGTGTAAAATTTCATTTAAAATCTTAATCTGATTAAATTTTTAATTTTAGGATATAAGGGAAATAGTATTTATGGGAACCGCCGAAGATATTCTGCATAAACGTCCGTTGGTTTTTACATTGCAATTTCCCCCTTGGAATAATAGTCTTCCCCAAATAACTTATATATCAATAAATGATCAACCTTTATGCGTTGGAGAGCCCATGAAGCCTACATCAGGTTAGACAATTTAAATAATTTAAAATATTATTTTTAAAATTTAAAATCCTATTATAGGAGCTTCTTCAATAACAACGGTGAATATGCTTTCTACAGTAAGATTAAGTACTTTTGGAGGTTCTGATGACAATAAATCCACAACGAAAGAAAATAAGGATTATCGGCAGTTCATTAATCCGAACCAAAATAATATAAATAATTACAATTCTAATTTTCAAAATAACATGGAAACAACCCAACGACCAAATATTAACTTCTACACAATATATAATAAAATTTATAATTACAACGCCCAACCAACTAGAAAGCCGATTATTCCTCTTCATTCCAACTCTCAATTTCCCAATTCGATATATACTACAACAAGAAGAAATTCAGTGAAACCTATTAACCCAAATAATAATTTCGATAGCTGTGGGAGACCTAAGGTCTCGTCAAACCTATTAATAGCTCATGGAAGTGATGTTATGAATGGTGCTCACCCATGGATAGGTGCTCTGTTTCTTAGAAAAACCTCGTCGAATCAAAAGTTTTTATGCGGTGCTTCGTTGATAACAAAAAAAATTGCATTAACAGGTATTTTAAAGTTTGAAATTTTAAATAATGTTTAACCGTTTGACAATTTTAGCCGGGCATTGTGTTGCGCCATATTCACACTGCAGCCTATATTTAACGTTTGGAAGAATCGGTATTAACGATTGGTTAGACGAAAATTCTCAACTTGTAAAAGTTCAGAAAGTTGAATTTCATCCAGATTATAAAGAAGATACTGCAGACGCAGATATAGCAATTTTACGTTTTACCAAGGAGCTAATGTTCACATCCACTGTGCAACCCGTTTGTTTATGGAAATTGGACAATCCCTTACAAAACATAGTTAACCAAACAGGAGTAGTTGTTGGATGGGGGAAGAATGAAAATTTTCAAGACGCACAAAAATTGCAAGAAATCTACCTTCCTGTTGTTAGTGAAGAAATGTGTCTGCGTGCTGCCGACGGATTCTATAGTATTACTTCAAATCGTACATTTTGTGCAGGTAAATAAAACGGTAAATATAAATTTATTACAACTTTCTTATATCTAAAATTTTAGGTGGAAATAATAAGGGCGGACCTTGCAATGGAGACAGTGGAAGTGGATTTTACTTTTACATAGACGGAAGATGGACTATTAGAGGAATCGTTTCTCGTTCTTTATTGGATTCAAGTGGAAGATGTGATCTATCGCAATACTCAGTATATTTAGACGTGGCCAAATATATTCAATGGATATATAAATTTTTATAAAGAACCTAAACTGTTAATCGTAAAATCACACGATTACAGACTAGGTTTATGTTGTTTATAATAATTTATTATTTAAAAATAAAAATCTTAAAAAAATTTTTAAAAATTGAAATGGTATAAATTGAACAATGTACTTTAATGTACTGCTTATCTATACTATAATAATGTTAAATGTGTGGGCCCATCATTTATGGCCCATTTAGGGCCATCAGTTGTTCAGTCCCGGATTAATTGTCATGTATGCACTTCTTGAAACAAGTATTTCTTTGGAAATTAACCCAGGTTAAAAGATAACTCCAGACTGAACAACTGGCCCTTAGTAAGTTTTAAAAATTAGGAAATTTTATAAAAATGTTTTAAAATATGGCAAAATAAGAAATTTTAACTGTTCAAATGCATGCATTCTTTAGCCAAAACCAAAAATTTGTTTCTCCAATAACAAAATCCAAAGTGAATGAAAAATTATGAATTTAAAAAGAGGGAATAAAATGAAATGAAAAACTGATAATCTCATGACATCGCGATATTTCGGAGTTATCCCATCGTCAGGCCAATTGAATCAAAGAATAAATTAAAAGTAATGAAAATGGTGAATTGAAGTGAAAATTCGAACTTAACCTTTCTATACACGCGTGTCGGTCCCACAGACCGACGAGTTCTTAGTTTGATTATTCTGAGAAAAATAGACACTATTTTAATTAGAATTAGTTTAGTTTCAACTTTAGAATGTTATTTTATCTTTATGCCATGTAATAAAATATATGTTCTGTTTTCACATAGTTTTGTTTTAAACTGAATCTGTATTAAATTCATATTATTACAAGTCGGTCTCTCAAGCCGGTCTCTCGGACCGACGCGTGTATTTGTGTCATAAAATTACACGCGCGTGTATAGGAAGGTTAAAATGAAAACAATAAATAATTAGAAGAATGATGTGAAGAGAACGAAAAAATAATTGCATGATGTGGTAGTGAAAATGAAAAATAGCAAATAAAATTAAAGAAATATACCATCATAATATATTTATGATTGGTAAGAAAACATAAAACACTAAATCGGAATAAGAATTATTAAATTAACAATAAAATATAATAAAAATCTGATGTGACAACACATTACTTTCCCATTTAGTAGATTCCACTTCATTTTATATTAAATTTTAATAAAACAGATGTTAACTCAAAAACATTTTTAACTCGATAAAATACACAAATTACTTTGAGATATCAAAGTTACGAAATTTAATTTGTAATTTAACATGGTAACTCATATTTTTAAAAAGCACTTATTTTATATTTTCATTTTAACAATAATATTTATTTATTTATTTATTTACGGAAATGTCCATTTTACAATTTACATATACAATATATCGTACAATACAATAATATACTGTTGTGATACGCTCTATCCACGTTGAGGATATGTTGCAACCAACAAGGAGCGAACAACGATTGGAAACGGTGAGTTCAAACACATTGTTGGCATGTGTTTGTTTTTTTTGTCGTTAAGTAATTTTAAGTTTGTTCGTGTTGTACATTTTATGTAAACGCTATGTACAACATGCGAAAATCAAAGGTGCAGATAACCGGCGGACATATGTAAACAAACCGGAAATTATATGAAGCTCCGGTTTGAAAACAAAACGGAAATGGTAACGAAAGTTACGAATGATAAATAAAGGAGTAGCATCGTGATTCCTGAACGGAGTAGTCGCATCAAAGTTACTGCGAGAAGCAGTCGTTTGAATAATTGCTTTTCAATGTGAATATAATTGAAATAGAATTATATTGGCAAGTTATAAAGTGGTGCTACATTGGGAGAATAATATTCCAAGGCGATTTAACTTCCCTGAAATAGTGGAAGTCGGGCGTGTTCGGCAACAAAGAATATTGTTGATCGAAAATCCCTACGGTACGGGAACGTACGTGAGATCCTGATAAAATATATCAGGTCTAGTGAAAGAAATTATTGGAAGAGAGTGGAACGAGAATAGTCGAACGAGTGTGGATTGTGGAGTCCAGATTGGGAGAAGAATAGAGATTGGAAGAAGACAAGAGCGAAGAACCAAGATTGTGCGCAAGGTGCGAAATAGCAGGTTAGCTTAGATCAATTATTTCAGTGCGTAGAATTGTAGTATTATAAAGATTGTTGTGAGTTGCGTTGATTGAATGTTAAAGTTTGTTAGATTATTAAAAACTTGTTAACTGAATCCAATCGTGTTTTGTCTTTGTTGGCATCGAGAATTCGTCACTTCCTAAGCTCGTATACTAAAGTGTCGTTGTTAGAGTCAGATCCCGACGTATTTATCCTGAGAAGTAGAGTCGAATTAAGGTAGGTGACCGAAAGCTATTGTGTGTGTTCTCGTGCATTTCTCAAGTGCACCAGGCACTACAATACATAAAAATAATACATATTGCTGTGCGTTGACGTAGCCTCACGTTGGGCTAGCCAAAAATTGCTATGTACCCCCTCGCTAATTGAGTTAAAGGTTCTGTTCGTTAATGTTTTATATGGGTGTACGTAATTGTACCCCGTCAATGGAAAAATATGTGAAATTTTATAAATACAATTTAATGAAATGATGTGCCTCAGCTTAGCTCGTTCGTAGTGCATGTATCTTACCTTGTACAGGGTAGGTTCGTTCCGTTACCAATACTGTAAATAAAATTATGGCGTGGAACAGGTCAAAATAAATATCCTTCGTTACAAAATTATTAATGTTTTTATTTAGCACACATTTGTCAATAAAGATTTTGTTATAATCAAAAAGTTCTATTATTAAATCTATTATAAAAATTCTGAACGTTAAATTACGAAAAACACGTGTCGTATGGAGTCCGCAAAATCGCACTTAGTTATTATTAAAATTGTATTTCAATGTGCACGTTACCTTAATAAATTCAGGAATGTTTTCTTTTATTTGAATGGGAGATGGTACAATTGCGCACCTAAATACACTCAATGGGTTCATTTACCATGAAAAACTTCCAGCTGCAGTTTGTTGACCTCGTTTTGTCGTGATTTCTATTTCTTCGAAAATACTTCCAATCCTTCACGTTTTTCACTTTATTTCCAGTTCTACGTAGGTAAGTAATTATTCTGATTAATTTTACACTTGTATTTTGTATTTTCACTAATTATTTTCACTAATTTATCAATTTTATCAGGACGATCAAAATTCGCCACCATTCACGTGTGAAAATTAACACCAACCTTCATCGATTGTTTTTATTAATTTTTTTCTCAAAATTCACCGCAATCTCGATGTTTGCATAGACGTTTTTTTATTGGTTGATCGAAAAATCAATATTATCTGAAGTTTCACAGTACAGGTATGGACTAAGCCCATTGTGGTTCGTTGAAATTTTATAAGTAAAATTTTTACATTTTTAGATTGGATTGCCTTCTTCCCAAGTGCTTCGTGATTGAATAAATAAAGATGCTGGACATGAAATTTCCATACGCAGTTCATTAAGTTGTGACATGTCGAACTCACGTAATAATTTAACAAACTTATTTTAAATTTAACTATAACATAGATTTTTTTACATTAATCAGTGAATTAACAAATTTCTAACTTTTGAAATACCTTTCTTACTACTGACAATCTTTCATTTACTATAAATTAACATTTTTAACAAAGACAATTATTAAATGATACATTTCAAATTTATTTTATTCAAACCTGTTTTATGTCCCTTTTTAACGAATCATTTGACTTTGAACTAAATTTCTTGGTATCGGACGAAGTTTTTCCGATTACTTTGATAAGTTACATGCTTTAATTCATAACAAAATTTTTACCGGAACTTAAATAAAGTATTTCCATTGACGTGGTATCTCGATACCGCAATATAAAAGGAAGAGAGCATATATACAAACATTAACAACTACAACTAAATGATAATAATCTCGTAGGATAAGTACAAAACACGCTTAATTAAGTGGGCTAACAAGCCAACTGGATCTCGATAGAAAAGTTTTTACATTAGAAAAAGATCCACGAATGTCGAATCCTTCGATTGTGTTCAACTCATTAGCCCATTTCAACATCCTAGTAATAGGACTATGTTTACCATAATTTGTTCTGTGGAAGGCGACGACGAATAAATCGTTAACTTCTTAACTCACGAACAGGAACCTTAAACTTAATCTTCGTCGAAAGGGAATCGCAGTGAATTTTCTTATGAATAATTCGATGTAAAAGTAAGATGTCAGATGATGCACGTCTATTCATAAGAGTAGTGGTGTTCAAAATATTTAATACAAGTTCATCAGAGAAACCATCTTAACTACCCATTGATTTAAAATAATAATATTTCAGAAACTTGTGCTGAACCGACCCTAATTTCTTGATGAGAGTGTCATACTGTGGGGACCAAATACAGGAAGCATATTCTAAATGTGATCGGACCAAAGTGTAATATAGCAGTTTCACCGTTTCAGGAGAGAAATGTTTACTTTGCCTTTTAACAAAGCCTAGCATACGTAATGCTTTGTTACAAATGGCTTGAATGTGCATATTGAATGTAAATTTGCAGCTAATCAATACACCTAAGTCACTTACTTCGTCAACTCTTGTCAGTATCCGATTATTTAATGTATAGTCAAATGAAAGTGATTTACCTTTAGAAAATGATAATATAACATGTTTGCATTGAAAACTTTTTAAAATTGTCATTTTCAAAAAAAAAATAGAAATTTGCGGAATGCCGTGCCGTCTATGTGCAACCAAATTTTAACTATGGGCGTAATGACGTCAGAATTAATTTTTTAGAAGTAATTAAAAAATTCGTTTGATATTAATTACATAATATGTTTATACAAGTAAATTAGTTAAAATATTAAATTATAGTAATAAACAATACAAATCACTTGGACAGATCAAAATTAAACTAAGGCAAACCATAATTTTTTTAATTTGCCGTTTTTTAATTTGTATATTATCACGATTACTCGAAACCAGTTCATTTTTCGAGAAAAAGTATATCTACAAATTTTGTCGGGCATACAGTCGGCTCGACGACGGTGTATTATTTTTCGCGATCCGTTCGACGCCGCCCGGCGTAGCGCAAAAAACGGCAAAAATATGTAATTAAAATCGTCGTCTCGCTTAGCGCTAGAAAGCGATCTGCGACCTAGGCATTTTTTTGCAAAAATGCAAATCTAAATTTGAGAGGATCCAAATGAGACCAAACAATCAAAACTTTAATCTGAAAATAAGCGAGCCAGGCGCAAAAAACTCTTAAATTTTTACCCCCCCCCTTAAACGGTAGCGGGACAAAAATTGAAAAATTTGGCCATACCGATTGTCCGTTTTCGCCGCCCCCACCCGCCCCCAAATTTCCTCTAGGAAATTTCAGGTCGATCGGACGAAAACTCTGGAAGTAGATACAAAAATACGAAAAACCGCGAGGAGCCCTCTTACCAAGCGCTGGAAAAAATTTTCAAAAAAGAAAAAATTGTTTCGCCCCCTCGCCCACCGCCCGGAGCTTCCTGAAAAATTTCAACTCTCCAAAGTGAATGCCGAAATTTTGTGACCACTTTGAAGCGCCATTTCGCCCCCTCCGTTACGTCCCATGAAAAACGGGAAAATTTTCCCATTCAATCCTCGTAAAACCACACGGGTATGCAAAATTTCAACTCTCCACGACCCTCGTAGCTATACGCACTAAATTATGAATGAGTGAGTGAGTGATTTGCTCAAAATTATCCAAGGCAAACCATATTTTTTGAACAGCGCTTATTTTATTTTTGCATTTTAACAATAATTTAAGAGGGAAATATCAAGTGTGGGGTATCATAAGATGCGGAAAAATAATCTCTTTCGATTGATATGAGTTTCAATCTCATATGTTCCACCGGGAAGCGGCAATGCTCTTTAACAATTTTCATTCCCCTAAAAATGGGGTTAAAAATGGACGGTTTTCAACCAAAATCTAATCAGCTCTTTAGACAGTTACTTCAAACTAATGTATAAAATTTCAACTCAATTGGTGCACGCGTTTGTCTGAAAACGTTGACGATAGAATCACCACACTTCATACATCACACATCACACTTCATACATCACACACACATCCGGACATCATTCCAAAATTGGTCTTTAACAATTCGTATGGGCTCATAGACCATGGGAAAAATGCTAACTCAAATTTTTTTTTTAACTCGATAACAATACTTTCCTTTACTACGTAAATGGGAAAGTAAAATTGTTTCTTAAAACCTAAATTCGAACAGGACGGGCAAGTGTGAAAGCTTGTGGACAGTTAAAAATTTTGGATTTTGTCATAAATATTTAGTAAATTATAAACAGGAGCGTGTGGTAAAAAAGTTTTTCAGTGAAAATTTAAATGATACAAATATTTACATCGTTTGATTCGCCGTACAACGTAGTTACATAATTAATTATATTACGAATTTTGATGGATCTTTTTATCAAGCTCTTTTTATCGTACAATAAAATCACCGTTGCTCCTTCGTTTGTTGACTATTTTCGATAAAGCATGTAATTTTAAATTAGCCCTTAGCATAAATTAAATTAGCATAAATTAGCCCTTAAGCTAATTTATTATAAATTTTATTTTATAAATAAATGAATAAAGTTTTTATTGTGCCTGAAGTTCTCCTTTCAAGTAATTTTCGCTGTTACTATATGTATACCTAGTAGTTCCCTGTTGATTATTGGGTCAAAAAATGTGGATCTAATTTGACATTTTTGAAGAGAGACGAAGTCATAACCTGTTAAGCTGCCGTATAAATTCGAATTTATAAATAAGCTTTTCGTAAATGTTTATAAAATGTATGTGAATTTATAACGTCAATCGATGACTATAATGATTTCGATAAAGTTATTTAATTGATAACAATAATTAGTGGAAGCTGTCGTGTGATGCTAAAAACTGGACGTACATGAAAACTGAAACTGGAAAATGTAAAAATGATGATCTTCAATATTTATAAGTGCTTTCTTATAATATTGATGATGACAAACATACATTGTCAAGATAATCATTGCTCTAACTAGAATGATTCAGATATCTTATAAAGATAATAATTATTACGGAAGGATTGAAGTTCCCACTCCCGACAACCATAATAACAATTTAAAATTGCACGTTCAACTATCAATTGCAAATAAGGTTATTGATAAGGTAATAATTTTCATTTAATTAATTACATTATTTTTTAAATAATCATTGGAACAGTAAAATTTTAACACGATACTTGAACGAAATAATTTTTGAAATTTTGAAATTAATTTTGATTCTATCAGTCAATGACCGTTTAATGTTGAGGCTGACCGATCCGGTTTCCGGTGAAAAACTAATAATTTGTCAACCAAAACAAAAAAATAAATCCCCAAAATGTTGGAATGAGAGTCTTAAAAGGCACTTGATTCCTTTCATCTTTTAATACGTCAGTAAATAAAGATTGAAATTGAAAGAAAAGGAAAATAATATCACAAACATTTTAATTAGTGACCGACTTTTTTACTTTTGGGGTACAAACGATTTGTATGAAAGCTTATTGGAGCTCAAACGAAGCTCAAACGTTTGACACTAATGCATGGGTAGATCATTCAATTGTAGGTTTAAAGTATTATATTAACCGTTCGGCGAATTTCCACCCAACTTTCGCAAATAATTTTCGAGTTTTCCATTTGGTAGCAATTTACGCCCCGAAATACGAGATTTATTAACCACCCTTCACTTCTAATCTCTACACCACTTTTACCACCAGCACCACATAGGTTTTACGTCAAACTCAGTCATACCATTTTGCTTTATTAAAATTTTGTACCCATTAATTTTATACCTAATAAATGTTTTTCATTATATACACCATTTGCGAGATAATTACGAAAAGCCTCACATATTCGCTATTTGGGAGTATTTGAATATTTAGGGATAAAGCCCCCGTGGCATGGGTAAGGATTAAATATTAAAATAAAAATCTGAAATTATTACATGATTTTTTTAAAATTTATTTGGAGCCATTTTAGGGGGTGGTAGAATAAAAATTTGTTAAGATCCTAAATAATGACCACCCTAATATTTATTTAAACAATATACTACATAATATTTTATACAAAAGTATAAAATAACTATGGGATTAAAACAAAGAAAAACTCTTTTAGAATAATATTGAATTTCCATAAGAAAAAGCTAAGTGATGACTTATTCACCTTGAAACCATCATAAATTAGAAACGACCTCTAAATATCACATGCAACTTATGATAAGATTGAGAAAACCAGATTCTTTCGAACAAGAATATGATTATTGTAGTGTATTCAATTACGTTAGTACATAATATATTATAATAATGGAATAATTTCAGAGTGGCGCCAGGTGACGGCGACGCGACGCCGCGAAAACCGTTAAAATGTTTAATTCAAAATACTGGAAATGTCACTGGAAACAAATTGGAAAAAATGTCTTGAAACTGTGTCAAGTTAATCTTACGTAACATAATTACATTAAATTGGAATGGTTTTAATTTTATATATTAAAATTAGGCTTTATGTAAATAAAACATCTTATGTAGTATTTCTTACGTCTTACGTTCATTGTGAACAAGCACTAAAGGATGCAAAAAACATACATTTCCGTTCGAAAATGAGACTACATAAGAAAACAATACACCCGATATCGACGATGATAACTAGAGTTTGACATTTTTACATTAATTTCAGTGAAAAAAGTTGAATATGATGGCATTAGTACAATCAAGTTAACTTTATTCCATTAGGCGCAGTTGTCCAATCTCAGGTTACATATAACCCGGATTAATTTACATGAATACAATTCTTGAATCAATTATTTCTATAGAAATTAACCCGGGTTGAAAGTTAATCCGAAACTGAACAACTAGCCGGAAGGCAATAAAGTCAACTACATAATATAATGCACCCTTATTATGTTCCGTTGTTTTTAAATTTAATTCAGTTGCGTTGGCAATACGACGTGATCTTCATTTTGAACTAAAATGAAAGTAGGTACAAATAAATGTAAAATTTAATGCGAAGATAATCTGCGACAAAACGATGTAAAGTTATGAATATGCTTTTTTTATTTGTATAAATTACTATCAAAAATAAATATTAATCATTAAATAATTAATTTTAGGATATAAAGAAAATACAATTTTTGGGAAGTGCTGAGGACGTTATACAAAAACTTCCGTTGGCTTTTATATTGGAGTTTCCTCCTTGGAACAATATACCACCCCAAGTAACTTACATATCAATAAATAACCAATCACTGTGCGTTGGAGAGCCTATAAAAGGTAAGCCATTCAAGAAATTTATAAGATGGTAAAATATATATTTAAAAACTTATAGGAGTTGACTCAACATCAACGGTGAGCTTGATTTTTACCCTAAGACTAACTACTTTTGGTAATTCTGGTAACAATAAATCCACAATGAAAGAAAACGTGGACTATTCGCATTCATATGATCCAAATCGAAATACCACAAATAGTAACAATAATTTAAGAAATAAAATGGAAACAATCCAATCAACTAGTCCGGAAAATTCAGTTCAGCCTGTTAAAACCTTTGATAGCTGTGGGAGATCTATGATACCTTCAAACGGTGCTCATCCATGGATAGGCGCTCTGTTTCTTAGAGAAACCTCATCGCATCCAAAGTTTGTATGCGGTGCGTCGTTGATAACAAAAATAATTGCATTAACAGGTATTGTATTTTAAAAATGTTAAATAGGTACTGTTCAACATTTTGGCAATTTTAGCAGGACATTGTGTTACGAAATTTTCGGATTCCGACCTATATTTAACATTTGGAAGAACCGATATTAAGGACTGGTTGGACCTAAATACTCAAATTGTAAAAGTTGACAAAAGTGAAGTTCATCCGGATTATAAAGACGAAACTTCCGACGCAGACATAGCGATTATACGTTTTACTAGAAAGTTAATTTTCACATCCACCGTGCAACCCGTTTGTTTATGGAGACTTGACAGTTCCTTAGAAAAGATAGTTAACGAAACGGGAGTAGTTGTTGGATGGGGTAAAAATGAAAACTACGAAGACTCACAAAAATTAAAAGAGCTTTACCTTCCTGTTGTTAGTAAAGAAATATGTCTTCGTGCTTCCGAAGAATTCACCAATATTACTTCAAATCGTACGTTTTGTGCAGGTAAATAAATCGGTTAAATATAATACCTATATATTTATTATTAACTACGAATCCATTGATTATTAAAAATTTTAGGTAAACATTATAACTCCGGACCCTGCAATGGAGACAGTGGAAGTGGATTTTACCTTAATATAAACGGAAGATGGACTATTAGGGGAATTGTTTCTCGTTCTTTGTTGAATTATAGTGGAAGATGCGATATATCGCAATATTCGGTATATTTAGATGTGGCCAAACATATGCAATGGATCAACAATTTTTTATAACGAAACACTAATTATTATATATTAAGAATTTATTATTATTAACCCAATTCTCTGCTGATAAATAATTTCATCACCTCATCGATTGTAGACTCTTATAAACTGAATTTTATTTTGTAGCATCGGCAATCCGTCGTAAATTAGCCAATTTAATATTTTATGTTTTTAATCTAATCACAATGAAGTGCATGTCAGTGTCCCTCAATTTGTATCAATTGTTAGAGCATCAACGAGCGTTCATTCTTTTTGTTTGAACTTCAACCGTCTCGGAGTTATTTGAGAAATATTTTGGGGTGGGAGGAGGCTAGAGATATGTTTTCCATTTTCCTTCCCACTTTGAATTTTTATGTAAAATTAATGTCAATCGACAGAACTTTGTTTTAGCCTCTATTCATTTTATTTTAAAGTAGTTTATCTTAAAGTACTTACTGGATTTGGCAGGAAATGCCGCAATATCTAAGATGGCTAACGTAGATAGGGACCGAGAAAGTATTGGGATAAATACGTAAGTTCGTCTTGTCGAAGGACACTCTCTTGTCCTGGAGGGGAGAAATCACTTCCAACTGCGAATGAACCAATAAATGATGGCCAACGGTATAGAATCGGGCAGGTAAGGGGAAACCACCCGATTATCTTCCCGAGAATGCATCTTTTTTTATGCCACCATGTCCTTGCGTATTAGGGCGAAGGAAGCTGAGACAGAGAGAATCATTTTATTTATTTAATTTGTTATTTAGTTAGTTATGAATATTTGAAATTCTTGACAACTTCGAGCAACACGCGTTAATTTCAATTTTTAACCGACTTCAAAAAAGGAGGAGGTTATCAATTCGTCTGTATTTTTTTTTTTTTTTTTTTTTTTAATGTTTGTTACCTCATAACTCCGTCATTTATTAACCGATTTTCAAAATGTTTTCACAATTCGAAAGGATATAGTTTCAGATTGGTCCCATTTAAATTTCATCAAAATCGGTTGAGTACTTTGGTTTTTATAAATTAAATAAGACGGTCATCTGCAATTAAACACTTCAGGTCAACGTCGTTGTCATAGTTACGTTGCGATTTTGACACTAGAAATTTAATTAAATGACTTTGACAGACATATAGTCAGTGGCGTAGCACAATACAAAAATCAAGTTATAAATTAAAATAATGTAAAGTCATTGCCATGAAAGAAGACGTCTCGTCATAGATTGACTGAATATAGCAACGACGTATTGCTTATGAGCATTACCAGTCATTTTGTATTGATATGACAAAGCACGAAAATATATTGCACGTGTTTCCAGTAACGACATACGCTGTTGCGTTTGTTAGACGATAGTAAAAGACAGATATACTCATAGCATGTCGTAACTAGTACCGGAAAAAGAATTTGATTCGCGTAGTAATTTATATAAAATTTCTGTCACTTTTAGTATTTTTGAAGTTTGGAGTTTTCGTGGTTTAAGTTTTCGGTTTGTGGATTTAAGCTTGTCAAAATTAGTCAAAATACAAAATTAGTTCTTTTCAGAACTCTCGAAATGTCTAGTTCTGTACGTGGAAGAACATTAAAATCTCAATCGCAACAGTTGATTTTAAATTTATTAAATTATTTTGAACTTGAAAAACAGCACGGGGGCAGTTTAATTCCATTACAGTGTGTTCAAGAGGTGAATATAAAAAGATTACTTTCCATTAATTTTATATTTATAAAATATTTTATAAATTGCAGCGTGTTGCCAATGCTTTAGGAATCAGTGTATCTTCTGTTGCCCGGATTAGAAACCGTAGTTCACTAAATCCAGAATTATCAAGTCCCGGTAAAAACCGAAAACGTAGGAAAGTTAAAACTAGCGATTTACCAGAATCATCGAAAATGAACATTAGAAACACAATTTATAACATGTACAGTCAAAGTAAGTTTCGTTGTCATTTATAATTAACACAAAATGTAATTTGTGTATTTTTTGCAGAAAGACATTTAACCGTTGCTTTGTTAAACAAGGAGATTGAACAGCTGCATATTTTACTAAGCAACAGGAGCTTAAATCGTGTTTTGCACGAAATTGGTTTTAAATTTGCTAAAGAAAATAATCGAAGAGCATTGGTCGAAAAAAGCAGTATTGCAATAGATCGAATTCATTTTTTTCAGAATTATAGAAATAATTTAAATTCTCAGTTTCAACGTGATGTCGTGTTTTTAGATGAAACATGGATTTTTTCTAAAGGTAATCCTGGAATGTCGTGGCAAGATGGCTCTACAAAAAGCGTTAGGAAACCAGAAGGTTATGATGGAAAACGTTTCATTGTACTTCACGCTGGGTCAAAATCTGGATTTATTAATAATACCTCATTAGTGTTTGCTTCAAAATCGCAAAAAGAGGATTACCACGGTGAAATGAATGGTGAACTGTTTAAAAAATGGGTTGCTGAAAAATTAATATGCAATTTAGAAGAACCATCTCTCATAATTATGGACAACGCACCGTATCATTCTACTGTAGTAGAAAAAATGCCTACTTCGGCATGGACAAAACCAAATATTGCAGCATGGTTAACTGCAAACAATATTGAATTTGAACCGTCCTCCTTTAAACCAGAATTGCTAGCTCTAGCTAAACTACATAAAAAAGAAAAACGCTACGAAGTGGACGAATTATTAAGAAGCCACGGACATGAAGTTTTACGGTTACCACCATACCATTGTGAATTCAATGCAATTGAATTAGTATGGGCTCATTGTAAAACTTACTACAACAAGCACATTGGAAGAGATGGTTATGGAAATGAAAACGTAATTGATATGTGGAATGAAGCATTAGAAAATTGTTCTCCTGAAGTATGGAAAAACTGTGTTTGTCACACCGAAAAGGTAATACAAGATTGGTATGAGCGAGAAAAGGCTTTAGATATAACGGTCGATGAACTTATCATCCATGCTAATGGCTCCAGTGATTCTGAAGAAAGTGATTACGACTGATTGTTTCCGGAATTTTGGATTTTTGTTTTTATTTTTGTTTTGTAATTTGCAGGAGTATTTTGCATTTCTCGCTAAAAATGGTGAGAACCAAATTTGTAGAGAATTAAATTCTCCACCTTTTTTATACGAGAAATTTTGTTGTAAAATTATTATTTATTGCTAATTAATGCTAATTAATATGTACAATTTTTATGTCCAAAACATTAATTATTTTTGTTTGATAATTAATAAATAATTAAATTAGAGCGATTCTTTTTTTTTATTGTTGAAATAATTAAGACGTTGTTTAATCTTAATCATCCTACGACTTCCGAAATTCGATCATGGTCAGCGCTACGTATTCCCAAATTGAGTGTTCATCGTAAAGCTCAGGTTTCAGGTAAAGTAACCAAAAATTTTCGATGTGGTGGCAGTTAATCCGAAAAATTTCAATTAATTCAACTCTTTAACGCCGTGGGGTGTTACACAATTTTGTTTTTCTTCAGGTCTGTGTGAAAAGGCAAAACAATGTAATTGCCAAAAGTTAGTTTTGAGTAAAGCTCTGAACAGATTGACAAAGAAATTATCAACGCAACGGTACAAAAATCTCAAAATCGCAATTTTTGCCATTCATTGTTTTGCTTTTGCATTGCACAGGTGCTGTATACCTATACTTATGCTGTGTCTTATTTTGAATTTGTTCATAACTATTGCTTAATAAATAAATAAATTTGGTAAGCGACAATAAAAACATAAAAGTTTCCTTTCAGCATAACCTATATTTGGTTTGACAGGTGACAAGTTCAAATTTGTTAAACTAAAAGGAAAGTGAGAAAGAAAATTAAAAAAAAAAGATAACCAATATATTCTTATTTTAAAATACACTTCATTTGACTAGGGAGTATTGGCTTAGTTCAGACGATTATGCTTTTATGACGAGATGTCAACTTTCGTGGCAATGACTATATGACAAGTTTAATTAAATAATGACATTTACATATAGTCAGTAGCGGCTCGAGAATAGGGGGCACAACTTTGACATAATAATGTTAACCTTAAAAATTAAATGACATTGACGGATAGTCAGTAGCGTTGCACAATATTTTTAAAATTATAATGTTAACCTTAAAAATTAAATGACATTGACGGATAGTCAGTAGCGTTGCACAATATTTTTAAAATTACCAAAAAGTACAGAAAACCAATACAACTTTATAATTTATATTTGGATCAATTTGTACGTGTTAATTGACAATTCAGGCCGGTAGATGCGCTGTAAATCTTGTCGCCAATAATTTTTCCCGTATTCCGTTTCCCGTATTGTCAATTATAAAATATTTGTTGTAAGCCCGCATTTTCAACTTTGAGATAGGCGTTTCGCCCTTTCTTCGCTTGTCTCATTTGAACGGCGCTGTCGCATATGGGCAGCGCGTTTAGTAGGTCTACCCATATTCGTTTTCGATAAATCAGTTAAGGAACGCAAGATTCACTAAAAAGCAAGAAATAAAAAAAATTTTTAAAAAAAACAAAAACCGACTTCAAAAAAAAGCAATACAAAAAAATTGCACTAAAAAGTAAAAAATAATTAGAAGTTATTAGAAGAAGATTTAACAGAAATTAGAAGTATATTTTTACAGTGCTGAGCATAAAAATTAATGTATTACGTCAATAATATACAATTATTGTTATTTTTGGAGTCGGTGCCAGCCAAGCTGTTAAGAAATTTACAAAATGTATTTGAAATCACATTAATACGACAATGTAGCAATACCGATGTCGTGTTGTTTAACGCCAAGCGCCTGCGATCTTGTCGACTGTGAAACTCTTTGCAGTCAAAGTGATATAAAATGTATACCTACTGGTACTCCGCTACTTCGTTAATACACGTTTGTTAACCTTGGCTGGCACCGACTCCAAAAATAACAATAATTGTATATTATTGACGTAATACATTAATTTTTATGCTCAGCACTGTAAAAATATACTTCTAATTTCTGTTAAATCTTCTTCTAATAACTTCTAATTATTTTTTACTTTTTAGTGCAATTTTTTTGTATTGCTTTTTTTTGAAGTCGGTTTTTGTTTTTTTTAAAAAATTTTGTAAGATTAAAATTAAGTAATAAAATTAAAAGAATATAATACTTTCAGTTGGTATAAATGATCATTATTATACTTTCATCAGTTTGATATACTACTACCTAATAACTGCAAAATTATTTTTGTCAAAATTATTTAAAATGACATTTAATTAATTAAAATTACAAATAATACTAAAACGTATCATATTATGAATAAATAAATGATCATTAAATTAAGCTGGATTAAATAAAAACTTGTAGTATTAAAAATTGCATAAAAATCACATTAAAAAGTATTTACAGTGTAATGGCGGGAAAGAATATTTTGAGCATACTAAAAATATGAAAAAATTGAAATTTGGCAGACTTGTGTATTTTAGTATTCGAATGAAACCCTAAAAGATCCCAAAAATCTCATGTCGGCTTCTCCCCAATTGGGGATTTAAGTTCTTTCAACCCGATTTTTCGCCTATAACACGCATTTCTTAACATTCCTATAACACGCATAAAGAATTTTACGTTTTTCAATTTTCGTCTAATAGTAGAATTTTCTGTGAAAATGAAATAAAGCGAGTCGTAGGCGAAAAACTACACTGGAGAAACTAAGATTTCCAATTGGGGGGATGCTGATATGAATTTTTAGAGGACTTTCGGAGGGGTTTGGATCTACCAAATTTGAGTTTGTCCAGTTTTTTTTTGCAAGCTCGAGCTATTTTTGTATTTATCCCGCTGTCGAAGGTAAAATGTGTTTCCATGAATGTGAATGTCATTGGGATTTTCAAGATAAAAGTTAACCCAATTTCACCTAAAACTTTCTCCCCTTACAACTTCAACGGGTTTTACTGAGACATTCGTGTTCGTCATTAACTCTGTAATCACCTATTAGTAACTAAATTATTATTAAATCAATAAATTCGCGAAGAATGTCTTTGAAAAGGACAAAAGTTGCATAATATTTTGCTGTATTTATTTTTATATTAATAATTCGGATACTGGATTTAGTGATATGGTGGTTGCAGCTTGATATCAAATCAATTTTACCTCGACTCTGTAAGAGCATAAAATTATGATAAATATATTTTTAATTTTTTAGAAAGTGATGGTTGTAGCTTGATATGGGTTTTATTCAATGCAATATTAATTAAATGAAAAATAAAATTTTTACTTTACTATTTATAGTAAATAACCTCTCAAAATCCAGCGTCATAATAGTGCAATATTTTCACGATGTTTTGGATTTGCTATTCATAAATGTATTTCGTGCGATGAATTATTCAATATTTGCAAGGTTTATTTACGAAACTAGACGATGAATTGTCTTCTATGCCAGGGGTGGGCAACTTTTGTATAGCAGGGGCCAGAATAATACTTACGTTTCGTCCGCGGGCCTTAGTAGTTAATGGACACATTTTTGTTACTTGTATTTTTTTCTGAAAATATAAAAACAATAATATAACAAAGTTAATTAAGTAGGGAAAGGCTTGTAATTTGACCACCCTTAGCATTTTTGCTCATAACTCATCTTCAAATTGAAATTTTTTGGATTCCTTTACACCATTGGAAAGAAGAGGTCTTTAGCTAAAATTTTGCTAAGGATACTTATTAGATTACTCAAGAAAGAAAAGAGTTATGACCATTCTCCCGAAGAGTCGAAAATTGGAAATTTTAATTTTTGGCATGTAAGTTGACCACCCCCTAAAAAGTTGCTGAAAAGTCAAAAAACTTAAATGAAACCAACTGATATACAAAATTAATGATCTTTTATTGAGTTTTAAGTACAAAAGTTAAAAAAAATAAAAAAGAATAAAAAGAACATAAAAAGATGAATTAATTAATCATCATCGCTTGATGATATAAATAATGTTTTAAAAAATGGTTTTACAATGCAAACAGTAGAAAAACTGGGGTGGTCATCTTACATGCCACAAATGTGGTCATCTTACATTCTCGACCATTTTGAAACGCACACAAACCAAAACACACAAACACGATTATGTTTGGAATTCACTTTGAATCATTAAAATTCAATGAAAAACAAGTTAAGCACATATATTTACCTTGCAATTTGAACGAAAATAATCACTTTATGAACGCACACAAAAATCAATATTTTAATATTTCTCAATTTTGTTTTATACAATGTCTACAGGAACTACTGCGTCGCGTCTGGACGTTTCTAAACTACATAAAAATTGATGGCCATGTCAATGAGCACGTGGCGTGGGCAGTTAAAATTTCGGAGTTGCCATTTGTAGTTTCTTCAAAAAGACTGGGTGGTCATCTTACATGCATGGTCAACTTACATGCCTCTCCCTACTATATTTATTTCTCTTATCATTTATAACAAATTACAAAGAGATGAAAAAAATAAGTAAGTATTATTCACAAAACAGTAAATATAAATGAAAACAAATTTTAATTTCACTTTAAAACTATTCATTTACTACGACACTACGCTACGTGACTACACGGGGGATTCCCCGAACGAAGAAACGAATTGTCGAACATTTCGACGTTAAACGATTATTGAACATATCCAAAGTTTCTGCGTTACGACTTTCTATCATGGTATAATAACTTTCAAGGTAGGATATCTGAATAGTTCTGCGCATGGTAGGTGGAGTTACTGACGTCATTCGTGACCATATTGTACCATAGATTATTTATCTTACGTTGAAGATTTTGTTTTGTGTGTTTTTCAAATTATTTTTGAGTATCTTTCGTTACTTTTTAATAATAATTAATTATTAAAAAAAAATCATTTTAATAATATCTTTTAACTTGGTCACGTGTGACGTCACTGCGCGAACTTGAACGTGTTTAGCACGCCTTGATATCCTACCTTTAAAGTTATTATACCATGACTTTCTATGTTACGACGTTAGTACTAAATTATGAACAAAGATGTAGCTATGTGTGTTTAATTTAAATAAGACGAATTATATCGAAAATTAAACTGTAGATCTCTCCTTTTTCCTTATGTTAGGTACTAACCTAATCCTTTTCTTTAAAACTTTTGTTTTTGAAAATATTTATTTATTATTTCTTCTAAAGATCTCGCGGGCCGGATTAGAACTTTACACGGGCCGGAGGTTGCCCACCGTTGTTCTATGCTATGGTGAAAAGTGTAAGGTAATTTGTCTATTCAATGCAAAGTAGCTTTTATACTAATGTACAGAATGTACTTCTAATGTTGTACTAATGTACATAAAAGTGTCGTATAGAACACAAAGTTACACATCACATTAATACTTCAGAAAATATATTAAGATAACGAAAAATAATAGCAAGAGAAACGTATTGACGATGTCTATCAAGGTGTCTGGTAGAAATAGCCATACAATAAAGGGAGAGATTGCTATAGCTATCTCAAAGGTATAACTCAAAGGTACATTTCTGTACTTTGGAAGCCCTAATTCTAATTCCGGTGCGTATAAAGGACTTCATTATGATAGTCTCCCGTTGAGCGTTGAACAACCCCATATGGGGATATGGGGTTGTGTCAATGCGAACTAACCGTTCGTGAGGAAATTTAACAATTTAAAGAAGTCACAATCAAAGCTTTTCTTTCTATACGCCTCTGATGAGATCTAATAAGATCGAAACATGTATGTCGTTGTTAGAATGCTTTGGTTGTGACTTTTTTAATTGTTACTTTGTGAAGTGAATTCCAAAGATTGTTGCAGCCCACCGTATGGCCATATCATCATTTCAAATAAGATCAATTGAATTTTTAAATGGGTTTGCCGCCTAATTTCCACGTAAGTTTACATAAGTGCTTCTTCTTCTTCAAGTGCCATATCCGGTCTCCCGGACGTTGGCGACCTCTCTCCTATGTATGTGTTGTGCGTTTGAAGTATTATCACACACATAGGGGACCTACTGCTTAACGCGGGCTCCGAACCGCGGGAAGTGTATACACTTCATCTCCAGAGAGGCTGTTCCAGGCAGATTACACCTCGGTGGTTTGCCATTGCCTTCCGAGGGGAGACGGTCAGAATAAAGTTTTACTGAGCCCGGAGTCGAACCAGGCATTCAGCTTTAGCAGCAACGCACTTAACTGCTTTAGCTGAGGACCGTCTGGAAGTGCTTATTAGGGATCTAAAACGAAAAACATTAATTTAATGATAGCAAAAATACATTGTTACAATCTCATTTTAATATTTTAAATTTTAAACTTTATTTTTTTACCACAGTTTCGCAGATTGGTATATTTATATTATAAACAAAAAGGCACATAAAGAAAAATTACATGGAATTAAATTTTTTTAGGTTTTTATTGAAAATAATTTATGGGCATTTCTCCCTGAAAAAAAGTGGCCAACTCTTCCGATTAACTCTACTCAAAATAAATTTTAGCGATATCTATACTAAGCAATAAAAAAATAGAGTCTATGTTTACTAAAATTCTATAATTCTAGAGCCTAAAATTCGGCTAAAAAGTTTTGAAGTTTTAAATTATTTATAATGAAAGAAAATTGGGCACATTTTGATCAAAAGAATCTGAAATCAGTCTTCTGCGATTTTTCGACGGATTTCGTTAGGTAATTGTTCGTACTTTAACATACTAAAGCCCGCATTTCATTATAGCTTCTAGCAGCCGAGCTTCGGCTGGTAGAAGCCTACCAGCCGAAGTGAGTTTGGTTCCATAAGAGTCAATGCATTACAAATGTTGGGCTTCTAGAAGCTCGGCTGCTAGAAGCTATAATGAAATGCGGGCTTAAAAGTCGTTGTGTTTAAACCCCGAGCTTCTAACCGAATTCGTCGTCGGAAGTTGAAATTTCTAATGAAGAAGTGAAAATTAAGGTATACTTTTCGGCAAAATATGTTTAAGCAAATTTCTATTGCTCTAAAAATGCTCAGAGGGTTCTGATTTTTGGATATGTTTTAAGGCTCGGGGTCGTAATAAAAACTCCGAGTTGGCGACCTCGGGGACCGCCATTTTAACAATAATGGCGAAAACAAAATGTTTCTTCGCAATATTTCCTTACCAGATGACTATAGGGCGAAAATTATTGCTATAAATCTTATTGAAAATAAAATTTACTATAATTTTTAACTAAGATATTTTTTTGTAGGTCGAATAGTTGCTGAGCACCAGAGCTGTTAAAGAGAAATTTTCAAAAATATGCTCTCAGCCCTGACGCTCAGCAACTATTCGACTTTAATTTATTTTATTTTCTATAATATGATTGGATTGGAAATGATGTTTTTATTTTTTTTTCTTTCTTTATGCGTTCTGAAGTATACATAGGTTGGATTTAATAATAATAATAAGTGGATTTAATTAATCTATATAGTATAATTCCTTTCAGTTTTACATTTTTGGCGCTTCAAAAATATTCGTTAACTTATATAAGGTTATAATTTACTATTATTTATTTTTAATTACTTACTAAGAATTCTTTAAATAAAACATTAATTTATATTCTCAGAATTTTGTTTTTTTAATTATTAAGGAGCAATTTATTATATTTGAAGCTGGATAACCAGAACGGTAAAATTTTTCTATTACCTGTAAACTTGATTATGGAAATTCCAGATAAATAATAAAAAAATAATATTCAAACTAGTAACATTCTTATTAATTAAATATTAAAGGATGTGTGTTTTTCAGACATAAAACTTCGCCAACATTCGTAAGTTCACTTAATCCATCGACTTGATTTTAAACCAGTTTTATATGAATATATAGTTGAAAATAAAGTTTGCCACAGCCAACATCAAGCTAGAAAATGTTTAAAAAAGCTTTTCTTATTATATTTTTTACTATTTACGTAAATTCGCACCCCTATCCAAATCAAGGATGTCCAGTTTTTCAGTACGGTTCTCTTAATGGGGCTAAAATTGGAGTAGCAAAATTTGATAATGACCGTAGTGGTACATACAGGATGAGTGTTAACATGTCAGCCGCATCATATCTAGATCAAACAGGGGTATGTAATTTATACTTAACATTATTTTTTTTCAATATAATTTTGATTTATTTTGAGCACGAGGTAATTCGTTCATGACATATCAAATTTATTTTTAGAACATCAAATTGGAGTTGCGTACGACGGTAAATGATATAGTGAAAAATGCTCCGTTAGTTTACTACATTTATTTTCCAAGTCAAACTCATTTACCTAAACCAACCAGAATAGAATTTAATGGCAGGGTATACTGCACCGGAACTACCGAAGAAGGCAAGAAAAACTTTCTAAAAGTTTTATTCTTTTTTTAATTTAGAACTTATTTTAGCTAAACCCGGAATAGGAGTTACAAACTTTTGGGCCAACACTTATACCAGTACCGGTAGTGTTGGTCCTGGTGTTTCACATTATAAGCCCGAATATAATCCATATCCCGATACAGAATATAAGCCTACAGAAGTGGTCGATAATAATGACGCACCCATTGATATACTGCATCTAACATCATCTTCGATTGATAATAACAAAATTAATACAAACAATATCTTTCCGATACAAGATACAACTCCAAGAAATTCGGATACTCCAAATACGACTTACAAAACAGTCAAGATAGTAAGTAATAATTCAACGCGGGATTGTGTTAATACTACGATGGTGAATGATAATAATGGCTTGCCTTCTTATTACAAAAATTCTTCGTATTCCTATAACTGCAAGGAAGTTCATACAACTAATACACATACAGGTAGGTGTAATATTTTTTTTATTTATTTAATAATACAATTAAAACTTTTAAATTAAATAGTTAATCAGTTTGAAAGCGTTGGGTAGTTTTTGATGAGAATAATTTTTCGACCACCGAGTACGTAAATTACGATTTATTCGCACCAACTCTAACGAACAGAATATTATATTACTTTTATTATTTGTTTATATAGTATTACGACAGTTTTAATAAATATATAACGTCTCTGTATACGAATGATTCCGAGTTCATCACAGCAAGACTTGAACGTTGAATTATTTTCACGATAGACTTATTTTTATTTTTATCAAAACAATAAATTGTATAAACTTGAGAACATTATAATTAAGAAATCTTAGACCTTGTAAGATATTATTTACATAAATACATACTGCGATGTCTTTGAGAATGACGCAAATGCCATGATAAAAATCAAATTTTAGTACCTAATCGGTAATCCGTCGTAGCTGGATGGAAATGCATAATTGATTACTTATACATTTTTATAAAATGTTATTTATTTGAAATATTAATTAGTGTTAATTTTAATCTTTAAGTTTCAGTAACCAAAATCTAGAACTGACGTGATATTCAAGAAGACACACGAAGAATTACGAAAATAAATCGAAAATTTATAAATTATGTAATATAGAATTTATTTCTATAATAATTATTATTGTAGGTACTACTACTCAATAAATTTTAAATAAAATGTGTTCAAATATTGTTTCTCTTCTTGTAATATCATCAAATGTGGCGTTAATTTTGGGACAAAATTTGATAGAAAATAATAATTACTTATGTAAATGCATTCTTGTAATCCCAGCGATTGGAAAATCCATCATAAAATTCTAATTTGTATTGAAAGACAAACTTGATTTACGAATAACTATAAAAACGACGAATATAATTAATTATATTTGCCGTATAATATATGAACTATAGCTACGCTATAAGGTCATCACCTGTTTTATCTAATCAATAATTAAAAAACCAAGTTTTTATAATGTAGTAATCCCAGCGATTGGAAAATCCATCATAAAATTCTAAAAAGAATTGAGAATCGCATCATCTCAATCAATTCGGTAAGTATCGAATAAAAAATATAGAGGTGATTTAAAATTCAAGACATTAACCTTTCTCAAAACCAGCATGGTGAATATATTATTTCAAATAACATTTGTGAAATTACATGCAGACTCGTTTTCGAAGAAAAAAAGGTTTTCCATTCTTCAACAGCATCACGATGATTAACGGAAAATCCAAGATATTTCAATAATTAATGATATCCAAGAACTGTAAAACATATTTTATGTATTATTATTTGAAATTAATGCGATATCTGATTTTGCAAACATCAAGCTTCGCTAATATTCGTAAGTTTATTTATTTTAACGACTCGATTTTAAACCAGTTTGGTGTTAATACTTGTAGATAATAAATGTGGTGGCGTTTAGAAGCGAGTAATAGCCAACGTTAAGTTCAAGAAATGTTTAAAAAAGCGATAATACTCATCGCTCCTTTATTTTTTTGCGTTAACTCGCAAACGTATCCAAATCAAAACTGTCCAGTGTTTCGATATGATAATCAAAATGGTATTACTGTTGGAAGAGTGGAACTTCCGAATGATTATAGTGGCGACTATAGGATCTCAATTAATATGTCCGTAGCAGCATATCTAACTCAAAGCGAGGTAAGTACTGATTGATTTAAATAATAATAACTTTACTATGTAAAATTGCATCTACGTCAATCTACCTACCTCACTTTATTTCTCGTAAAACTAAAATAGTATCTAATCATTTATTTGTTTATAATTAAATATAACTTAAATTTAAAGCCCAGATACTCGAGCATTTCCTTCAATCAATATAATTTACAATTTAATATTATTTACTAAAGGACCTGGCAACAGAAAATAATTATTTTTCCGATATAATATATTTTAAATGTTCAAAACTTAATTGAGTGCATTACCGTTGCAATAACAAAGGGTGTAAGAACTTGTTAGTTAAATAATAGATAATATAACATTTATATTCTAGAATATTCAAATTCAACGCCTAACCGAAACAAGTGATATAAGAAGGGGCCTTCCTCTTGTGTACCACATAATTTTTCCAATTCAAAACGTACTACCCAAGCCGACTAGAATTGAATTTAATCAAAAACTGTATTGTATCGGAATGCAAGAATCATGTAAAATATACCATTGTAAAAAATATAATTCAATTTTGAAATGAATTTATCTTTTAGTAACACCGGGACGACAGGGCATTACAAATTTTTGGGCTACCGATTATGTGGGAACAGGGGGAACAATATTAAGACCGGTAACACGTCCCGGTCCTATAGGCCCCCCTCCAATACAACCTATAATTTTTGAAGAAACGTCAACAATTCCTAACATAATTTGGAGTCCAGGACCAACTTCTTTACCAGTAACTTATACAATACGAACGATGTCTACGATATCACGTCCAACCCGCCGCCCACCAATAAATCCAATTCCTTCCTCTGAAAATTGCGGGGTAGTTCGTCCACCACCTCCGATCTCGATGCCACTAATATTAGGTGGAACTAACGTTACAGAGAATCAATTTCCATGGCTGGCTGCTATAATGTATAAGGGTAAAGATTCAAACCTAAAAACACACGAATACAGATGCACAGGCAGTTTGGTTTCCAATAAACACGTTATAACAGGTAAAACAGAACTTTTCAAAATACGATCATTTTTACAATCATTGTCATATAATATTATTAATTCATTAATTTAAATATTATCTAATTGTTCAGGTTATCAAGAAAAAAAATTTTATAAAAAAATTGTTAAAAGATGTAAATAAGAAGATAAAATTTATCGGAGGTGCGTTATACAAAAGGGAAAATACACTCGGCAAAAATTTTTCATTCGTAATTTGTTCCTAATTTAGATTTAAAATTTGGTAAGTACTTACTATGTACATACCCTTAAGCACTGCATCTAATTTTCTCTTCTCCAATAGGGGTTTTATCACATAAAATATTAAAAAGAAAACTCCTAAACGATAAATATGTATAGTTTTTCGCAGTTATTTCCTAACCGGTGCATCTGCTGAAAAATGTAATATTGGATAAATTTGATGGGATCAAAAATTATTTAACATATGACCTAAAGCTATAGTTCGTGCGGTACAGGGGTTAGACGTGGAAGATGTGTAGATACATTGCGTATTATTTATACTATGGAATCACACATCCGTGGAGTTGCTCGTCCAAAAAACAGTTTAGTAGTTATTTACACAACTAAAAACAAAATTTTGTTCCTTCAATTTTACCTGATACAAAATTTTTCAGGTACCACAGTGTTTATGAAATAATTCCAAAAACTACACATATTTACCCTTTGGGGCGTTTTTTGAATATTATGTGGTGATGCCTCCCTCGGGAGAAGCAGAACTCAATGGATAGTCAATTCTACACCACTCAAGAGTATGTATACCAAATTTCCAAAAAACCATACTATTTATTTCCGCTAAAAAGACTTTCGCGTTAATAAAATTATGTCTACATGGAAAACCTAAACAAAAATTTAACTCGGAGAACATGAAAATACATTTTTTATAGAATATCCCGTTGAAGGTGGGAAGTTTTCCGGGGATGTACACAGTAAGAAATCTGTTATCATTTTCGAGTAAAATTTTCTTATTAGTAGTTTATAAATGAAGGGCTTAGTGTGAAACAATGACAAGCCACAAATGAAAATTGTTGGCAATGTCAATTTAAAGTTTGTGCAAAATCTATAAAATGAACATTTGATTTTTTTTTCTTGCAATTTACTTTGATATTACAGTGTCATCTGTAAGAATTTTATTAAACTATTTCTTCTGTTGCTTGTTATACTATAGTAGACCTCAAAAATGAACAAAACCCATATTTTTTTAATGTGTGGCTTGTCATTATTTCACACTAAGCCCTTCAAATATTAAATTTCTTCAATAAAACCTTTATATTTTTATGGAATTTGATCATTTTTGGGCAAAGTTCTAAAGTATATTTATAAACATTCGTTTATTCATAATATGTAACAAAACCTCTGTAAATTTGGATTTTAAGAATCCTGCATGTAACAGCCCCAGGGAAATGATGATATTTGGATTTGGTGAATTACAGTCCCAGCGAGGAAGGCAAACAGACCAAGTAAAATGATAAATAATAATCGATGTTTTGTCCTTTCATAGTCAAAATGACTCGTCGGCCATCAACCGAATATCGTTACTTCCTTGGGGCTTTCGTATACAATTACAGTTTCCGTCTGCTGTTACCGTCCGCACAGAGGACGACTATTAAGTTGGTTAAAGTGTCGATGCAGATGTTAAATGAGATGATAAAAAGTAGTGTTTCATAATTTATTACTGTGACTAGTGACATAATACCAATAATATTATTAAATGTCATTTCAGCTGGCCATTGTATAAAATTTCAAAATGCATTGCTTTATGATGCAGATGAAATTCTAATAATTCTTGGAGAATTTGATATTGGCTTTTGGATTACGAATGACGCTATTGTAACTTCAGGAGTGAGTGACATTTCGGTACACCCAGATTATAATTCGACAAATGGCGACTCCGATATTGCAGTATTCACTTTAAGCAAGCAAATTAAGTTCACAAGTTCTGTAATACCAATTTGTATATGGAACGAAGATGAAGATTTAGACTTGGTTGTAAGACAGCCCGGTTCAGTAGCAGGATGGGGTAGTGATAGAAGTGGGAACGCGAAAGTAGAATTCGCAGCATACGTAGAGCTTCCAATTGTTTCACAAGTTGACTGTCTTCGTTCGAATCCAAAATTTAGAACACAAACATCTAGTAGAACATTTTGCGCTGGTAATTAATTTGAAATTAAAAATAGTGTAATTATGCTTTATAATTGATTTTGTTTGACTAGGTAACCGTGACGGAAAAGGACCTTGCAACGGAGATAGCGGTGCAGGGTTTATGATGTTAAGAAATAACAGATGGACCCTCAGAGGGATCGTATCTAGATCGTTAAACGATGTGAACACATGTGATGTTGACAACTATATCATATTTGCCGATATAGCAAAAGTCAGAGGTTGGCTAAATGAGGTGTTAAAATAATAATATTGTTACAAAATTTATACCCCGTGTATTAGGTAATAAAATAATTTTATTATGAAAGCGAAATTTTATTAAAAGTAGCCATTCTATTTCGTTGCTCGATAATTACAATTGGAATCTTGGAACGGACTCTTCACTCTAAAGGTGTGTTCATGCTTCCTTTCCTTAGCTTAAAGAAATCTTAAAAATCTACCGTTGGAACTTGGTTTAACAAAGCTGAAGATACCATCGCAGATGGAAAGAAGAGAGAAAGAAGAGTTAACCGATCTTTCCTAACGTTAAATTAAATTAAAGTAGAGAAAAAGTAGCATGAACGCCTATTGGAGGTTATGTACTGCCATGTTTTGCTACTGTAAAGATTAAATTTTGACTTATATAGCGGGGAATAATAATGGCACTTAATTCAATTATGCTCCGACTAGCTATGCACGAAAAACTCAATATTATGGGTCGTAACTTGGGTCCATCTAGATTAATTAAAACATTAATATACGTCACCTTAAACTAGTGATCTTTCTTATAAAGATAACTAAACCAAATTGAAATTTGTATCTGCTTTTTCTTTGATTTACTACTGCTATGGATAAATTAAATTAAACGCAAACGTTGCAAGAACCAAATATAATGTTATTTATTACACACAATAAAATTTTTACCAAGACAAAATATTCGTTTCATTAAACCTAAACAAATTAAATTTTACAAAGTAAAGTATTAGCAACAAATCCCCAAATTAAATTTACGCGCCCGAATTTTAAACGTTTTGTCTATTTATTTAAATTAATCAGTGCGACACATAAAACTCTTACCGAACTAGAATGTTTTTTCCGGAGTTTACCGATGCGGCCGATATGATGTCGTAGTAACCAAGCATAGGAGATTAAGATTGGAAATCAGCTTCGAATCTTGAATCAAAAACCAGGTAGGAAAGACCAGTGGATACTTTTCTTCCTCCAAATCGCATAATCAATCACAGGTAAGTAATCAAACCAATTTTCTTTCAACATTCGACCATTCACAAAACCATAAAACATAACCATTAAAAATTAACATCAACGGTCCCAAAACTTTCCATAAATTTGTGAATCAAACGCAATATCCACTTTTGACTGTATTCAAATTTAATTACCAAACAATATCAAAAAATATCCAAATCCAAAAACCACTTCTAAATTTCTCTTCAATCATCAATAATCCGTCTTTTCTCTGTGACGGCTGGCTCAAGACTACTAAATCCAAAAACTAATTTCCAAATTATAACAGCACGTCTTGACTCTCCGACGGCTGACTTGAGAATCCTTACTGCTCCCTTATCATTTCAAAACCCCACTAAATTGTCCTCTCCAACTCGCGCATCCACTAATATCACGAATTGTCACTTTTATTAAATTTAATGGAAATCCTAACTTAACAAATAAACTAAATAAATTTAATTTGTTTCTCATATTTTCATTAACAAAAACAACCACCAATATTTTATCCTTCACATTTTTTTTAATTATATTTTTAGATTCATGGACGTTTGCATATTCCAGATACTTGAGGCAAAAGCAGTTAAACAATTTTTCAACCAGAGAAGATTCAGATACAATCTAATAATTACCTATTATGGTCTTATAGCTAATTAATTAATGTCATGAGTGTTTTAATAAATTGACCCAATTACGTCATACCCCCCATCTCTTATAATCAGAACTTTTTTTAATTAAGAGCGCGCTGCGGAAAGAGAGAGAGGGAAGCAGTAGATATGATGTTGAAATAAGCCTCTAAATCTTTTGTAGAAATTTTAAAAACTAAACGTCGTATCAATGTAATTCTTTTTTTATATTAATAATAAAAGACTATTGAAGGCAATAACCAATTTTGAGCGCTTTAAATTAAAAGTAAATAGGTTAATTTAATTTATGAAAAAGGACAATTTTGAATTTTTATGACAACCGATCTTAATGAAACTTCGTTATTGCCTTCTGCAGATCCTTATAAGGACAAAACCTGATTTTGAAGCGATTTCATCATCAATTATAGAGAACTTATACAAAACTTGTAAATCAAAAAGTGCCCTTAGAGGAGTTTTAAACTATATAAAATCAACTTAATGCACAAAGGGTTCAAGGGTTCCCTTAGATATGACGCAAATGAATTTTAAAATTTTTTTAAATTTCTACAAATGATTAGAGGCTTCTTTCAACATCATATCTACTGCTTCCCTCTCTCTCTCTTTCCGCAGAGCGCTCTTAAAATAAATTGATGTGAACATTTTAATAATCTTTAATTTCAATATATTTAATACGTTTGTACCTTCAGTAAATTTTTATTATTTTCGATAGAATATATTTTCAGACTTCCACACCTTTTAAAAATTTTAGTTGATCACATTCTGTTTCAAAAAGTTTATTTTTCAAAGTTCACATTAGTTATTCTATTATTTCTTGAAAGTTTTATATTTATAGCCTCAAATTGTTTTATTTTATGTGAATGGTCTATTTAGTTGTCGGATAGTACTATAGTTTTACTATAGAGACGGTCGTCAGCTAAAGCAGTTAAGTGCGTTGCTGCTAAAGCTGAATGCCTGGTTCGACTCCGGGCTCAGTAAAACTTTATTCTGACCGTCTCCCCTCGGAAGGCAATGGCAAACCACCGAGGTGTAATCTGCCTGGAACAGCCTCTCTGGAGATGAAGTGTATACACTTCCCGCGGTTCGGAGCCCGCGTTAAGCAGTAGGTCCCCTATGTGTGTGATAATACTTCAAACGCACAACACATACATAGGAGAGAGGTCACCAACGTCCGGGAGACCGGATATGGCACTTGAAGAAGAAGATACTATAGTTCTCAATTAGTTCGAATTTTGTCATTAGTTAAATTTTAAATACCGCTCTAAATTTGAACTTCATAAATTTTTTTTGAGAAGAGCAAGTCGGTATTTCTACAGATATTTTAAAACAGTTAACCTCAGGTCTTCATTGAAGAACGATGTAAAGTGGATTTCGGACTTTTATCCCGGGATGAGTCCAATTCCCTGTATTCGCGTGGCCAACAGTTGTAATAAAAGATTAGTGAAATTGTTCAGTTATAATCTTTAATTAATTTGTTTTTGTGAACCGCTTTAATGTTTCATCAAATATTAATAACTCCAGTTATGAATTAGAAACTGTAAATTTTTATTTTAACTATTTCTACTGGAAAGATTAATTTTCAAATATTGATGAATGAGAATTAAAGGGGTGTTTACATTATAAGATTTTCCTTATGTCAAAGCGGTGAGGATGTCCTAACACCTGTCACTCCGAATGAGTTGAAACTTTGCAATCGCAAAGAGGAAGGTTTATATAGGCCCCTCCTGCAAAAAAATTCTGAGAATGTATTATCAAAATTTTGAGTAAATCGATTTTGAAGTTTGCTAATTTACATGTAAAATTAACGAGATTCCCGCGCATCACTCATTTAAGACTTAGAGTATTTTTGCCTTCATCCCGGTTTGCTTGATTGGTGGCGCCTTCTCGTATGTTTAGCTCCGCCGCGTAGCGGCTCTGAGCACGAAAAACCGCCCGGAGATGCGGAGCATCGGAGGGTAGGTTTTTTGATGCTCACAGCTCTGGCCAAGCCAAAAATTAGAAGGCAAAAAAAATTTTCCCTACTTTTCAAATCGATTTTTCTCAAAATTTTGGCTATACTTTCTCGGGCGAAATTTTTACAGGACACTCTAACAAGGTTTCTTTTGCTAAAAAAAATACTTTGGGGCGATTTCGGGTGACAGGTGATAGGTAATTATCCCCTTTTTCGTAAGATTTATTGACATTTTAAGGTTAGTGTTGTGTTTATATTGACTTTTTGTTGGTTATATCAGATAAGGTTTTGTCAATGATTATTGTTTTAAATTAATATTCAGTATATTGGCAAATTTTCTTTAAAGCATTTATTTAACATTGAACTTTAAAATGAATAGTGAACCAAGTGTGAAAGAGGTAATGTAAAAATAATGAAATTAAGTTTGTAATAATATGTAATATAATATTGTGTTTATTTAATTACTACAGGTTGTGTGGAATGAAGATATGACGAGGGAATTGATTAATTTATTGTTAGTTTTTATAACAAATTTTTATTGATTTACATATTATTATAGTACATAGTTACAATAAATTTTAAAAATTAAATTTTTTTATGGCTTCCCAACTTCCTTTTTTTATTAATTACTAATTTTTTTTTTATAAAGATTTAACAATAATAAAGTTGTTAAAGTAAAGCATTTTAATAATTGTTCTTTAACAAAGAACAAGAAATTTTTACTAGGTTATGTTCAAACAATATAACCTGTCAAATAAACCATTGGCGACTTTTATTTAGGGATTACCCAAATAATTTTACTTAAAAAATACTTAAACTTTTTATTTAATTTATTATTAATACTTGTTACAAATTGGTTTTTATTATTGAATTCTAACACTAAACTACATATTACTTAAACGGAGGTTCTTAATCTACTGCTTAACTACTACTGACAATTCATTTTCTAGTTGAACTTTACAGACATAAAAGAATTTGCAAATATGGCATTTCCCACGGGAAATGCTAGTTCGTTGGCACTGGACAAAGGAAGTATCTTTTATCTAATGTCAACCACTTCATAGAATATAACTCCTCCCGTCTAAGTTGGGAAAATTTGGGACTTCAGTTTCTAATTTTTCTGAATCAATTGAATTTGGAATTGTATTTGTTTGTCCCTTTTTAGCTTTAGACTTCCTATATTAATTATAATTTTACAAACTTATTAAATGATTAATACAAAAATTATTTTTTTTTTCAAAATTACAAAATACATATACAAAATTGTTCAAATACTTGTTGAATCGAAGCGAATCACTGCACTTTTATTTAATTGCCTTTTGTTATCACTAAATTCACTTTGAATATTTTTAAATTCACCAAGTCCAATTTTGACAGTTCAATTGGTTTGATGTAGAACTATTATGTTGATTTTCTTTAAATGTTGAAATGTTGTTTACAATTGAAGAATTTCTCGGAGTATCACAAGAGTTGAACTTCTCATGGAGAGTCGTATTTCCAGTTATTATTTTACATTTTTCTCCAAATTTGAATAATAGTGCTCATTAGGATAAGAAATTTGGAATTAGGAAGGATTAATTTGTAATGATCATTGGTGAAAATTAGGATACAATTGAAAATAATCGTAACTTTTAATTTCTACAATTAGAATGATAATCAAAAATATGATTCGATTAAATTTAGTATAACTTTTAATTTTTTAAAATGTTTTCGAAAAATAAAACGTTTTCAATATTGGCTCGAAAGGTAACTTGGCGTTTCCTGTTTGATTGCTAATAAATTTTATTTATTATTTGAAATTGATGGTATTTTAAAATTTGAGTTTCAATGTTGTTAATGAATTCTAAAATTTTCGTGATTTTTGAATTTAAAAGATTTTGATTTTATGCAAGTTTTGTTGAACTTTGATCTTTAACAATAGTTCTAATATTATTTTGATTTTGAGTTAAATTTCCGATAGCTTGATCGTATTTAAGTGCATCTCTGTGATCTAAATTTCTGGTTACAATTTTTAGTGATTCTAATCCGTCAATTAATCTTTTTCTTTTTTCGTTTTATTTTATAAATGTATTAAAGGGTTTATTTGAATTATTTGTTTGTTTATCGAGTATGTTAAATATTCGACTATTTGGTGGGAGTCATAAAATTCTACTTTATGTTCATTATTGAATGTTGAATTTAAAGTTTGGTATTGATTTTGTAGTTCATTAAAATGGTTTACTATTTGGGAAATATCAAAAATTTGGATAAACGTCCACGTTGAAATTTGGTTTTGGGCGTTGCCTAATTTGTCCAATATTTTGGTAATATTGGGTATAGGGGATTTGCCTTTTACTGTAATTTGGTTCATTTGTTGATGCTAGCATACTAGAAATCTGAAATGAAATTCGGTTCCTTTTGAAATTAGAAAATTTGAATTGAAAATTGAATTTTTGCTGTTAATTGTGTTTTTAGTATTTACTTTAAATATTTGCACTAGTTTGGTAAATGCATCTATAATCGTTAAATATGTTTGTCAGTAGGTATAATTGAACAGGTCGATTTGTAAAATTTGAAAATTTAGAATTTTGAAAAATTTGGAATTATCAAGTTTTATATTAATTACTTAAAATCGTTAACAATAATATATACTTTCGGTGGTAATAATATTGAGTAGCAATCGATGAAATGGTTATTTAATTTTTTTCTCTTTCGGTTATTGATTTTTAAAATCAGTTGTGATTTATTTATAAAAAGGTGACAATTTCTGAAATGTTTTCTTTTTAAATTATTATTTGATTTTCTATGTACGTGTTTGAAGTTTCTATTTAGGTTTCGTCTTTTGAAAATTTGTTGTAGTTTATTTAAAAATAATTTACAATTCCTAAAATATTTTCTTTTATTGTTGTTAATCGAAATTTTATTTATGTACTTGAAATTTCTAACCAGATTTTGTTTTTTGAAAGTTTGTTGTAATTTATTTAAACTTAATTTGAAATTTCTAGAATGTTTTCTATTAGTCAAAATTTTATTTGCGTATTTAAGGTTTATAGTCGGGTTTCGTTTTTGGAAATTTATTGAATGTGAATGAGTTAAATCAAGTAAATTCGAATTCTGATCTTTTGATTGATTTGATAATTTTTGATCTAATTGAACTGGTAAATTCTGTTCTTCTAATTGAATTATTGATTGTTGATCTTTTGACATTGATTTTTGCAGCAATATTAATTTTTTATCATTTTGATTAATCATAGTTTCGATTAAATTTTTTGAATTATTTAGTTTTAACAACAATTTATTTGTTTGAATCTCATTAAAATTTAATTTTGGTTGTTCAAGATTATTGATATTATTTTTATTTGAATTTTCAATTTCTAATTTTGTTGTCTCTAAATTTTGTTTAATTAGTTGTTTGGATTTTGAAATTTGGTTTTGCAACGCTTTCAATTCATTAATACTGTCAATTATTTCTTGGTTTTTTGAATGATTTCGTTTAAAGTTTTTATTGGTTGGAGATTTTACAATTTCTTTGCTCATAAGATCAATATTTAAATTACCTTTTTTGAAGATTCTGTGTTTTCTAAAAATTTTGGGTTTTAAAGAATTTATTAAATCATGCGGGTGTGATGGCAATTGGTAATTTTCGATTACGTTTAAATTTTTTGTTACGTCAAATGGTTTTAAGTGAAAATTTCCGATTGTTTCTTTATTTGGGCGTGGCAAATGATGGTTTTTGGTTATGTTTAAATTTTTCACGTTAGAAGTTTTAGAGGGCTGAATTATAAAAAGTGGTAATTTTACTTGGGGTGTAAAGAAAATGCCGTCTGCAAAATTAAGTGTTGCTTTTAGTTGACGTAATAAATTTCGTCCTATTAAACCGTCGTATTCTTTTGAGAAATCAGTAATGTAAAATTTGCATTTTTCGTTATTTTTGAAAATTTTAGGTAAAGGAGTATATAGAATCCTATTATGTTGCGATAATCTATCCAAGGTTCGAATTTGAAATTTTTCGGTCTGTATGTAATTTTTAAAATAATTTAAAGCTAATTCTGAATTTATTAAACTATGTTCACTCATTATGTCAATTAAAAATTTTGCTCGGATTTCTGGGATGTATAGAAATGATTGATTACGTTTCGTTATAATTATCATAGTCGTCGTCTACAAAAATAGTTAAACTATTTGAATCGGTATTATTTAAATTTATTGTTACGTTATTTGGTTTTGATCTTGTCTCAGCCGAAAATCCAATGGTATTTGTTTTTCTTCGAAATTTTCGTTTAATTGATTTGCATTATCACATTGAATTTTTTGTTGAAAATTTGAATTATTATTTTGAGCATTTGGTGTGAAATTTGATTTAGGTCGATAATAATTATTATTTTGAAGATTAGATCTATTTTGATAAAAATTTTGAAAATTGGGTTTATTCTGAAATTGTGTGTTAGAATTATAAAAGTTTTGTTTATTTTCGTAATTTGGTTTATAATTTTGAAAATTTGGTTTCTGAGTTTGCGAATTATTGTTTTGTTGCGTGTAATGCGAGAAGTTCATTTCTTCCGTTACAAAATTTAATTTCTTTTAGCGATTTCCAATTATAGGTTTCTAGTCTAGCACCGACTGTTATTAAAGCTAAGCCTGAAAGTTTTCCAAAAATTGCATATATCAAAAATTCATTTATAGGGTCGTCTGGATTTGAATTATTAAAAAAACTGTCTATAAAATTTTCACATGTGTTTAGGAAAGTGTTTAATGTTAGTGAATTTCCATCATACGGTGTTATTGTATTTAGATATTGTTGTATAGACTGATAGTCTACAGCTGGGTTAGATAAAGTTGGAGGTGTCATGTTTACCTTTCGTTTCAACTATAAATTGTTAAGTTTTGCAATGCGTTTGTTAATTCGTTGAATATAAAAATTTTATTCTTACAAAATTTAAAAATTTAAATTACGTAATAAATTTAATTATTCTATTTCGCGCTTTTTAATTCTAATTTATTTAATCTAATGTGAAATTTAAAATAAAGGTTTACTTTGAGCAAAATATTTGCTTATGTTAAAAAAAATTTCGTTACGATTATTTAATTGTAATTCTAAGGAATGGATTAATATTAGCACTTACATCAAAATTATTGTTAACTTCATGGTTCGAATTGTTTTCTTTCTTCTTAAAATTAGTTGCGGCGTTTTTAATCCGTTTTTCTTCTTAAATTAGGGTTTGCGGCGTTTTTAATCCACGTTTGTTCTTAACTAGGGTTGTTTCCAATCGTTGTGACGTTTTTAATTCACTTCCATTGGAATTTTGTTTTACGGCCAGTTTTATCCGTAAGTTTTCTTAAGCTAGGTTTGATTCCAACTGTTGCAACGTTTTTAATTCGCTTCAATTGAAATCGGTTGTTTTGCAGTTTCGTGGTTTTTTGGAAATTTCGGACGATTTGAGTACCAATTTTTCCAAAAAATTCGATCTCTTGCGACTGCGCCACTTTTATTTAGGGATTACCCAAATAATTTTACTTAAAAAATACTTAAACTTTTTATTTAATTTATTATTAATACTTGTTACAAATTGGTTTTTATTATTGAATTCTAACACTAAACTACATATTACTTAAACGGAGGTTCTTAATCTACTGCTTAACTACTACTGACAATTCATTTTCTAGTTGAACTTTACAGACATAAAAGAATTTGCAAATATGGCATTTCCCACGGGAAATGCTAGTTCGTTGGCACTGGACAAAGGAAGTATCTTTTATCTAATGTCAACCACTTCATAGAATATAACTTGGCGACTCTTAACAGTTCTCATACAATGTAAACCCAAAACCAGGTAACCTTATGTTTTTTGTTATTATTAGCAATCTTAAGCAAAATCTTACGCGTTTCACCTAAGCTCTGACATAAGGAAAATCTTATAATGTAAACACCCCTTAAGCATCGCACCTATCATAATGGAGCATCTTATACTGAGCTGTGAAGGTCCGCTGTGGGCTACTTCCGAGCCAATGCTAGGTAGGTTTTAGAATAATTTGAGAGGCATGAGTCAATAAACGGGGTCCAATCGTCATCCAACTTCCTTCCACCTGGGCGTCGTTGCAAATGTTTAATTTATTATGCGAAATTGATATGTTTTGATTTATTTATATTTTGTTTATATTGTATTTAAAATTTTAGTATCAATTAATTCAAAAAACAATTTTCTGTTGTATCAATTTTGTACATCTTTGAATAATTAAATTTTTTTAACAAATTGGTCAAATTAGTTGGTCCAACTAGTTGATCCAATTAGTTGGTCCAATTAGTTGTTTCAATTAGTTGGTTCAATTAGTTGGTCCATTAGTTGGTCAAATTAGTTGGTTGAATTAGTTGGTCCATTAGTTGGTCAAATTAGTGGTCCAATTAGTTTGTCAAATTAGTTGGTCCAACTAGTTGGTCAAATTAGTTGAATTGGTTGGTCTATTTGTTGGTGCAATTAGTTTGACTAATTAGTTGAATTGGTTGGTTAGTTGGTCTGGCTGGATTGGTTGTTCTGATTGGATTGCTTGGTTCAACCAATCCAAAAACAATTGGTCTGGTTGTATTTGGAAGATCATGTTCTCAAATATCTTTTTTGTATACGATTTCACAAGTTTGGTCTACTTTCTATAAATATTCGACTTCGAGTAGAATTCAAATTTTGGTGAGAGTGGCATAACTACCGCCACTACGAACTAACTTGTAACCTTCCTAATGGAAAGATGAAGGTTTATATAGGCCCCTACTACAACAAAATTCTGAGAAAGTATTATCAAAATTTTGAGTAAATCGATTTTGAAGTTAGCAAAATTAACGAGATTCTGTGGTAAAATTAACGAGATTCCCGCGCGTCGCTCATTCTGTGGACGGTCCGTGCGTAATGAATGACCCTAACACTTAGAGTATTTCGCTCCGGCAGATGCAGCTCGTCTCTCCTACATGTAACATCGATTATTTTTTGTTTTTACGCGATTTTTTGGGGGTTTAAGATCCCGGTTGCCTTCATCCCGGTGTTCTTGATGGGTGGCGCCTTCTCGTATGTTTAGCTCTGCCGCGGAGCGGCGTACGCGATTGAAAAACCGCCCGGAACCCCGGAGGGGCGTAGGGTAGGTTTTTTGATGCGCACAATTCTGGCCGGGCCGGATCTACCCTAAAAAGTAATTTGCACCATCAAAACCGGCCGCGGGGCAGAGCCCCGCAAGGCCTAGGTTTTCCCCATAGTTTTTTATGTTTATTTTTAGAGACCTTATTCTTAAATATTTGTGGTTCTGAAAAGAACCGTTTTTTAAATTCAATTTGGCGATGTTATACGCACGGGAGTCGACTCACAAATGCGCTCCCGACAGTGGGAGCGTGTGTTATATTTATAACCTCGGTTATGGGCGTGGCCTAAACTTGCGATTTACATGTTAAATTTAGCTTTTTTCAAATTGATTTTTTTCAAAATTTTGACTATACTTTCTTGGGCGAAATTTTTACAGTACACTCTAATAAGGTTCCTTTTGCTATAAAAAAATTTTGAAATGATTTGGGGTGGCGGTAATTAGGTAATTCTTCCCCAAATTTTGTTAATTTGATGTGACGTAAATAGATTTTAAAGCGTAAAATGCATTGTACATACATAAAATGCCATAAAAACAAGTATAATAAGTTACTGACATCCTTCAACTTTAAAAATTACAACCTTGCAAAGAAACATTTTGCAATCATCGATCTTCTCTATTATTATTTATTTATTTCAACCAGTTTGATGTTAATATTTGCAGATAATAGCAATAATCGAGCTATCTATCCACAGTCAACCCTAATTAATTAAATGTTTCAAAAAATAATTATGGCGTCTTTATTGTTTTATTGTAATTTTCACACATATGCTAAGCGATTCGATATAAATTTTGATAATACTCCATATGGTTCTCGTATTGACAGGGTGGAATATCAAAACGATGTTGGCGAAGAAAATACAATCTTTGTTAATTTGACGGTTACTGTGAATCTCAACAACAACAACAACGAAGTAAGTAGTAATTAAATAATAAATTATTAAATAAATTACTCAACGAGGTTGCTTAACAATTTTAACAATTTCAGTCAAACTTGCCAAAACTATCGAACGCTTTTTCGGTGCTAAATTAACAATAAGTATTAGTAGTAGTCGAGTAGTCGTGAATAATAGCACTGCCTATATAATTTATTCTATTAGATACTTTAAATAGCAATTTATTATTTTCGTACTTGTTGGTAAAATGAAAGTGTATTGCTGTACAATATAAGCCCTAATTCCAAATCAGTCGTATAAAAGACTTCATTACGAAAGTCTCGGTGAGGATTCTCTTCACGGAATTTTTTAGTTCGACTCCCCGATAAACATCACCACGTTATGGATTTAAGAATCGGTTCTAAATTTACATTAAGTAGTATCGTTGGTAGTATGAAGATCAAACGCAAAATCTTGGTTTCCATCGTTTAACCTGACTGTGAATTCACATTCACAAAATAGTAAATGCAAATTAATTTAGAAAAGCGTAATATGAATATTTATTAATTTAGTAATAAAATTGACGTATAATTTTTCACATATCGCAATTACTATGTATAGAACAACGGTGGGCAACGCCCGCGGGCCAACTCCGGTCAGCGTAAAGCTCTAATCCGGCCCGCGAGATCTTTAGAAGAAATAATAAATAAATATTTTCAAAAACAAAAATTTTAAAGAAAAGGATTAGGTTAGTACCTAACATAAGGAAAAAGGAGAGATCTACAGTTTAATTTTCGATATAATTCGTCTTATTTAAATTAAATTAAAAAGTATTGTAAAAAGTAAATTGCAAAGTACACTAGACCCTCCATGTACGCGAGTTCGAAGTACGCGAATTCAGAATAACGCGAATTAGATTTTGATACCTGAATATTTTATACGCGAAGCAAAATTCCCTTTAACGCGAATTAAGTTTTCGCGTATTATTAAAATAACTAGGTGGCACAGTCGGCCTACCGGCCGCCTTTAGCCATCTAGACCGTGTCGAATGTGGTTGTTCGACCTTCGGCCTCACTACAAGGTTCTAAAGTAGCCTATGTTTTTCGTAGCGTTGTAAATATCGTAACTTCTACACCAAATTTTGTTAAGATTGGTCAAATAGAAACGTAAAGCACGTGCACGCGTATTTGCATTGTCGATCGGTTGACAGCTTGATAGCATTCATTATTGTTTTTTAAGTTGATTTTGAGTAGCCTGCCTTCCTTTAAGGAATCTCTATAATCCATTCATGCGCGTCCCATAGGAATGGATTGTCGAGATTCCTTAAAGGAAGGCAGGCTACTCAAAATCAACTTTCCTTTCCTTTGCGAATTTTTGCACTATTTCAATACAAAAACATGCGCAGGGACCTACATAATAACTGTGCCAAATTTGGTTCCGATCGGTCAAACGGTTTAGGAGTCTATAGGGAACATATTTTCAGAAAAAAATACAAGTAACAAAAATGTGTCCATTAACTATACTAAGGCCCGCGGACGAAACGTAAATATTATTCTGGCCCCTGTTATACAAAAGGTTGCCCACCCCTGGTATAGAATACGTACGGAACTTGACTTAAAATTGAATATGTTTTTCCTTTACTATTTCCCATAGGAAGAATACGCATCCGTTCGTCCTCGAAGACAAACCGAGCTTGGACATGGTTTTCCCATAATTAATTTCTACTTTTCTCCATTTCTAAATATACTACCAAATTCAACTGGAATTGAAATCACGCAACAACTGTACTACACAGGATCAGAAAAACAAGGTAAAAATGCAGTAATGAACAATTTGTAGAATAAGAAAAAATACCGAAAAATATTTGTTTTAGCCGTAACGGTGCAAGATGTTACCGATTATTCAAAAACAACTAGCCCAATATTGAAGCTTCAATTACCAATACCACAAGCCATTCAAACTATGCCAACAATTTCTACCACTCCTGAGAATGATGAGATTCAATTTTCACAACCAGTTTTTATGCAAACTAACGCAACACGAACGCTGTCTAAGATAATACTTCCACCCATAATCCACCCAACATCAAGTTTAATGCCTTTCTCTGAAGACTGCGGAATTCTTCCCGCTCCTCCAATATCGATACAACCAATAGGCAATGGAGAGACCGTTCACGAAAATAAATTTCCATGGGCGGCTGCTATAATGTATAAATTTAATAATACGAAACAAAGCTCGCACCAATATATGTGCACAGGCAGTTTGGTTTCCAATAAACACGTTATAACAGGTAAAACAGAATATCTACATATATGGAAGTAATTTTTTTAATGAAATTTAACTAATTTTATCATTGAACACAGATATTAAATGTTTTATATCGAATTTCAGCTGGTCATTGTGTAAAATATCAAAAGAATGTACTTCTTGTTCCCGTCGAAGATATTGTGGTCATATTTGGAGAAGTTGATATTGAAGATTGGTTTACAAATGATGTTACTTATTCAAATGTGAGTAGTATATTAGTACATCCGGATTATAATTGGACAAACGGCGATTCCGATGTTGCAGTGTTTACTTTAAGCAAAACAGTTAAGTTTACAGCTTCTATAAATCCAATTTGCATATGGAATGAAGATGAAAATTTAGACCTCGTCGTTAGGCAACTCGGTACAGTAGCAGGATGGGGTAGCGACAGAAGTGAGAATGACAAAGTATCATACGCAGCATACTTAGAGTTTCCAATTGTTTCACAACTTGAATGTCTTCGTTCGAACAAACAAGTTAGAACACGAACATTTTGTGCAGGTAATTAATTTGAAATTATAAATCAAATACCACTTTAAATTATTTATATGATTAGGTAATATTGACGGAAAGGGACCTTGTAACGGATACGGCGGGGCAGGGTTTATGATGTTAAGAAATAACAGATGGACTCTTAGAGGGATCTTATCTAGATTATTAACCGTTAACATTAACAACATGTGTGATCTTAATAATTATATTATATTTTCCGATATAGCAAAACTCAAAAATTGGCTAAATGAGGTGTTAATATAATCAGTGTTGAGTTATAATAACACGAAAGATATGTACATAATAGCTAATAATAATACCTGATATTTGGTGCAGAAGTGTATTGTAATCTAACAAAAAAATTAATAAATCAAATTTTATAAAAACAAAACACTTTCAAATTATTCTATTAAGAAAGAGAAGTTTATTACTACGATATTCAATTTCCTCTCTACTTTATCGCGTGTCTCAATAAGAACAATCTATCCGAAATATCTCGAGAACCGTTTGGAATGGAGGGGGGATGGTTTGTTAATTGGGGTATTAATAAGGTGTAATGCACTAATTCAAGTGCTTATTCGCTAGAAAACTTTCATTTCAACTGTCTTTTGTTAAGAAACTCCTTCAGATGAGGAGTTTATTTTCAAAGTGAAACTAGTCCAACATTTTTTTTAAAACGCAACAAGTACAAAACATTTTGCCAATTTTTTTGTAAAGTACACACTTATGATTTATCTAAATATATTGTAAGATGTCCATAAATCAATACAAACTGAAAATAAAAATGTTTACTTCAATATGTCAATACATTATTGAGAAATGAATTCTTTGCGTTTATCTCGAATAAATTTTTTTGGACATATTGCACTTTGAAAATAAACTCCTCATATTTTATGTAGAAAGTAGAATTTATTACTAATTATTACAGACGAGCATTTTACTGCACATCTAATAAGTAAGTTAAGTGTTACTTAAAATGTAGTGAGCCAATTACTTGGCATCGGAAAAGATCATCTAAATTTTGAACATGAGGATCAGACAGGAACAGAGACTAATTTATCAAAAAAGATCAAAATTCAATTTAAATTAAAAATTATTTAAGAATAATTATGTGGGTAAAACATTACATTTTTAACGTAAAGAATTGTTGTAATAATTTTAAACTATTTTAACTGTAGTTAACTCTATTTAATTCTAGTCTGTAAAGGTAAGATCAGACTAGGCTACTTTTGCTGCGCGCAGCAAAAGTAGCTGTGTGTGAACACCACTGCAACCGATAAAAGTGCACACTGCTGCACATGTGGTATACTGCGCACGCTGTTAAAAGCAGCTTAGTGCGAGTGCAAATTTTGTATGTTGCATTCGCAGTAAAAAATCTTCATTTGGTTTAATAATTTGCTGCGAGTAGCGGTGCAGCTTTTATCACATTTAAATAAAATATAATTTTTTATTTTTGTATGCACCCTCCGATGTTGCTCGTAGGTTTTATCTTTGATTAAATCATCAATTTTTCCTGACCAATCCATTTTATTTTGATTTTATTTGTTAATTTCATTCATAAAACTGCACATGTGGTTTACTGCGTACGCTGTTAAAAGCAGTTTAGTGTGAGCGCAAATTTTATGTGTTGCATACGCAACTGTAGTTAACCTGCCTACTGTAAGTTGATACCTAACTGATAAGCTGCTCCGGGGAATGTCCTGGGTGACATCATGCGCTGAGTAAACGTAATTCAGTAAATGCACCTGACAAACCATATATTCTATCGCAGTAAAAAAATATTCATTTGGTTTAATATTTTACTGCGACGAGCTGTGCAGCTTTTTAATTTACAATGCCTCCGAGTAAGTGGGAAACCGAACGCGCAAAAAGTGTTTGTTGGCGCCACGAAGCGAAAATAGCTCCAAATCGAACGCGGTCTATATATAATCAAATACGAATACGCTATATCTATAATCAAATATATAATCTATAATTATAAATAATATAATTATAATATTATATAATCAAATAACACACACAATTTTTGTTGTTTTGTTGTTGTAATTCGAATAATGGATTATTTCATAATCGATTATGATATTATAATAATCGATTAATCGATTATAGAAATAATCGATTGTGAAAATAAACCTGCAATTACAAATTTTACAAACATGCTTGCTAAGAAAATTTTTTCTTGCTTCTTGGCAGACATGTGTACATTAAGAAAATTGTTTGCTGACAAACACGTTTCCAACACGTGATATTTATCTCTTGAACGCGATGTTTGCAAAATCTTACTACATTCTTCGACTGAAAGGAATCGCTCCGAGATTTTTATATCCTGGTTTTTAATTTATTTTTGACCTTATTAAATATTAGAAAAATATAAAAAATTCATGTATTAAAAAATTAAAGTATTAAATCAATAAATTATTCTTAATGAATTTTTTTTGGAGAAATGCATGGTTTCGATAATAGTTAATGTAGTGCAAAAAATGACAAAGAGTTCATAATCGACTATGAGTTCATAATCGATTATTTTTAATAATCGATTAATCGAAAAAAATCGATTATTTTTTATAATCGATAATCGATTATGAAATTTCATAATCGCGCACCCCTACTCACGAATAATTATTAGCTATAAAGTACTTTAGCGGTTGCAGTCGTTGCAATTTTTGCAGCCGAAGGAAAAGCAGCTATGTGTGAGCATTTGTTAGTAGGTTTGTATCTTTTGACGCAGCTTTTGCAGCCGTAGTTGCAAAAGCTGCGTGCTGCAGGCTACTTTGACTCTGTGTGTGAGCCTGACATGCAGCTTTTGCAGCCAGAGTAAAAAGCGTGCGCAGCAAAAGTAGCCTAGTCTGACCTTACCTTAAGATATTCGTCGTTCCTTCAGATTCGTGCCAAAACAACGTAATTTGATATTTTGATGTTTCTTTTTATCTAAAGAATGTGGTCCAAGCTGATTCAATTCTCTAAATTAAATGTTAATGTCGGAAAAGTCGAAAAAATAAGATTCTTTACAAGGGCAATCGACAACGCATTCAAAAAAGGCTATTCCGTAAAAAATGGGGAAAATGGAATAACTTTTATTCTTTTCTAGATCAATTAATAGTGCTTCCATTAGTTGGTCCAACTAGTTCGTCCAATTAGTTGGTACGATTAGTTGGTCCAACTAGTTGGTCCAAGTACAATTAGTTAGTACAATTCGTTGGTACAATTAGTTGGTACAATTAGTTGGTCCAACTAGTTGGTCCAATTAGTTGGTACAATTAGTTGGTACAATTAGTTGGTCCAACTAGTTTGTCCAATTAGTTGGTACGATTAGTTGGTCCAATTACTTGGTCCAATTAGTTGGTGCAATTAGTTGGTCCAATTAGTTGGCCAAATTAGTTGGTCATTGGACCAACTTCAATTTAATTTAACTAATTGTTGTTGGTCCAATTAGTTGGCCAAATTAGTTGGTCCAATTAGTTGGTCCAATTAGTTGGTCCAACTAGTTGGTCCAACTAGTTGGTCCAATTCGTTGGTACAACTAGTTGGTCCAATTCGTTGGTCCAATTAGTTGGTACAATTAGTTGGTTCAACCAGTTGGTCCAATTCGTTGGTCCAAATTAGTTGGTGCAATTAGTTGGTGTTAGTTGGTACAATTTTGGTCCAATTAGTTGGTGCAATTAGTTGGTCCATTAGTTGGCCAAATTAGTTGGTCCAATTAGTTGGCCAAATTAGTTGGTCCAACTAGTTGGTGCAATTGTTGGTACAATTGTTGGTCCAACTAGTTGGTCCAATTAGTTGGTCCAATTAGTAGGTCCAATTAGTTGGTCCAACTAGGTGGTTCAATTAGTTGGTCCAATTAGTTGGTACAATTAGTTGGTCCAACTAGTTGGTCCAATTCGTTGGTCCAATTAGTTGGTGCAATTAGTTGGTGCAATTAGTTGATCCAGTTGGTGTTAGTTGGTACAATTTTCGTCCAATTAGTTGGTCCAATTAGTCAAACACGAAACGTGTTTCATGTAAAAAACAGTTTTCAACACAATCAAACAAAAACGTTTTGTCGCACAACGTTTTTGCTTGATCAGTCTGTAGGAAGCCTTACGTGATCGGAAGCAGGAAAACAAAATATTAAAGTAAATTTACCTTATCTGCAACAACACCTCCCTCATTTTCCAGTTGGCACTGCACATTATTGTCAATCACGATGACACAGTCCCGCACCTGTAATTACAAAATACAAAATTATTATCATAAATAAATTTATGTGTGTTAAAACATCTGTGTTAAAACATCAACAACTGTGTGTTAAAACACACAGTTGTTTTTAAATATAAACTTATGAAACCCAAAATAGTTATGGCACAGCGTTAAGCTATGGCCGGCCTGGACTCTTGGATGGTTTCATATGAATTACAATGGAGGATTTTTAAAAATGTTTTAAATTAAAATATAAAAGTTTGAACTCTATTTCCATATTACGTAATGTTTCAAAATTTAGATTATATTAGTGTGACGTTCTTACCCCCCCCCCCTAAAGTTGCACAATATGCAAAATACTGACTCAAAAAAGTAAGCTAATGAGAAACTTCATATGGTGGTTTTGTTCAAAATGGGTTAAGGTGAAGTGGGGTAAGTGTGTATACGGGGCAAATGTGTACAAGAGTCTAAAATTTGTGAAGAAAAAGTGAAATAAACGCTATCTGCATTATAAGTAATGAGTTAAGTATAATCTCGGTTTCTACAACGTAAACGCATCGAAAATGTTACTAAGTCACGTGTTTGAAAACTGTCATTGAAAACAGGAACCATTGAACCAGTGATTACACACTTGCCCCAAATCTTTGGGGAACTGTGTAGTAATGTCTTTTATTTGTTTTAAATAAATAATAAAGAAAAATTATTTTCTATGTAATTGTTTTATACACTAGAATATTAATTGGACTCTAAAGAAAGGAGAGCAACATCAAACATTTTATTTTCTTTCTCAGTTGATTTGTAATTACTGTCTAAATTCAAACTAAGCTGAATTTACTACCCACTTACCCCACTTCACTATACTTAAAATTATCAAAAATAAATTAAAACCAAAGTGTACGTGCTCAAACATAATCTCGCAATGGTGGCAAAAACCACAACTTCGATAAGGTGACAAGACAAAAAAAACCCTATACAAGATGGCCGATTACCATTAGTATTTTTCTTTACCTTATGGTAAAGAGAGTAACCTTATGGTTACTCTATGGTATTTTTTTACTTAAAAAATTCTCCCGTGTTGTACTACACGAAACAAATTCAAAAATATTTAATTTTTTTAATATTTTTTTAGGGTAAATGTATAAATAATAAAAAATGGCTCCAGGTCACATTAAAATAAAAATAAGTAAAAGATGGATGGAAAACCGATCGTTTTACTTATTTTTCACAAATATAAATAATAAAATGCTTACCCCGGGACACTAGCTGTTATTTTTTGTAATATAAATCGCCAGAAAGTAAAAGAGTCGTTACGGGTTTATGTCTAAATGCGTAATGAAACCAAAATTTGATTTGGATTTGACTTGCATTGACTGACGTATCGAACACGAATGTAAAATGGCCAGGAAAGTGCCTACCTGTTGCACGCGAAAACTGGAAAATTACTTGAAAGTTCCGGGAATCCCACCAATTACTGTCGTAGAACAATGTTAATAACAAATATTTTTTAAATTTAATTCACATAAAATGTCATTTTATAAATATTATTTTTAAGATTATTATAGTTCACATATTTTCTGTAAACATATTATAAACAAAAGTTTTACTTCTGTATTTACAGATAAGCACACTTTGATTTATACACTGTTTATATTAATTATTATTAATCAATTTTCTAAAATACAAGAGGCGGCGACGTTTGCACGACTAAACAAATTGCACCGAAATGACAAATGAAAACAAAAATGATTTCTATTGGCTGCATTGGTTTCGACAACATTTTATCAAAAAAAACCATGTAGGTTTTTCTAGAACACTTTTTCGCTTTTAATAAAGTTGAAATAAATTCAAATAAAAATTTTCTCAAAGGAATATAAGAATTATATTTGGTATTTGAATAGTTTCGTACTTTTGGCACATCTTCAGAGCGAAACGTCAAATTACATAATGCTGTGTAATTCCTCTCGAATTTGCACACCCCGGGTTGGTTTGTTGAGCGCCAGCTTTGAATAAAGCAAATTTATAAAAATTGAAAAAATGAAGTTTCCAGGGGTGCAATTTCTCAAGAAATTCACGATCCTTGTCCCTTTTTTATCTAGCTCAGTCATGGAGATTCCACTCAAGGTGTAGTAGGTTCATGAATAAACTCAATTAAAGGATGCTCATTGGGGTTTAAATAAAGTTCTGTAGATTTGAATCGTTGAAGTTGTTATAATTGAGATGAACAAATTTGCTCTTTTACTGATGTTCTTTAAGCTTTGAAATGTTTGCTGTTAATGAAGTAGAGTCGATAAATAAAAGATTGTCTTGAATCGAAAATAGTTGTATATTGATGTAAATAAATTAATTCAATCGCAAGCGAACACATAAATGTCAGATAAATTTTTATCTGAAAAATAATGACAATGTTAAATACCAAATAAATTAAATCAATACATCCAAAAATATCTTCTTGGGTCGTCGACAAAGTTACCATAATAAAATTTATAAAAAGTTAATGAAAATGTAATTTTTAAATACCTTAATTTTCAAATCCTGCTTTGTACATAAAGCATGCGCATAAACACAATTTCACTACGCGGTCACATACTGCGCTGCACTCAACTTTACTTCTAGTTGTGATGGCGTTGATAAAATTTTCGCTTCTGGTTCGTAATCGTGCGGAGTTGATTTAATTGTTGACACCTGTTGATTGTTAGAATCGAATTCGTGATGTGCCAGTGAATTATTGTTGGAACTCGTTTACCAGTTATTTAAAAGGTGAGTCATACTTTTAACTCGTTGATTGTGGATGTTTAATGTAAGGTAGCCATTGTTGTAAAAATTGTTATCTAATTTAGACAAACATCAAATTGGTCGAACATCTGGTTAACTTTGGATTTCTACGGAGCTGCACGTCCGATCATTTTGAGCATTCGAAGAAGACTGTCTTTCTGCCTGCGCCGTTCGTGAAAATTGGTCAAATTTGGTTATCAGTAAGTCGAGTTTTGCACCTTTATGCATTTTATGTTCACTGATCGACTTTAAATTTACAGGAGCGCTTTCATTCATGACGAGTTGATTGTCCATGTGGTTCCCCTACTTCTCGTGAATACGGTAGCACTTTTGTAGGCAAGATTTAGCGAAGTTTCCAACCTTTTTCTTATCATGAAGCTTGTAATATTGACTTTTGAAATTAATTTATATTTTAAAGTTACCGCTTGTTTTGTTTAATATAAATTTTAAACGTCCTGTATATTCACAATTTAAGCGACATCTATTGGTTCTGGGTTTCTTAAGGGTAAAAATTTTGCAGAGTACACGTGTCCAGTCGTTTCCGTAAAAACAAGCGTCACTTGGTTTTGAGAGATTCAATAGACCGGTTGTGCGATTTTCCATTATTTTGAATACAGTTAATTTCAGAGTGTTAAATTTATTCTAGTGTGTTGGCATTTAATTAACAGGTATAATATTTATGCATTATATTTTAATAAGTTATTTTTCTTTACAAATCTGGGCAAGAATAATATGTTTATTCAATTGTTTCGTGGTGTCACGTGTTTTTTATTGTTTTCAAAATTATTAATAGAATCTTAACAGGTGCTTTTAAAAGATTTTACATTATATTTAAATTTGGTTTTCTAAATGCAATTTTAAAATTTTATTATCAAAGTTAGAAATGCTTCACTTATGTAAAATATTTGTTACAAGGTTATAAAGACCACGTGCATTCTTGGGAGTTGAATGTAAGCGGGAAATCTACCTAAAACCAGGGTGTTAGAATTCAAGGTTAAAACTAGACCGTCGCCACGTGTTGGGGTAAATTCATAACGGAATACGGTTAAACTGAAAGGTCAGCTTTCCATCGGTAACTTGTTTTATTAATACAAAGTATGCTAACAATTATTATATACAGGGTGTTTTTAATTTCAAATGAGTTTAGATTTATAAATAAGAAGTTTCATTATTTTAAATTGGTAATCTGTTATTAAGTTATATATTATTATACAGGGTGTTGGTCAAAGTTATTGCTAATTATTTGCAAGTCCAAAGAATTGATTGGAGGAATTTAGTAATATTTTAAGTTGGCACAACAGCTTAAAATGTGATGAAAAATATGTCCGCAAATCTTTCTATCTTGGTAAATAATTGACTTATTTAAAACAATGATTTTGGTTTCATTACATGTACATTTAGCTTCGCCGAATTTGGGTAAAAGATTCTAAACAACCCCTTATTAGCTTGGAAAATAAATTACTCAAGACTAATACTGCTTAAATGCAAACCATAAAGCAAATTACATTGAACTGTTCCCAAAGATTTGTTGTTAATTAAGTTATCATAACTTACAGTGACGCGCATGAATGGATTAACGAGATTCCTTAAAGGAAGACAGGTTACTGAGATTGGGGTTTTAATATTGGTAAATTAGGTATCGTTAGTATTCAAATACAGGATGGTTGAACTTGTTTGAATTAGGTAGTAAATTATAATTCAAGGGTGGTTATTTAAAGGTAGATTAATAAAGGTATTTTTTCCATTAACAGCTAGTGTTTCAATAAAACACATAGCTTTACAAAATCTTCAAAGAATGTACTAAGTACATGAAGAAAAGATTATAAACAATCCAAAGGATTGAATCTAAACAAGTAATTTAAAAGTTATCGAAATCATTAAAGCGATTTAAAACAAATCGACTTTCAGGGTAATTAAATCTACAGATTTATTAGATCACGAGTTAGGTAAATCATTGCTTCAGGTTAAATTCCTCAAACAAGAATATTAACGATAATAAAAGAATTGACATTGCCCAAATTTGGTTGTTTTATTTTGTGTTGGAAGTTAAAGGTTGTCTCTCTTTCGGAGCAATCATTTGTCTTGTTACAGTTGTTTTGACATTATGTTTTGTACACCGGAAGAAAGAGTTTGGTTACTAGATGGCGATCGTAGGTATTTTCACAACGTGGTGGTCCAGGTTATTTTCCGTGTCGTCGAAGAAGTGTGATTTTAGATTTGAACTTTGTTAGTTCTCAATAGATGGCGCTTTCTGGAGAGGATGTTAGCGCGAAGTTCAAATTCAAAAGTTGCATCTTACAAGCTTGTTATCAAATTGAAGCGAAAATGACCTTTATATACACTTTTGGAGATTTATAGTTGCAAATTATTATCATTAGAAAGAGTAAATTATTTAACAAATTTTCATATAATCAGTTTTACACAATAATTGTTATTCATGGAATAAATTCCATTTTTGTACAGTACCATTGAGGTTATGTTCATTTGTGATAACAGTTCACAGTAATTTTACTATATTTGAGTCAAACAATCCTTTATTATGAAATTTTGAGGTGATAAAAACCTCTGTGAAATAATATTACAGCTTTTCATGTCATTTACTAATGCTTAAAGATTTCTATTCGTTCATTATACTGAGAAATAGCTAAATTTGTTTATCTTTCTTATCTTTTGTATTTTAATGAGGTCAAATTTATGTGCAATTTAAGTACAAGTAAGAAATTCAATGTTTTGCCTCGACCTGGTAGATTAAAACACAGCAATAAGTTACTAACTGATCATAGACCACATAAATGTATTCCGGTGCGAAATGTTTTAATTTAATTGACTCGGTCATATGACCGAGTTCTCAACTCCAATTAATTTTTTAACGGAGTAGGGGCATTTGTAAATAAAATTTAACATGTGTGCGAATTTAAAGGCTTATCTACATAATTCCTACCTAAATTCTAAATAACTGCAAGAATAATTTCTAATACAGAGATTATTTCAAAAGTTTTAGGTGCACAGACCCCGCTCAAGGGGATGGGCAGAGTGGTCTGCCCGAGGCGGTTCCTTTTAGGGGGCGCCAAACCATACTCTTTCAATTTAAATAGTAAAATTAACAAGGTGCTGATCATACATAATACTGCTGTTTAATTATGTAAAATGTTAAGAAATTTGATTTAATTGTATTTTTAAATAACATAAACTGCCGGGCTTCGTTTGAGGCAGTGTTAAGACAGCTTATTTGATAGATTATGCTCTTAAGAGGGAATCCTCTGGAGTGGGCATAAATTGGGGATCTATTAAGAAGTAGAGGGCGGAAATATGAAGTATTTATTTGTAAATATTAATGAAGCTATTCGCGATTTCGATTAAGGAAAATCACGTGACCAAATATTCAAAATGGCCGTTTAAAACGGGTAGTTCTATGTTTTGCCATCCATAAGCAAGGTTATTATATGCACATTAACGGGTTCAGAAACGTGTTGTGGTTTGTTTATTATATTCGTTTGTGTTTAAATAATATCTAAATATGAATAAACAATTAACAATAAACAATATTTTGAAATTCTGTGGGAGTTCTGAGGCTAGAAACTTTTGTGAGGGTGAAGCTTTGGCAAACGCTAAGCACGTTGTGTTGTGTGGGAAAACGCCTAGTAACGACGGATTCCATCATATTTATAGCTTAGTTTTACAAACTACAGCTTTGTCTGCACCGCCTCATGAGATATCAGGGCTAATTGACAAAAACAGCTTGTTGATACACAACCATGTATTTTGTAGGCTCCTTTCCCATTTTGAAGCTTTTCATCCACGCTTTTCTGCTATCAATTACTTCCACCTCACCCAACGGATTTGTCCATTTCACTTTGAATTTTCCTTTCATGGGAAACTTGTGGAAACTAAGGTCAGAATTCTTTCTAGCGCTAGAATTACATCCGTGAACACAACAAAATGCTCTTGATTTTGATTTACCTGTATTCATTTTGTCGTTTGTCTAATAACAAATTAATTTCGGAGGAATTTTCAAACACAAGCACTTAGAAGCAATATTTAACGTTAATACCGGCTATAAACATGCACTAGATGCACATGTAAACTTATGACAATGCCCGTTTTAGCGAGTTAACATTTCTGCCGCCAGACGTCGCTTCACTTAGCTGTAATCGCGAATTAAATGATAATTTTAAGGTGAAGTCTTTCTTCAATTGAACCAAAAATGGTTGAAAGTTATAAAATAAACACAGATACACAGCGCCATCTGTTCTATAACAGCCATGTTTTCACATCATGAGTTTTGGATGACAATTGATCAAAGTATTTATCTATTATCGTTTATTTATATGACTTCCACGAATTCTATCTTGGTAAAAAGATTTTCATCCACAAAGATTACTTGTTTTTTTATCGTGGCACCACCTATTGGGATAAATTGTAGTGGGTCCCCTCTTAACTTTTACACCGCGTTTGTTGCGTGATTCTTTGCATAGATACAAATAAAATTTGTGCTGGTTCTCGAAGGAAACTATGGAATTTAGAATTATTTTTAGTTATCGGAAACGTAGGAGTTATCACACAAAAGATATAGTGATAATGGAGTTGTTAATAGGGTTGCCACGTTTCTAGTTTTCGAGAATTGCAACAATCCTCCGTAATAAGTTGTTGACCTTTGTTATTGGGGAAAGGAACTAAAAATGAAGATCTCATTTATGTTCGAATATGTTCGCTATATCCCAATCAGGTGTAAGTATCTCTGTTCAAAATGCAACCGTACTTTCCTTTGTTCCCCCCCCCCTTAAATTCCAAATACTGCGCGCTCCGATGGCTGTAACTATGCAAGAGATCAAGAATGTGATCTATTTTATTTTTAATTATTTAACATTTTACTCTACAGTGAACCGTAATCGAGATATACACGAATATTCATAAAAAAGTATTTTTTCGCATGGTTTTTACAATATCGCCGCCAAATCTGGGGGTTTTAAGTCGTGGAAAAATTAGTAAGTATAACTATCATTTTAAAGGCCCAAATAAAGATAATAAAATTTATTCCGAGTTGCCTCCAATAATTATTTAGAATGGCCTAAAATGTAGATATTTCAATACTAGGTGGCGCCAGCACCAAATTGTGAAGTTAGAAGTTTTCTAGTCAAAAATATGACATTGATTGTTTTGCTTATATAATTTATTAAATGTCAGTTAATTCTGTGCTTTTTTCAGTCGCAAATACCGGTAATTAATAATATTATTCTTCTTTAATTCTAACCCATCCGTATCATTCATTTTATTCAAAAGCATATAACTATTATTGTGATATTGATCTAAAAACATATCGTCCCATAACCTATTTACGATGAAAATATTTTTTCCACAGGTTCACGGTATTTGCGACCAAGTGTAGCATTATCTGTAAAAAGATTCCAATGCAAAGATGAATCGAAAGGAAAATACTATGTAATTAATGAACCGGAACCTAGTATGGATATGAAGGATATTACAGGTCAGATCTCGGTATTTAAATCGAGGCATCGAAATATAACGTAATTTTTATTTAGATCGTGCGGCACAAACTATGTTTTGGACCGAATTGGTTCGAGGTTTCGCCGTGACATTGGCTCACATTTTTAAAGAACCTGCGACTATTAATTATCCGTTTGAAAAGGGGCCGTTAAGTCCACGGTTTAGAGGTGAACATGCTTTGAGGCGATATCCATCTGGGGAAGAGAGGTGCATTGCCTGCAAATTATGCGAAGCAATATGTCCAGCTCAGGTATGTCAGAAATATAAATAATGTGATTCAATAATGATTTGGGTGTCCCGTTTTCACTTTAGGCAATTACTATTGAAGCAGAAGAAAGATCCGATGGTTCGAGAAGAACAACACGATATGATATAGACATGACTAAATGCATTTATTGTGGTTTTTGTCAAGAAGCTTGTCCCGTTGACGCCATAGTTGAAGGGCCAAATTTTGAGTTTTCTACGGAAACTCATGAAGAATTATTGTATAATAAGGAAAAGTTGTTAAATAATGGTGATAAATGGGAGTCGGAAATTGCGAGTAATATTCATGCGGATCACTTGTATCGTTAGACAATTTTAAAAAGAAATAACATGTAGATGTTGTAATATTAGAATACGAATAAAATTATTTAGAGAAGTCAGTACAAATATTTAAATCGGCACGATTTTAGTATTGAAATTGAGGACTATTGAACGACCGATCAGGAAAATTTCTGCTTAACTATTGAGTAGTTTTTGTGGGTTCTTAAATTGTTACACCATATTCATACTTTTTTTTGTTGCTTGTTTTCTAGCTCAATATTTCTACCAAGAATTTCATAATAACTTTTTGGTAAACCTGATCTAGTCCGTGTTTAAGATTTTTAATGTTTTCAAGTAAAAATGATTTAATTTACCAACGAAAAATTAACTTCTAAATTTTGCTGTTAAATTATTTATTTTATTAATTACTTATAGTCCAGGCAAGAAGGTTTTTAGTTTGCAAAAAATCCGGGCAAGCTGAATTTTGGCAGAGATGTACATTGGAGTGTTCTAATGAACCCCTCAAAAATCCCACGCCGGGGTCCGCCACAATCGGGGGTTTTAGCTCCCCCAACGAGATTTTTTGCCGATGACTTGCTTATTTATGCTTGGACCATAATTGAAGAGCATAAAATTCTCTATAAAATAGTTTTTTTTTCATATTTTTCCATGGCACACTAATACTTAAATTATTGACCGAAAACACGACCCACCTTTAAAATGGCACAATATTGATTCGTTGCAGGGAAAAAAATGTTTTTAGGCACGGGAAATGCTTTCAATAATAAATTATTTGAAATTGTGGCCAAGGTTGAAAAATACCAAAATTTTGGTTTGAGCTTACAGATAGTCCGGGCAAGCTGAAATTTGGCAAAGATGTGTATTGAAGTGTTCTAATAAACCCCCAAAATGTCTCATAAAAATCGCAAGCCGGCGTTCCCCCAAATGAGGATTTTAGCCCCCTAAGTGCGGTGTTTCGCCTATAGCTCACGTATTTTCACTTTTACGAAAAAAAAAATTTTTAGGTGTTACTTTAAATATGAATAAATAAAAATCCTAAATATCAGCTCAATAGTTATAACAGTTTTCTCAAATTTAATTCCTAAAAATCAGCTTGAAAATGACTGTTCATACCCCTTAAACTTGAAATGCCATCTTCTTATATGCGCCTGGGAGTTACGCAGCAACCCATTGTTCAATTTGTAACTAGAAAATTTCAAATATACAAGGATTGGTAATAGGAACACATAACTTGAAGAAGGCATTACGTCAGAAAGTGTTGTCTGCAAAACTAATGTGCAGCCAGGCGGTGGGATGGCGCTGTTCGCAAAACGAAGTGAAAAAACTTGAAAAATATACAACCTATAAATTTATAATACCCCAGTTTTTTATTTTCAAATTATAATTTTAATTTTGGATTACATTGTCGGATTGTGCATGAATGTTGTTTGAATGAAAAAAATTACAAGAGCATCTAATCATACTTTCGCTTAAACGGCGTGGTAATTTTTTATAACTTCAAAAAAATCAAAATAAAAAAGAATTGTAATTAATTGTTGAAACAATCCACACCACCGAAATAAATTAATGCTTTTATAATCATTTGCAAATTTTGAAAGTAATACAATCAAAATTTTATTAATTATAGTTAAAATCCAATCTTTTATGCGCCTGACAGATAGGCAACAACGCTACAATGAGCCATAATAACTATTACCACGTTTACATGCAACCGTTATCTAAGCTAGTCGCTTTTCATTTTATCGCACAGGTGTATACATGCTTATTTTTTAGTTCGAACTGAAAGCAATGTTCCCAACTGAAACTTTGTGTTGACACAATGGCAGCACTGCGTATAGTTCGAACTATAGTCCATCCGTTTTAAGAATGCAGAACTAGATTGTACTAAAATTGTGAACTCGGAACGTGATTGGTTAAAATTTTTACAGGTTTACACTGCCAAAATTTTATTTGCGATTGATGACTCACTAATATTTTTTTCTAAAAGTTTCTGGCAAATTTAAATAATTTGTACTAGATAAATTGCTATTTGATAAAAAAATACTTTTAACTTGATTATTTCAAGTATCAAATAAGTGACATTTGGTTTTTGTCACTCATACACTTTAATTATTTGACGTTTCCCAGTGTAAATCTGACTTGCCGTTCAAGGCGACCTCTACTGCAATTCAAAACCAGATGGACTATAAGCGTTTACATTCAATTTTAAGATCGGTCTACTAGTCCAGGTATTTCGCTCGATCTGACTCGGGTCGATCTAGCGGTCATAGATAAGAGAGGGGTTATAGATGACTAACTCTCGACATATTTTGGTGCCCTATTGCAGCGCCACAACGAATGGAGGACGAACTAAAATTTAAGCGCGAATTTTGGTATATTTGAATTATGTTGAATGTTACCATGAAATTTAAAGCATGTACATTGAAATTACAAGTAAGTATTATTTTTAAGTTTTTCAAGCATAAAAAAAGTTATGCATAAGAAAAACTTAAAAATAATGTACCTACTACTTGTAATTTCTATGTGCAGAAGATCAATTAAATATAATATAAGACTTTTAACTATTGATAATTATAATAATATAAAACTTTTTAAAAATGAAATAGTTAATTTAAACTTTTTAAAAAATGTTTATTTAAGCTTTCGGTGTTGTTTAACACCATCATCAGAAAATAATGAACATTTACATGGAAACAATAACAAGATTTCAACGTATTATCATCTGATACGATCCAAAAAAATAATTAATAAAATGTAAAAGCCACGTGTAAATGAACAACCTAATTGGTAAAACGATCCAATTAGGAATGGGGGTTACAATAGATCGTGAGTTAAGGAAACGACCTGATATGTGAGGCTACTCAGGAAAAAACTTAACTCCAATACGTTGAAAAATGAAAAAGATTATACAAGTAGATGGCTATATATAGTGCTAAGGCCATCGATATCAGTTTTTCGGTTCATAGCATTTTTCTCCCTCTTGATGCATATCATCTCATGTAGTAGGCGATCATTGTAGTTCTTAACAGATTTGATAACTTCTGGGTTCTTGAAATCGGCATCATGGTTATCGATAAGGATGTGTTTAGCAATGGCCGTACTTTCTGGTTTATTGCCTCTAACAGATGAGATATGCCCACTCAAAGTCGATGTTTTGAGCAATTTCATTTTCGATTGACAATGTTGCTAAGTTTGTCAATCTAAATTGTGATATTGTCGATCGCAGATAGGTTTTTATCAGCTTAAACTTTGAGAAACTCCTCTCCCCACTAGCAACCGTTACAGGTATAGTCAATAATATTCGCAATGCTATCCATACATTTGGGTATAGTTCTTGTAAGTTGCCATCTTTAATAAAATTTAAAACAAAAACTGGAGTTACTACATTCTGATCAGGCAAAAAAGATTTCAGACTTATGAGTTCATCACACAGCATACAACCATCTATATCAGATTTAGAGTTTATAGCTAATTTTAATTGGAGATCACCACAGAGTTTGATAAGGTCAAGTTTTTCTGGAATTTTTTTTATATTGTATAAAAAAGACCAAGATTCCGAGTACTCATTTAATTGTTCGAATTTTTCATTAATTGAAATTAATGTGGTGTCCAAAAGACAGTTGAAAAATTCAACCTCAAATTTTTTTTCTGGACAAGTTATAGGCTCATCGTAGGCATTTTCACCAGCCTGACGCTTAATACGTCGCATTCTTGTTGTGGCTCTAAACACAGGTTCAATTTCAAGTTCTTCAGCCAATTCCTTTGCAGTTAAAATGGCGCTTTTAAAGCCTGTATTTCTATAATCTTCCAAGAATGTGCAGCATTTTTTTAACATTTCTGTGCATTTACTGAGATCCATATATGTTGATTGTAGAGATTTACTAACTACATTAATTTGAAAAAGTATGTCATACCAAACAACCAACGAAACTATAAAGCTGAAATCTTTTAACTGTTCGGCTAGAGTAGTAGCCTCATGAGAGACTTGAACATCAGTTTTCTGTGTTTCAATAGCCAAAGTAATTAGAGCGTCATGGATGGCACTAATTTGATAACGGACTGCTTTAACACTGTTTATCCTTGCTTCCCAACGTGTGTCACTGAGCTTTTTTATAGTATACTAGCTGGCACGGGCGGCATTCGCCGCCCTTAGCCATCTAGACCCAGAATAGATCCGAAAAGGCCATAGTTGTTCGGCCTTCGGCCTCACAGGGGGGAGGACCATAATAGATCCGCGAAGGCCATAGTTGTTCGGCCTTCGGCCTCACAGGGGGAGGGCCATAATAGATCGTTGAAGGCCATAGTTGTTCGGCCTTCGGCCTCACAGGGCGAACCATAATAGATCCGTGAAGGCCATAGTAGTTCGGCTTTCGGCCTCACAGGGCGGACCATAATAGATCCGTGAAGGCCATAGTTCTTCGGCCTCATAGGCCGGACCATAATAGATCCGTGAAGGCCAAAGTTGTTCGGCCTTCGGCCTCACAGGGCGGACAATAATAGATCCGTGAAGGCCATAGTTGTTCGGCCTTCGGCCTCACAGGGGAGGACCATAATAGATCCGTGAAGGCCATAGTTGTTCGGCCTCACAGGGCGAACCATAATAGATCCGTGAAGGCCATAGTTGTTCGGCCTTCGGCCTCACAGGGGAGGACCATAATAGATCCGTGAAGGCCATAGTTGTTCGGCCTCACAGGGCGAACCATAATAGATCCGTGAAGGCCATAGTTGTTCGGCCTTCGGCCTCACAGGCCGGACCATAATAGATCCGTGAAGGCCAAAGCTGTTCGGCCTTCGGCCTCACAGGGCGGACAATAATAGATCCGTGAAGGCCATAGTTGTTCGGCCTTCGGCCTCACAGGGCGGACCATAATAGATCCGTGAAGGCCATAGTTGTTCGGCCTTCGGCCTCACAGGGCTAGGACCACAATAGATCCGTGAAGGCCATAGTTGTTCGGCCTTCGGCCTCACAGGGCGAACCATAATAGATCCGTGAAGGCCATAGTAGTTCGGCTTTCGGCCTCACAGGGCGGACAATAATAGATCCGTGAAGGCCATAGTTCTTCGGCCTCACAGGCCGGACCATAATAGATCCGTGAAGGCCAAAGTTGTTCGGCCTTCGGCCTCACAGGGCGGACAATAATAGATCCGTGAAGGCCATAGTTGTTCGGCCTTCGGCCTCACAGGGGAGGACCATAATAGATCCGTGAAGGCCATGGTTGTTCGGCCTCACAGGGCGAACCATAATAGATCCGTGAAGGCCATAGTTGTTCGGCCTCACAGGGGGAGGACCATAATAGATCCGTGAAGGCCATAGTTGTTCGGCCTTCGGCCTTACAGGGCGAACCATAATAGATCCGTGAAGGCCATAGTTGTGCGGCCTTCGGCCTCACAGGCCGGACCATAATAGATCCGTGAAGGCCAAAGTTGTTCGGCCTTCGGCCTCACAGGGCGGACAATAATAGATCCGTGAAGGCCATAGTTGTTCGGCCTTCGGCCTCACAGGGCGGACCATAATAGATCCGTGAAGGCCATAGTTGTTCGGCCTTCGGCCTCACAGGGCTAGGACCACAATAGATCCGTGAAGGCCATAGTTGTTCGGCCTTCGGCCTCACAGGGCGAACCATAATAGATCCGTGAAGGCCACAGTAGTTCGGCTTTCGGCCTCACAGGGCGGACCATAATAGATCCGTGAAGGCCATAGTTCTTCGGCCTCACAGGCCGGACCATAATAGATCCGTGAAGGCCGAAGTTGTTCGGCCTTCGGCCTCACAGGGCGGACAATAATAGATCCGTTAAGGCCATAGTTGTTCGGCCTTCGGCCTCACAGGGGAGGACCGAAGAAGAAGTTTAGAGTACGTTTTTGTGTTATAATTCCCAAAAACGGTTTTTCCAAATTGCAGAAATCATTTCGCCCTTTTACCACGTCAAATATTGAACCAATTACATCATCGCGTTATGAATTAATTCTTACAATTTGATGCCTCGCGTATTGCGATGCTAAAATTTCCAAGTTTCGAAAGATTGCTGCAGATTTTCAAAAAAAACGCAATTTTAAAACTCTTCGTTTTTGGGAAGTCGGAAGAGATGGTTTCTGCTCTCTCTCCGTCGCCCCCGAACCTCCATCTCAAATATTTCGCCGTCAACTTAATTAAAATCCCGGCCCTGCAAACACGGGTTTTGTTCACCATCTAGCGAAAGCGTAGTATAGGGTGATTCACCGGAGTATAGGGTGAATCAATAAAAAATCGAAAAACGCGAATAACTTTTTTCCCCGCGCAAATTTTTTTTCCATTTATGCACGAATAGTTGCGCCTGGACCTACAAAATAACTGTGCAAAATTTGGTTGAGATCGGTCCAAGGGTGTAGGAACGTTCAGGCCAGCCCGGCCCTGTAAGTAAGTAAGGGTTTGTTAACTGGGTTAAGTATACAGTGTATCATTAAAAAAATCGAAAAACGCGAATAACTTTGCTCCCCGCGGGAATTTCTTCTCCATTTATGCACGAATAGTTGCGCCTGGACCTACAAAATAACTGTGCAAAATTTGGTTGAGATCGGTCCAAGGGTGTAGGAACGTTCAGGCCAGCCCGGCCCTGTAAGTAAGTAAGGGTTTGTTAACTGGGTTAAGTATACAGTGTATCATTAAAAAAATCGAAAAACGCGAATAACTTTGCTCCCCGCGGGAATTTCTTCTCCATTTATGCACGAATAGTTGCGCCTGGACCTACAGAATAACTGTGCAAAATTTGGTTGAGATCGGTCAAAGGGTGTAGGAACGTATAGCGAACAAACAAACAGACAAGCTCTTTTATATATATAGAGATAACCCTAAGTGATCGGTTAAAATTTTCCATCGATGAACAGAAGCTGAAAACAATGGAAACAACCTCTGAAGTACCCCAAACAAATTTACCGATTTTACGGATGACTTAGCGGCATCGCATAGTACGAGATTGTAGCTATGACACCCACACGGTACATAAACAGCTAAGGGATTTATGTCCAAGATTCTCCTTTGAACCCCAATATTTTTGCCTTTCATGTTTGCCCCGTTGTCATAACCCTGACCCCTACAATCGTTCAATTTCAGTCCGTATTTATTTAAAATATCAATAATAATTTCAGTCAGTCTTTCACCAGTCGACTCATTGACAGGTATATATTCTATGAAATGTTCTTTTACTGATATTTTATCGTCATCTGAAGATAAATCAACAAATCGTATTGTGAGTAAAAGTTGTTCTACATGACTAATGTCCGGAGTACAGTCAGCTATAATAGAATAATATTTCGATTTCTTTGCGCGTGATATGATTTCTGACTTCACTTTTTCACCCATCAGCTCTATTAGTTCATTTTGAATGTCTTTTCCGCAGTAGTGGTCTGAAATATCACCCTTCATAGCTAATCGCAAATGCTCCTGCATAACTGGATCAAATGTTGCTAGTAATTGTACTAAGCCCAAGAACTTTCCGTTATTTGGCGTAAATAGTTTATCGGAAGTACCTCTAAACGCCATATTGTTTTCAGCTAAATAAAGTGTAATATGCATCAATCTAGACAAAACATTATTCCATCTTGTAGTTTCCTTTCTAATCAAATGTTGCACTTGGCAATCTATTGTTTTTCCTGTTTTTAATCGTAGTTCAGCATCAATCCATGAAAGGTAAAACTTCTTATGAGAAGTGCTATTTTCATGCATTTTTATCATTTCAGACAAATGTTTCCAGTTGTTATATCCTTCAGATGCTAAACTCGATGTTGAGCTACTCTCGAACAGCCGGCAACAAAAACAATAAACTCGATCCTTAGAAACTGAGTATATTAACCAACGACGCTGAATTATTTCATTGTTTGCAAGTTTTTTTGTGAAATGAGAATTAGAGAAATGTCGCCCTATATCATTCTTCGGATAATTATCAATGTGAGTTTGCAATGGGCCACTAATTATTATATGATCAATAAATTTGCTATTTCGAGTGAGTGGCCAAGTGGCTGGATCCGATATGTTTGGGACAACAGTACTAACGTCATCTAATAGAATTTGTATTTGTTGTACATCACTAATGGAGTTATCCTGAGTAGCATCTATAATAGGAGCGCAACTTGTCTCCTCACTTCGGGAAACGTCGTCCACAATCTCTTCAACAGCAATCTGATCTGACTTGCCAGACAGAGGCTCCACTGCCGATGCATTCGTTTGTATTCCAGATGTAGATACCACATTCTGTTGTTGATTTTTCGTTGTGATATATTTATCCATACTCATAAACTTTTTTGTTTTTTGAAATTCCTTTTCTTTTTCTTCTTTCCGTTTTCTATATTCTGACCCAGATGGTTTCCTTTTGCTATGATCAACGTGGTCAGACATTTTGTTGTACTATTCAATTAAGTAGTAATCAATAAAATCTGCAACAACATAAATCTCTGTAAATCCAAACATTTATAAAAATAAATAAATTACAATAAAACTTCGTTTAACGGGTTTTTGGTCGTCCACGCTCAATAACGTTATGTTATATTCGGGATGGCGTTATACACGGTCACAAATATAAGGTCAAAAATCTAGGTAACATTGATATGGCAGTGTTTTATTTTTCTAAAATCTTGTGTTTCTTGATAATGCTCAGATTTGTACGAAAAAATCACGATCATACACTCGTTCTCGTGGGGATGAGATTTTTTCCTGCAAAATAAAAGTAGGTAATCTAGTATGTATATTTAGGCCGTGTTGCAGAAACGTTCCGTAAAAATATTTTACAGACAGAAATTTTAACAATAATAACATTGATAAAGTGATAATGTCGATCTGTAAATCGTTCTGCAAGGAGTTACAGATACCAATTTGGGTCTGTAAATTATAGTCAGTTGCAGGTCTGTAAATAGTTAGTTTACAGGTCTGTAAATAATACAGAACGTTTGAGCATTAGTCGGCCTTAGTCGGGATCCATGTTATCCGTATCAAAATGTCATAAAAATCGTATAATTAGTTCAAGAGATTAACCCGCCCCAAACATAAAAACTAACAAACAAATGGAACCTCTTTTTTATAGTAAGTATAGATAGTTAAAATAAATTTGTACTTACCTAATTAAATAATCCGTCGAATAAACAAGTACCAACTTTTACGCTATTTAACCGAACGAAGAGTGACGAACATTAACATCGCAACGTAGCGTGAACCGTCTGATTAATGCGTCTAGGTTCTGACCGCGTCAGTGTGATATAAAGATAATCATCCGTTATTTGTTTTACTCGCTCAATGAGCGAGAGGATATAAAGGGGGCGCCTGCGGCGCCCCTTTATGTCCAGCGCCCTGGGCGGTCGCCCAACCGCGCCCTACCCTAACGCCGCTCCTGCATGAAAGGACTCACCAGTTCGAACTGAGTTAGTTCGAGCTAACCGGTGCATGTAAACGTGGTATATGAAATGTTGGGATAAATTTCAAATATTTCAAAGATTTGTAATAGGAACACATAACTTGAAAAAGGCGTTACGTCAAAACTATTTATTCTAAACTAATGTGAATCCAAGCGGTGGGATGGCGCTGTTTTAACCAAACTTACATAACCGCACATAAGTAAACAGTGATTGACGTTTGCAGAAAGTTTATAATTAAGTTTTTTTGCTAGTTTTTCATAATTATTAGATAAATTGTTACAGAAGCAATTGGTATTGATGAGTACCAACAATATAATTATAATATAATTGAAATAAAAATTATATCATTTTTATTATAATAAACGTTCGAAATGCCGGGTTGCTGTGCTTATAACTGTAGTGAAAGAACTGAAAACGGTGTTAGAATGTTTCTACTACCTCAAGGACCAAAAAACAGTGATAGAAGAAAATAATGGATTAACAACATAAAACGGGTAAATCTGCCAGAAAAAGCATTTGTATGTGAGGTAAGAATCTGATTATTAATAATTACTTAGATTACATATTTAATATAATTTACATTGCAGAAACATTTCACGTATGACCAATTTGAAAATAATCGGCAAGATAATAAGAGACCTCTAAGATGGAATGCTATTCCTACCTTATTCTCACATAAGGCTATTCCGAAACCAAGAAAGCCACCAAAAACTAGAATCTTGAATAAAATTGAAGTAGAAAGTATGTGCTTTTTGTTTTTTACGTGTTAATTATTGAACTAGAATGATTATTAAAAAAACTTCTTTGTAGATGTCTCTGACCAGATGGCAGATAATAGTTCTGTACAAGAAGAAACAAATCCACTTGTGTTGGAATTACAGCGAAAATTACAACTAGCGTATAAAAAAAACAGAAAATTGCAAGAAGAAAATGATACATTAATCAAACAAATTAATACTATTTTTAATCAAGATCAAATTCAATTTTTACGAAAAGGAAAGATGACTGGTTTTACATGGGAAAGTGATACAATAAAGAAGTCTCTTAAATTGTATTTATCATGTGGTACGACTGGTTATGAGGAACTAAGAAAACAAAATTAGCCTTTACCTTGTATTCGAACATTGCAGAAGTGAATAGAAAACTTTAAATTTCGTCCTGGAATATTAGAAGATGAACGAAGTGAAAAAACTTGAAAAATATACAACCTATAAATTTATAATCCCCCAGTTTTTGTGCATTTTGAAGAGCGTTTTTTAAGCATAACGTTATCATGTAAATATTATATTTTATTTCAAATTTATGTTTATTTTAAAGTAATATTTTAGTTCAAATAAATCTCGAAGAATGGCAAGAAAAGTTGGCCAATAATAATTTGAGCTTTCTCCAACCAAGTACTTCTAGTAAACCAGATGTAGCACAAGAAGATTTAAACTACGATCAAGAGCGAAATCAAGGGGCTATGAATGAACCTTGTACAGAATCACAATCACAAGGTTTGTATATGATTTATTGAAACTATTTGTAAAATTAACTTAAAAAATATTTTAGCACTACTTCTTCAAAAGATCAACGTATTGAGATCAGCTAAACTCGTACCTAGGGCTAAATTAATGTATAAAGAAAAGTACTTCCATTAAAAAGACAATTGAGGAGTTCCAGAATTAGAAATTCTACTTTTGAAGAAAAATTTAGTAAAAGAAACCTTTTTTCTCAATCAACTTCAACGATGAGCCATGTTCTGTTGAGATTTTGACGTGAATACGTCTATAAAATCGGTAGCGTGTTTAAAAATTTAATAAAAATATGTAACGAAATTATTTAGAGTTATTTAGATACGTTGGGACTGTTTTGTAGGGTGTGCTCCATCAGAGCTCCACAATTGCTTTGTTGAGTTACCACTTCACGGTCATTTCAGCTTTCCCTTTTATTTTTTTATTATTTTTCTGTGGGGCCGATCCATCAGCTTGATTCCTACTTAAACTTGTTATTTGTTAAATGTTAAGATATTTGTTAGATATTAAATTCAAAAGCACACGTCAAACCCATCTTTTTTGACTTTATTTTTGTGTGACAATAAAACAAGACTTTTTACTCTTTTTAATTGTTTTATTATACTCACCTGGCACTCATAAATACCAGCATTTTTTTTTCCAAGTTAGTTAAACGACATCCACATATGTAAAAGATCCTGCGAACATCCCTTTGCAGAAAGGGCCTATAAGCCAACTGTTGCTATAAGCATAGGAAAACTAAAGAAGCAGTGGAACGTAGTCTTCCCATTATAGCGTTGCTACACACCATGGTTGCTACCGATTGCATTTTAAGTTTAAGGGAGTCGTTTTCAAGCTGATTTTTAGAAATTAAATTTGAAAAAACTGTTAAAGCTAATGAGCTGAAATTTAGGATTCTTATTTATTCATGTATAAAGTAACCCCTAAAATTTTTGCAAAGCATTTTATTGAAAATTATGCAAAGTAACATGTTTCGAAATGACTGTCCAATCGGCCGCAATGTTTCTGACCGACGTAGTTATCTAAAATAAACGAATTTTTGTACATTTTGATCTCGAGGAATGTAAAATTAAAAAAAAATGACAAAAGGGCGATGATTGAAAAAACAAACTTCGATTTTTACAACAAAATATTTACCTTTCATGGCCCGGAAAATGGTAATTTTAAATATATTTTGGATATTTGAAGTTCCGACCATAGCCTGAAATGTACTTTAAGTGCCTAAAGAAAATCAAGTAAATCCGCAGAACAGTTTCTTTGGAAAATATGCGCCCGACTTGAGAAATGCAGTTACAGGATTTGTTGATAAAAATTGTTTTAAACATTTGTGTGTAGTAATGAGGTGTATAATGGTTGATATTCTTAACCTACCCTTAATCGGCTATATTAGGGCCATACAGAATACATTTTTCGGCTTCGAAGAAGTGAAGTTTGGCACTTCTTTTGTGACGGTCCTCGCCTCTTTCGAATAGTAAGACGCTCTGTGTTCAGACAGTATGATGCGGTTGCTCTCTTGTTTGCCTAAATTTTGGCCTTCTTACCGATTTTTACATAATAATATGTATGAAAGTTATATATTCCCATAAGAGTTATGTAACCGGGTGATTTTCCTATAATGTTCTGCAATATAGGGAAATGCAGAACATCATTGTTATTAAGTTGCACTGCTGGTCAAGCAAGTTGAATGTTCCAGAATATTCTGAAACCGTGAGATTTGCAAGACCAACAAATTGCAATTAGATTATAAAAATCAATGTAACATGTAAATTCAAGTTAGTATTATTAAGTCGTTATTATGATAGTCAGTATTATTGTTTAAGTATTGTAGTTAGGCAGAAACTCTGCTAGTTTAAGTTTATATATTATTGTGTTGAATTAATGAATAAATATAAATCAATTAAAAGTATTGTGAGTGTTTTTTAAAAAAGTTAAGTGTTACAAAATAGAATTTAACTTGAATACCTCGGTTTTAATTTCATTTATTTTAAAGCATCTTATTGGTAGTTCCAGCTGCTCCGGTGCATCTAGAAATTTTCTTACTTCTGCTTCTTGGACCAGGTTTTCAAGTTTGTACGGAGTAAAAACTTCAGCTAGATGTCTTACAAACAACAGCGCCATTTCACTGTTACTCCTTGCCCAATCTCCATTTTCCTTTAGAAGGGGTGGATAAGTATCTTGAGGACGTTTTAATTTTCTTGTTGCCCTCCAGAGTGAGTAGTCCGTAGCTTCAGTTGCGGCTAAGTTCTGCAAGTATTTTTCTATATTTTCGTTTTTGTAGTTGCTAAATAAATGTTTCAGTTCTTTTATGGCTTTGTTTAGTTTGGTATTATCATGTGGAGCTCTTGTATGTTGCCATATTTTCCTAAGTTTACGTTTTTCAGAAATCTTTCGTTTTATGTTGGCTAGGCATTCATCTATTTCTTTAGCTTCCTTATGCAGTGGTGTTGAATTCCATGCAGCACTTTGTATGACTTGAGTCAGATATTCGGTTGCTTTATCAATATCTTCGCTACTTTTTAAGGGAATTTCTAGAGATAGATTTTCATCCAAGAGGAGTCTGAATTTTTCCCAATTTGTCTTTTTACCTGTTAGGAACGGCGGTTTCTCTTTGTTTATTACTCTACTGTTTAAGTGTCACTATTACCGGGGAATGATCGCATGAAAGGTCCAAACAAGAAGCAGCTTTGAGACGGTTAGTTGGTATACCTTTTACCACACAAAAGTCAATAAGATCCGGAAGTTTTCTTCGGTCCGTGGGCCAGTATGTGGGTTCTCCTGTTGAAATGTGAACAAGATTGTTTAACTTGAAGATCAATCAGAACTTGGTAACTTAGAGTTGACAACTTCAAATTCATAACTTCACATTCCATCGCTTTAAGTAGTTCTCTACCTTTGGTTGTGATTATTCTTGAGCCCCATTGCGTATGTTTGGCGTTATATACTGCTGTGATTTAAAATGACCCCACACAATACAAATGGTTGTAAAACTGAATTAATCATTATATTTAGGAAAATTAAGCTAATTTTAAAGGTATCACGTACTTACGCCTAAAACTTTTACGCCTAACACACTTACGCCTAAGTCAATACGCCTAATCCTTTACGCCTAAAGGAATTTATGCCTAATGGTTTTAATGCCTAAAACCGACTACGCCTAAAACTTGAACGCCTAACGCAATTACGCCTAATCCTTTACGCCTAAAACATTTACGCCTAATGCTTAAAATTTTCTAAAAATCGTACCACTGCTCCGATTTTGATGGAATTTTGGCTATTATTTATATTATGTTCAAAACTTGGTTGCTATATAAGACCTACATAACTTTTAGTAATAAAAGTAACTCATTCTTAGCCCTGATTAAATTTAAAAAATGGTTCTTATGTTTATCAAAAGTCGAAAAGGAAATGATCAATTACTACACAAAAGCTTCGTGTATACCAAAAACAGGAATGTTAACGATAAATTTTTTTGGAAATGTGTAGAATACAACAAAAGTAAATGTCTAGCCGTTGTTCACACAAAAGGTGAATTAATCGTTTATGAGCGTGCTGAAGAGCACAACCACGTACCACGGGCAGCGGAGGTCAAAACCCGGCAAGTCCTGGCAGAAATCAAGGATAAAGCTCGGGACAGTCAAGACACACCTCACCAGATTATTGTCGCAACCAGCATTGGACTTCCAGCTGCGGTAAAAGCCGCACTTCCTTCGAAAGATCGGTTGAAGCGCAACATTCAAAGAGCGCGTCAAGTGGCTGGGGCTGCACTTCCAACACCTTCGAACCTTACGGAACTTGAAATTCCAGATTATGTCACCGAATTTAATTCGAATGGAACCATTCAGCAGTTCCTTATTTTTGACAGTGGACCTGAAGAAGATCGCATTTTAATATTCGGTACTCAATTGGGTTTAGATTTGATGGCAAATTGTAGCCATTGGTACGCTGATGGTACTTTCAAGACTGTGCCGCCATTATTTGAGCAACTTTTCACAATTCATGGTGTCAAGTACCACAATGTGATTCCTTCTGTGTTCTGTCTCTTGCCAAATAAGCGACAGCAGACCTACGTCCGAGTTCTTGAGGCACTAAAGAATATAAAACCAAACCTTGCTCCAACTTCCATCATGACAGATTTCGAGAAGGCTCAGATTAACGCTTTTCAACACGTGTTTCCTAATTCACAGAACAGGGGTTGTTTCTTCCACTTTAGTCAAAGTTTGTGGCGAAAAATTGCGTCAATCCCTGATCTCAGAGAAAAATATGCCGATGTGGAGAACCCAGATTTTTCTCTTCATGTAAGAAAGTTGGCTGCACTTGCTTTCGTCCCTCCCGATGATGTAGTTATGGCATTCGTACAATTAACTGAATCTCCATTTTATGTTGATAATGGAGATATTCTCGATCCTTTTCTTGAATATTTTGAGGATAACTGGATTGGCCGGCTTCGTAACAACGGAACCCGAAAAAACCCCAAGATTGGTTCCATCCAACTCTGGAACTGTTACGAGGCCAGTGTAACAGGCTACTGTTATTTTGGTCCATCTAAAACTTTATTCTTTATTTTAGGGTTTATAAATTTTTCATTAAATAATTATGTTATAAATTTCTGTCTATGTATGATTTCTTTCGACCAGCTTTGTATAAGCAAAGCTAATTTTATTTTATCGATACGTTTTAGCATTATAAATTATTATTTTTACTAATAAATAGCACTTCCTCAATATTTAATAAACCATTGATTATACTACGCATCTTTCTTACCTACATAATCAATGGTGTTTTAATAAAAGATCGGTAAGGTAGATCGCTAACCTTCAAGGTTGCTTCGATTTTGCATCGGCGCAAACTAGATTAGCAAATCTCTCTCGCCAAACCGTGGTAGTAACGCCGACACATAAAATTATTAGCTCTGCAAAAATTATTGAATTTATCGATTTCCGATTTATTATATCGAATCGAAGTATCAGTTTTATGACTAGTAAAGTTTCACGACCGAGTGTAGTGTTATTTTTAGATTTAACAAGATCATATTATCGACTAACACATGTGTGAAGTTAATGCGACGCCATTCTTAAAATCCAGAATAACCGCCAAACACAGCGACCATAATATTGAGGTGATTAATTTTATTATCCAATCTACCCTTGATGTAAATGGGCAAACTGGAGAATTTATTATAATTCCTATTGAGAAGAGTGTTGAAAATCCGCAAGCCAATCGGCTCATTTTATTCGCCAACGAACGTTACCTGTCCATTTTGGAATTTCAAAAACATTCGTACTGGTGCCCAACATCTGTTCAAACTTCCCAAAAACTTTCATGTGTGTGACACCAAATCCTATTTCGAATATAACTGGAGGAACGAAACGCGAAATTGTTGACAAAAACGAATTTAATTGCTTATTTAAATAATTCAAATACTCAGTTTAATTGCTACTTTTTTATGGTTTTACAATATCGTATACTGTGTTTTAACTATATTTTAGATCAAAAATTGCCATTCAAAATCCTGACGATTTTGACCAGGAGTGATAAAGGACCATCAGATCTGATCGTACATTATCCAGTAATAATTTCAGGAGAAATCGTAAGTAGTTATAAACACTATTTACTATATGATTATTGTTTAACAAAAAACGCCAAGCTTGTAGCTAACATTTTGTCAACCCGCTTGCATGATCTACCCTCAGTAGACGTAGCTAGTACTTCTTGCTTTTTGGTAGTTTTAGTGCGATTTTTTTGTCGCAAGCATTTTGTAAGGCCATTAAGTTCGTAGACACGACAACCCAAGTGCGAAGGTTCTCTCCGTTCGACATTTCAACTCCAACCAAGCGACATCTATCGATCCGCTCTGCGTATCAAGTATATGTATTTGTGTTCAACATTATTTGTAAACAATTATCAATTTTTATTTTTTAATACAAACATTTACTATTCATATAATCTGTGTAAGCAAGAATTCTCTTATGTTATTTACGATTAATTTCAAATTAGTTTATATTAAAAATGTGTGTTCAAAACGAGTAAGTTTTATTTTCTATTTTGAGTTAATTTTGTCTCGATAAGGATTACTACGATTTTTGAACGTCCTTATTCGATTCTGGCGCCCTTCCGGAGAATATTACTACGCAAAGAGGAACTCATACAAGAATCCACGAAAGCGATTCGTCGCTACCCAGCTCTCAAGTACTTGGTATAAAACATACAAAGCTAAGCCGCTTCGTTAATCACATCTACGAGCATAAAAGAGGCAATTGGAACTGGAAGCACTAGTTTTGACTTCCACCGTTTCATCAGTAGTGCTTTTCCACGTTTCACCAGTTTGAATGACCTCCCCAAGACAAACAACTCGGTTGAAGGATGGCACCGGAGTTTTCATTCTTTATTGAGTGCATGCCATCCCTCTATTTGGAAATTTATAGAGGTGTTAAAAATGGAACAGAGTGCAAACGAATTGAAAATTGAGCAGTACGTGGCAGGATTGGAACCTCCAACAGGTCGTGTGCGCTATCGAACAACCGCTGCCAACATCAAGAGAATCGTGGAGTCCTATGGGGATGGTCTAGGTCCATTGAACTTCGAAATCGACGTTTACCTTCGAGGCATCGCGCACAACTTTGAGCTGTTTAAAATTTGTACTTTTTTTGCTTGTAAATAAATTATTATTACGATTAATTAATTATTGTGAATTATTGAAAAAATAATAAACTATGAAAATAAGTATCAACTGGTAAACATTAAAAAATTGATTAAGTATAAATTTTTTAGAAGTAAGGGCTTGTACTATTAATAAACTTTTACTATAAATCTCATATTATTTCGGCTTTTACATTTTTTTTTATGTTTGTACGATTTTTAGAAAATTTTAAGCATTAGGCGTAAATGTTTTAGGCGTAAAGGATTAGGCTTAATTACGTTAGGCGTTCAAGTTTTAGGCGTAGTCGGTTTTAGGCATTAAAACCATTAGGCATAAATTCCTTTAGGCGTAAAGGATTAGGCGTATTGACTTAGGCGTAAGTGTGTTAGACGTAAAAGTTTTAGGCGTAAAGACGTGGATCCAATTTTAAATATTAGATTTAACAGATAAACACATCCAACTCAATTTATGATATTGTAGACTTAATAAGATCTTTAAAGATGAGAAAGCTATATCAAAACCTGCTAAATACATTCAATTTGAAGGTGAACAAGTCAAAATCTTCTAATAAGATGCTTTATCTTAGAAATGATGAAATTTGTTATAATTTGTTATCTCAAAAACATAACCTTTACGTTTATAAACATTGAATTGATAAATCTCTGTGAATAACTTGTTATATGAAAATCTGTTTATAACCAAAATTCTCGGCCACGGACAACTCGGCGATTGCAACTCGGCGACGGACAACTCGGCGACCGGACAACTCGGCGACGGACAACTCGGCGACGAACAACTCGGCGACCGTGCAACTCGGCGACCGGACAACTCGGCGACGGACAACTCGGCGACCGGAAAACTCGGCGCCGGAAGATTCGGCGACGGACAACTCGGCGACCGGTCAACTCGGCGACGGACAACTCGGCGAGTTTAGTTATAACATATAACTGCCTGTTCATAATACATAAGACATAAGATTTAAAAACGTCATAATTTTAATAAATAAAGTTGAAATCATCGAAGGTTATGCCGTATATAAATCTTATGTAATTCTTATGTTTTATGTCCATTGTGAATAGGCATATAACATATCATAACTCGGCTTAGTTATTTTATGTTTTATTTTTAGAAAATCATAAAATTACTGTTCTGCATATTTTTATTGAAGTCTATTTTAAATTTATTATTAAGTTATTATTAATCTAAATTATTTAAAATATTTTAATCCATAACATAGTTGTGGGATATACCACGAAGATATTCAATAATATTGTAATAAGTCGCAGGTAGCGTTAATTGAATTTTTTTAACCCCACCAATGACAACATGTAACAAAACCGACGTATGCGGTTTAATAATTGACGGGGGTTGATTTGATTTCGTTTACGAATGATATCGCTGCCACCACTTAATCTTTGTGTTCTCGTAATAACCACCTTGATGCGGTTAATTACTGAGGTAGATTAAGAAACCTCTTAAAGTGGACGTTGTTGTCTGATGTTTAAGGTAACGTGACTCTTCTAGTGATTCGGAGTCGTAGGAAAACTCAGAGAAATAAATACACTTTACTAATTAGAGTCGGTCGCTGGAGTAACGACCAATTAAAGATTTAAATTGGTATAATTGCGTATATTGAACCAAACAATTAAGTATTTTACAAGAAATATACAAAGTATACAATTACACCAAAAATAGTACAAGTTGTTATAATTTGATTAAGTTAATTTTCATTAGGGTAGTAAAAGAAATCCACACACATATAATACAAAAAGGTTACAAGTAGTAATTTAACGAAATGTCACAATACCTATTTTTATTACAAAAATCCTGTGCTCCAAGGGTGGTAAGTTTTTGAGATGGTATATCCTTCTTGTAATCCCAAATGGTTACACTTATAGTTTTAACACAATCGTTTCGGTTAATGATTAAAATTTTATGACAAGCAAGATGATGTTAAAATATTGATCTTTATCACTTTAAAGAAGTTATTTATTCGCGTCCTCGAACTATCGAAGGTTCAATTAATAAAAATATGATTAAATAAAGTTTTCACTTGACTTAGAAAAATTTACACTTGAATATGTAGATTCCGATTTGGGTAGAGTTCGGTTAACTCTTTAAATAAAATTCACCCGTTTGGGTTACTGAATGAAATAATCAAAGCGCGGAACTTCTTAATGTTGACTGACTCTCTGCTAGCTATTTTATAAACTTTTCCCCGTTTTGAATAGAAATATCACGCCTTCGACTAGGACCCTTTTGGCCAATTGCGTGTGTGATCTTTCCTCCAATTTTCCCAGAGGGGTGTCTTATTAATTGGATCTCTCAAAACTTACTTCCCTACACGTGTGGAACGAATTCACATCTGACCAGGGTGGCTTTCCCACAGATTTCGTATTTCTTAATTTATAAAATAATTCCTAACATCGTTAAAGCAAATGAGGCATTAAGTTGGAATCACGCCTTATGCAGAATTTGAATATTTCTTTAAACGAATCTTTTGGCGGTATATCCATGTAAAATGTCCCATTTCCTTGCACGTGTGGATTTTTTCAACAAGTGTGGTATTTCTTACCAGCTGCATTGATTTAATTAACAACCCTTGGTTCCGTGCCGGAGTGGTTGTTCTAAGCAGGTGTTTGCACCCTATTTTTAAATGAACGCCAAAACGTTTATTAGTTAAATCAATGTACCGGGTGTTTAAAATTCTTTACCTAAATTTTTATAATTATTATACTAGCAGGGCATTCTAATTGTGCGTCTGCTGGTTTATTAAGACAATTTACTCATGTCGGAAATTGGTTGTAACAACTTAATATTTGTATCGTAATTATGAATGAAATTTTCCTGATCATACGCAACAACCTTATTTAGAATTCTGTTATCGGCTTCTTGATAACGTTTTCTTTTCGCTGGACCTTCGTGGCCAGCAATATTTCTTTCATAATCGACATCATACATTTTGAGAACCCATCTTCAACAGCTTGTGCTCTTATTTGTGCTGGGCTTTCCATGGTTGTACTTGCGAGGTGCTTCACTTTTGATGATACAGTTTGGAGTAAAACATTTGCTGCATTTCCAGTGTTACTACATGTATGGTAATTTCGTATAGAATTAAAAGAACCGTCCGCTATATTCGTCTATTTCCTGTGTTCCAATATGCTTGACCTGAATTTCTTTTAAATCTTGTCTTTCGCGAACAAAATGATGCCTTTAATCAATATGTTTTGTTCTACATCGATATCCTGCGTATTTGCTTAGATCAATTGCTCCTTTGTTATCACAAAATATATCGATATTAAAATATTTGTAAATAATTTAGATTAATAATAACAATTAAAATATTTGTAAATAATGTAGATTAGTAATGACAATAAATTTATAATAGCCTTAAATAAAATTATGCTATTAATTTTGTAATTTTCTAAAAAAAACATAACTAAAATACACTCGGTGTCGCCGAGTTGTGCGTCGCCGAGTTTTCCGGTCGCCGAGTTGTTTGTCGCCGAGTTGTCCGGTCGCCGAGTTGGAATCGCCGAGTTGTCCGTCGCCGAGTTGTCGCGTACCGCAAAATTCTATTATATCTAATTGTATGTGATAACCATAAATTCATCTCCAAAAATTGTAAAAAGGTACATAAGGGTGAAAATCCATTAAAGGTTGATAAGTGAAACGTGATAATGAAAATAGTCAAATGTACTACTTCAAACGGCTGCCAAATCAACTACTGTGTTGGAAATCAACTGGAAAGCATCGAATAAGTAATCTCTTCAATAATGGAACCAACTCTGGAAGTTACATGAAATTTCATTAAAATAGAAATCGAAAAGGGAAATAAATTTGACTCACAAATTGTTGAAGTCAGCTCAAATTGGTATTTTGCGCAAGCAAAAGTTAGTTGAATTTTGATATTTGAACTCGATGGTCGTATTACAACGTGATCCAAAAATTCATCGATTTGGTCGATAAATATCCAAGATGGCAAACTTAGTTGCGTTTCCTAGAAATAAAAAGTATTAATAATCAACTCAATTCTCAAATATCCGAGGATCATATAATTCAAAATTACTTACCGGAACACAAATTAGTTGAATAACACAATTAGAAAGTCAAATTTGGATAATTTCTTTAAGAACAAGTCAATCCAAAGAAGAGAAGATCCAGAGCGTCGTATCAACAGAAACATCTGATCGTGGAAGTGTCTCATAGTGCGCTTGTGTTTATCAAGGTAGTGTTTTTCTACGCAGACTTATTAAGAAGTCCGGATTATTAAACTACAAGGTACTGATAAAATATTTTTTAATTATTAAAATTTATGATTGAACTTAATTCTACATTTTTTGATTATTGTAAAACATTCTGGTAATGGATATGATATCTCCATAAATTTGTTAAATTGATTATTTGCGCTTTGCGATATTTTTAAATATAAATATCATTTCTAAACTAATGCAATCTTTTATTATTATTATTAAACATTTACAGGTCAGTATTCTAAATTTTAAAGATCATTCAAATAAAGAAGTGGATCGTTTATCTGGTAAAAACAATTAAGCATTTTTATTCAAAGTCAACAAATATTTTTCTATCATTTCAAAACAAACCTTTTCAACTTAATAAGTTACATCCCCTAATCTATCTTAATACCTGCAATACTCTGAGAGAGCCTTAGACTGAGCTAAACAAGAGGGACAAAGTGGTGAACTCTCTAATTAAATTTTAGCACGCGAATTCTAACATTTACATTTTTTATATTTTTCATTCATTTGAATGTGGCGCCCAACTTAAACAACGTGTCTAATTTTAATATAAGGGAGGTCATAGCAATACGTAGTCTCCCCCGGCAATAAATCTAGGGCCAAGACTCCTATAGAAGTGTTCATATTGTTCCTTCTTAATTGTATGTTTTGGAGGGCAATAGATTGAGGATATTATTATTGGTCCATTCCACTCTTCTACAGAGATACTGGTGGCCTGTAAGTATTCATGCTGATATTTTCCAGCAAGGTGATGTTTTATTGAGCTTTTGATGATTATGGCTGTGCCACCATGAGCAGTTCCATCAGGATGCTGTGTGTCGTATATTGTGTATTTGGGGATTTTCAAGTAGCTACGCTTAGTAAAGTGCGTCTCGGATATTAAAATTATGTCAATGTTGTGTTCAGCAATAAATGCTTTTATGGCTTGGCCGTGTTGTGCTAGGCCATTAGCGTTCCAATGTGCTATTTTAATTTGTTCTAACATTTTGATTGTTTGTCACGAGCATTGTTAAGAAATTCAACATTGTCCCCATTTGTTCTATTAAGCTCTTAATTAAGAGTTATTATTTTCTTGTGGTTTTAGTTCAATGTAGAACATTGGGAGTGGGGTCTTAGTACTCCTTTGTCTAATATTACATCCATTTGTGACTGTATGACCGTGCTTTTCGATATCTTTCTTAATTACTCCGGTTTCGGTTGAGTGGTGTATGTTTTTTAGAACGACTCGATAACTACGTTCTTGTCTGTTTTGGTACGTATGAAATTCTCACCAAATTCTGTTACGAAAAATTTTCTCTTTTCGCAACAACGTTGAATTATTTAAATTCAACTTATTAGTCTTATTACTTATAGCGACATATTTCGTAGCGCCCTGTATAGCGAGCGTATTTGACAGAGATTAGACTCGCGCATGCAAAGTATAGAGAGTCATGGGTTAGCTCTCGAACGTTATGGTCGATTTTGAAGGTGCTGTGAAGTGATTATTGGTTTTAATTCCGAATTTTGACAAGGGATGGTTACGATTTTGTGAGGGTTGCCGTCCAACAATGCGAATTATTTTGAAATTGTTTGCGCTCCAACCCAGTAGGGGATTATTTGATTCGTTGTTGAAGGATTGTTAATTTTTCCCGTATCGTACTTTTTTTTGGTCGGACCCCATGGTCAATACTTTCTGGGAAGGATTTTTTTTTACGTTGGTAAGTTACCTAATGTTGTGTTAATTACTTCACAGTTACTGGTTAATCGACTTGGCCAATTTTGCCCCGAACATCTGGAGTTCGATGACGATAAAATTCACCCTTGGCTGCTTTATGTATTTTTTTTATGTGTTACATTTTGGCTTCTCTTTTTGTCGTGCATTTTTATTAACAGAGTGGTTGCCGAGATTACGATTGCGTTGCAGGTTTTCGTATTGCTGCATTGAGGAGATATACTGCAATCTAATCTCATTTACATTCGCAAGTGTGAAATGGATCGAGTGTTTGGGTTTGATATTTGATAAACTAATTAATTAATTTATATTATTATGTTTTGTGTAATTAAACTTGAACTGCGTATTATTTCCACTAGTTAACATCAATCGGCGTTGGTAAAATGCATTGGCGAGGAGACTCCGAAGTGGTCGACATGAGTTCAAATCCTGCATTTGAAATTTTATGTTCGATATTTTTTTTGTGTTTATTTTTGGTTTATGTTTTTTCTTATGAAGGCTGCGTTGTGCGACCTATGTAAAGGGTGCTGCATTGCACCGGGGTCGCTGCCGTTTGGTTTTATCGTCGGAAGCTCGATGTGGTTACCTTTGTGGGATTTTTATATGACCATTCGAGCGTTCCGTTGGTTGATTGTTTGGGGAGTGATTCTTGGTGGCAGTGTGGTGCTACTGTACCGGTTCTGGTCGGCTAATATACATTTTATCCGACATCGCTTATATCTATTTGCCTTCTGACAATGAACATTCAATTGTTTATTTTATTTTATTGTTAATTTTATTTTTGTGTGTGTTAGCAAAGCTGCTTCCTTGATATTCTCCGGGGCGTTCCTTTGACACGACCCACGGCTCTCGCCGCCGCAACAAATGAGCTAGTTTATACCCAACACCAGGGCCCCACGCAAATTAAAGTAGATGGTTTATCCTTCTGCGTGGACATTATCTTTTCCAAGCTGACTTCTCATTAGAGTAGTAAGGACAGATTTTGTTTCAATTCTTCTGGTGTAGTTCTCACCAGTTTTCGGCTGTATCTTTATCTCATCTCTTCCAAAAAACTTTGTATCATATCCATCCTTTGCTATTTCGTCCAGCACCTGATGAAGTGGAGCTATGCAACCCACTCCTGTTACGAATAAGGGTGGAGGCTTAAGTATTCTTTCTTTGGTAAAATCTGTTTCTTGACCCACATTTCCATTATCTTCTCCTTCATTTGGTGCTAGGATTGAATATTTGTTTGATGTTTGTGGCGCATTTAACCAGTAGTCAGCTAGTGTAGACTGTTTTGGCCTTCTTGTTCTCTTCTCCGGGCTGTCGATTCGACCTCGTTTGTTATAGTAAACACGCTTCCACTCATTAGGATTAGGTCTTTCTTCACTGTAATTAGTTAGAGTGCCTGCTGTTGGCATTCACATGTGATGCTGCTGTTGCAATTGTAAGGGATTTTGTGCGATCATCTGAATTGGGTGATTTCCATAACGTAGTGTTGCGCCAGGATATGTAAATTGTGCAATAATTGTAAATAATTAAGGGCACAAAATGGGGGCCCTGATCAAATTTTGACTTTGAGTGCTCCTCCCCCACAAAACGAGGTAGCTTAAAATAATTCTCAAAAAAATATATTACCTTTATTATACTTTTGTCTACTTGCGTACCAAATTTTAGATTGGACAAACTTTCAAAAATTTGGTAATAAAGTGTTTTGATTTATGGCCACGATCGTTCACTTCGATGTCACTCCTAAATTAAAAGCGTACCCACTCTAAAATTAGGTATGCAAGTAACCAAAAGTATAATAAAGATAATAATACTTTTTTTTGAGAATTTTAAATTATTCATTTTTAGGGGAAGCGGCATGCAAAGTCAAAATTTGATCAGCGCCTCCATTTTGTGACCTTAATTATTTACACAAAAAACTCACTGAAAAGGCCTATTCTATATCTTGATTTCACAAAAAAAATCGTGTCTCTAAGTCCCTGTACCCTATTTTGATTATTATGAAGGAAAATCATTAACAAAGTGGGATCTACAGCTTTACGTGCCCTGCGAAACACGCGGGGGCGATCAAGAAATTTTTCAAGAAGCAGTCCCCTTTTAAAGCATTTTTTTAAATTTCTACCTTCGAATGGCTATAACACTGAAACTGTTGATTTTTTAATATTAACGGTACCGGGTTGTTCAAAGAGCGTGACATTATCAACTAACTAGATCAGGGGTGGGTAACCTTTTGTATAACAGGGGCCAGAATAATATTTACGTTTCGTCCGCGGGCCTTAGTATAGTTAATGGACACATTTTTGTTACTTGTATTTTTTTCTGAAAATATGTTCCCTATAGACTCCTAAACCGTTTGACCGATCGGAACCAAATTTGGCACAGTTATTAGGTAGGTCCCTGCGCTTGTTTTTCTATTGAAATAGTGTAAAAATTCGCAAAGGAAAGGAAAGTTGATTTTGAGTAGCCTGCCTTCCTTTAAGGAATCTCGATAATCCATTCATGCGCGTCCCTATGGGACGCGCATGAATGGATTTTCGAGATTCCTTAAAGGAAGGCAGGCTACTCAAAATCAACTTTCCTTTGCGAATTTTTACTTTCCGAACCCCTAGGTAAGGAAAGTATTGTTATCAGTCAAAATTTGACCCCCCAATTTTTTGACAGATGTTCACGTTTTGAGGTCCCCTGAATCCATTTTTATCATTTTTGGAAGGATGTCTGTAAGGGTGGGTGTGTGTGTGTGTGTGTGTGTGTATGTACGTCTGTGAACACGATAGCGTCTAAACGAAGCAAGCAAATCATTCCAAATTTTGCATATAAGCTTTTTCCTGTCGTAGGACGAAGCCAGATGAAAATAATTTAAATCGTGTAACGGGAAAGGCGGGTTTACCTGGAGCTATTATGACATTATGCGTCATAACTTCGAAACGAAATTAAATATGTAAAAATATTAATAACAAAAAATTAGCGCTATGGAATTTCCTACATTTTTTGTCCTACAAGTTTTTCTCTAAAATATACAGGGCGTTTCAAAAATTTTGTATTTGTAAAAATTTTTTGTATTTGTAAATAAAATAGTAAACCGCATTCTACTAACGAAAATAAGATGAAAAGTTTCTAATAACATGGGTCCAAAAATGCTTCGTGTGCAAGATATAGGCATTCAAAAGTTTTTTCTTCCTATTTTGGCAAAATATGAAATTTTTCATCGATTTACTGTTGAAATTATGTAACCATTTATTTAAAAATATAATGTAAAAATTTGCGTCTGTTCGGAAAGTTATGCGATGGCCACATCAGATTTTTTTCTTTGTAATTTGTTATAAATGATAAGAGAAATAAATATAGTACTTAATTAACTTTGTTATAAATATTATTGTTTTTATATTTTCAGAAAAAAATACAAGTAACAAAAATGTGTCCATTAACTATACTATCAAAATCTAATTCGCGTTATTCTGAATTCGCGTACATCGAACTCGCGTACATGGAGGGTCTAGTGTACTTTTCAATTTACTTTTTACAATACTTTTTAATTTAATTTAAATAAGACGAATTATATCGAAAATTAAACTGTAGATCTCTCCTTTTTCCTTATGTTAGGTACTAACCTAATCCTTTTCTTTAAAATTTTTGTTTTTGAAAATATTTATTCATTATTTCTTCTAAAGATCTCGCGGGCCGGATTAGAACTTTACGCGGACCGCAGTTGGCCCGCGGGCCGGAGGTTGCCCACCGTTGAACTAGATTATAACCCTTTATTATCTAACGTCAACAGAATATCTTTTAATCTAAATATCTTACAAAAAAATGATGGCCCTTTTCTGATAGCAAATTTAATTGGCCACAACTTCAGTCCAGTAAACTTTTTTGAAAACTCAATGTTTTTTCAAACTACAAAATCTTCGTGTAGAAGGTTTAGGGTATCATAAGGCTTAGTTATTTTTCAATAATAAATCATCATCAAATAAATGTAAATTACATAATTTATTATTACGAGCAAATTAAAAATAAAGCGTGGGTATAGATCCAGCCTATTGGCATCTAAATTCTTATTATTTATATGATGAATAGCAAATTTAATTAATTGGTCACCTTGCAAGACAGGCCTGATTGGTCTACTTTATTGCTTTATTTATTTATTGCTAACACACAAACATAACATAAATAAATAATAATAAATTAATATACACTACATGACGAGATTAATCGTACTCTTCGGATCCTATAAAATTAAAGTAGGTATTAAATATTCACCTTGAACGAAATTACTTTAAAAAAAATTAACCCAAACAGCAAAGTGAAATTTTACAATGTCAACTTACAAAGGTCGTTTCTTCTTTTTTCGCCATAATTTGCCTCTTCTTAGGGGCCGTCCTTTAATTACGTAAGGATGATTTTTGTAATTTTGGACCCCCTCCCCCCCACGTAAGGGTACGCAAGATTGTGGAACCCCCCCCCCACATCTTACGTAAGGATTATTTAAAAGAAAATTAATTTTGACCCCCCTCTCCACCCCTAATATTTATAAAATATGAATAATAATCTATATATATTGCGATGTTATGCACTGACCACGTTAATAGAGATGCGTACGTTAATATTCAAAAGTTGATCAACGATTATTAAGGCATGAGACTTATTTTAAAATCATACGGAAAGATTCCATCTGATAGCAAATACTTTAATTCAAATTCAAAAATTAATTCAAATTACATTCATGGAACCAAGATTAATAAAATAATTTAACAATGTGAAATTTAAATTCCGTTATCATAAAATTTGTTATTTTAGTCTTAAAATCAATTTGTTTAGTTATGAGTAATCCTAATTAATATCAAAATATTGTTGAATAACTTATTAATATGAAAAATTTGTTAGCATAAAATTAATAGCAAGTTAAAACATTACATGACATTAAAGTGTTTCGTTAGTCAATGAACAGTAAATGGATGGTGCATCTTCACCAATTAATCGAATAACCAAATGGAATGTAGAAAACCAATTCAATCTGGAAAAGATAAAATTTCATTAAAAAATTTTGTCAAAACAAAATGGGCAAATACGTACCTGACTATGCAATATCGATGTTGTTGTTTTCAACAAAAATAATAATCAACCTTGCCTGGAAAGTTGGGTATCAAGGCAACAAAAAACAAGCGAAAAGGAGAATTAATAAACGAAGTTTGGTTATGCAAATGGTGATTTTTGTGCTGCAATAAAATTTAATTGAATTAATAAAAATTTTAATAGAAATTAACAACAAAAGTATAGAATAATTAAATAATAATTACTTACGTCAGATTAAAGTGTTTTATAAAAGAAAAGTCCAGTGATTAGTGAGATTTTCAACAAAAAAACTATTCACAAAATTACACGAGGTAAAACTGTGCATCGACACCCATCCGTTTTTATCAATGGTACAACAGCTGATCGCTCTACGCAAGCAGATAAGATTCATGGTCAAATATCTTACGAACCAGAAAAACCCTAGATAAAGGTAAATCTACATAAAACTTTATAATTTTTATAAAATTCAGTGCGTGCGTAAAAATTATCACCGCGTTGCGCCTACGTTAAAATTAACAGTTTGGGTAATTTTAAGGAATTATTTTATTAATATTAAGAATTTTTATTTGCTATAATTATAATACAAACAATAAAATTTACATTTGCCTTTGAAACGGAGAATTATTTTCCAATCTTGTTCCGAGATCCAAAAATATTTGATTTCAGCAATTCACAGATTTGATCACGGAAAGAGTCCAGCCCGAGATAAAGGTAGGTTTCATGCTTACAATAAAAATTATATCTAGCCGAGGTAAATATTTATTTGCGACAATAAAATTGCAAACGTCTCTATTGACGGGGTTAATTTGTGTGAACCCGCACTATCAAAGGTTACCGCTCTATTACAAAGGCAAGCTTTAAGAACTCCGGTACATAGCACTTTTTGGCTAGCCCAACGTGAGGCTAAGTCAGCTCATAGCACTTTTAGGCTCATAACGTGGGGCTCGATTAAAAACGACAACCCCACATAGCAATATATATATATAAAAATGGATGTATGTGTGTATGAATGTTCCCTATAGACTCCTAAACCGTTTGACCGATCGGAACCAAATTTGGCACAGTTATTATGTATGTTCCTGCGCATGTTTTTGTATTGAAATAGTGCAAACATTCGCAAAGGAAAGGAAAGTTGATTTTGAGTAGCCTGCCTTCCTTTAAGGAATCTCTATAATCCATTCATGCGCGTCCCTATATGGGACGCGCATAAATGGATTATCGAGATTCCTTAAAGGAAGGCAGGCTACTCAAAATCAATTTAAAAAACAATAATGAATGCTGTCAATCTGTCAACCGATCGACAATGCAAATACGCGTGCACGTGCTTTACGTTTCTATTTGACCATCTTAACCAAATTTGGTGTAGAAGTTATTTACAACGCTACGAAAAACATAGGCTACTTTAGAACCTTGGAGTGAGGCCGAAGGCCGAACAACCACGGTCTACACGTATGCCTGCGATACCCTTGAGTGAGGCCGAACAACCACATCCGACACGGTCTAGATGGCTAAAGGCGGCCGGTAGGCCGACTGTGCCAGCTAGTATATTATACTATTATGCCACTATGTTTAATGATTTTTAAGGCGCTGATACACATGCTACTTACTGGCACGAAAATCATGCTATTATGACGTAATTTTACGACAATTACGTCATAATAGCATGCTTTTCGTGCCAGTAAGTAGCATGTGTATCAGCGCCTTTAAGTACTATATATTATTTCAATATATTTGATTTTTTATCAAATATTATATTTGATTTTTAAATTTAATTTAAAAAAATATTTTAAGAAACTTACGTAAGGAATACGTCGGACCCCTCCCCCCCTACGTAAGGGTCCGTAAGATATCCAATACCCCCCTCCCCCGCTAAAACCCTTACGTAATTAATGGATGACCCCTTACGAAGTAAAATATTTACCTACTAGTATACAAAAATTCGTTATTTATTTAAAAATTTTATTTAAAAATATTTTTCTTTACACTAAAAAGTTAAAATTTTGTTTATAGTATAAACTTATCTTAAAATAGTCACATCTTGAAGTTCTTATACAATAATGAGTATTATCTTACAGTATATCGTTTTGTAATTATTAAATACTTAATTACAATAAAAGTAAAATTCTGACAACTTTTGGATACCTATCAATTAATTAATATTAAACTTGCACACAAATAATATCAAAAGTAATTCATTCTTTTTGAGGTACGATTTAAAAAAATAAATATTTCAGTGGGAAAATAAAAAATCACGAACGAAATTAGTTCAAAAAATTTTGTACAATACTAAAGATAGATTTTTTTTTAATTTTTACACATTGTTTTAGTACATGTTAAATTTCAATTTGGCAAGAACTCGAAAGTCTTTGGATACGTTTCAAATGATAATTTTTTTGTTTATTAAAAAATAACATTTTGTTTCAAACAATGCTTAAAAAATGGACGAGTGGCATATGTGCCATTAATTTTTGCCAAATTTAACTTATTTAGTGACTCACTGTCTTCGATATTGTCTGTCGAGATCTTTAAGGTGGGTTAATGGTTTCGAACTAATCGATTCTATCCATTGGTAATCTGGAGCAATGTAACCACCTATTTGCGATGAATCCTTACATCCGGTATCCCAACTGAAGATACCAGACAAAGTGTAGTGGGTACCGTCGTTCGTACAAGCCAATGCACTACCATAATCAACCTGAAATTTAATATTGCAAATTTGTCTTTCTCTCAAACGCCAAATAAATCACTTACATCACATTGATCGTTGCTTGAATAACCACAGATGGTACTTGGCGAGTAATCTTGAAGCGCATGTTGATATTTATTGCTGATTACGTCACTGCATTGTTTACTATCCAGAATGTTCACTTCTATCGATCTCATTATTGCATTTCTTAAATGAGCTAAAACAACATTCAAAATTACTATAAATAATCCTAAATTTCACGAACCATGGCACATGCAAATCATCATATTATTATTTATTATATAATGTGATATTACCTTGTAAAATGCGTTTACCCCATCCGGTCGCTATACATTTCGTAGGAGCAGGTTGATTCGCCGATGGCAAACAAATTGGTGCAATATTATTTGCAATATTTAAATTTTCTTGCAGAATTAACAGCGCCAAGTCGTTTTGTAAAATTCCAGCTTTGTAATTAGGATGACGGACGATGGCAGAAACTTTTACTATTTGGAAAGGTAAAGGCTCTTCATCGATTCCCAATTTCCATTCTCCTCCCTTAATTAGCACATCGCTGGTTGCTATTCTGAATTTGAAAAAGAAACATATAAGCACACCGGCAACATTTTATTAAACTCCCAAACTCACCCTTCCACACAATGAGCTGCAGTAAGAACCACGTTCCGTTTCACTATTACACCACCACATAACAAACTACGGTTCGAATCTCGCAAAATCATGGCTTGCCATGGAATTTCAGCAAAGTTTACATCAATTGGTCCTTTTCCTTGAGGTATCGTGTTCTAAAAATCCACACATCATATTAATAAATTTACAGGTGCCTTGCATTCAAACCGCCTTACCGTATGTCTGATTCCACAAGTATTTTCGTCTTTAACTTCGGTTGTAACCCTTTTGGGAGATTGTTGAAAATTTCTATTTGATACTAAATCGTTACTGCTCCTTTCAACTTTCGATCGTATTACCCGCTGTTGTTGAGGAAAATACTGTCCCAAATTTGGATCTTCGCGATATTTGCCATCATCTTCTCCATTAAGTAAGTTTGCGGATGGCCATGGATCCACATAGTCGGGATCCCGACAACAATAGCCCGATACTTGGGTTTCTTTGTCAAAGCATTGCTGAAATTTTCATCAAGTTAAATTATTATAAAAAAAACAACGTTTGAAATTTTTACCGTTGTCGGTACTCTAAATTCTGCTTGTTCTTTAGTGAGCACTACGGGTGTTTGAGAGATGGTTCCTTGGGAAGTACAATATTCTAGGGGAACGCATCTTAATGCTGCAGCACAAGTGGCACTTACAAAGTTTGCATTTACATTTGTTTCGAGTCCGGTAATTGGTGGAATGTATAAGTTTGGACTTGTAGTACTTTCGTAAACAGGGAATGGATTGCTTCCGGCTTCAGTTATTGGTGGCAAGTATTGGTTAGGTTGGCTGTAAGGCTTAGGTGTTGTGGGTGGTGTAATTTTTATTGTAGGGTAAGTATATGTTGAGCTGGGTGTGTAATAACTGTATCCGTTTGTGGATGCAGTTACGGGGGGTATGTAACGGTTAGTTACGGTGTTGGACGTATCGGGAATTGGGTACTTGAAAGTTGGACTGGGCTTAGTGTAAACGTATCCGTTGGTCGAAATTGGGCGAGGAGTTGATGGAGTTAGGTATTGGTTGTTTACTTGAAAGGAGGATTCGCCTTGGAACGGTGGGGAAGGTTTTTCGTAGAAATACCCTACCGTCGAAATTTTTGGTGGAATATATTGAGTAGTTTTAGGTGGAACGTATTGGGTCGTTTTGGGTGGAATATATTGAGTAGTCTTAGGTGGAATATATCGAGTGGTTTCAGGGGGTACATATTTGTTTACGGTGACAGTTTGGACGGGAACGTAAGGTTGTTTTGTGGTCGTGGGATATTCAAAAGCGGGAGTGGGTGTTGGATAACGATAACCAGGGGTTATTCTATTGACGGTTTGACTTGGTTGTGGAATTGGGGCTAAGGTTGTACTGGGGGTATAATAAGGTTTTATGGTGAATAGTTTTGGTGTACTTGGCTTAGTATAAACTGGGGCTTTTGTGGTCGAAAATACAAATGGTTTTGGAGTTGAAGGTGGCAAATACTCATTACGGGCTGTCGTCAGTTTTGGCTGATAGAAAGTAACAGGTTGTTTAGTTGTGGGTGCAAAAGTGAACGGTTGAGGAGAGGACGGTACGAATGGTGGATTTGTATGAATCGATATGACAGATTCCGATGGAACGTAAGGTGGACGAGTTACAATAGGACGAGCGGTGGTAGGAATCGAGGGTTGGTAAGTGCTAATAACGGGTCTGGGAGTTTCGACATTTTTATGTGGTGGCAAATATTGAGGTCCGGCAAATTGGGATTGAAAATCGAATTTGTCGTATTTATCGTTGGAGTAATCTCGTGTAGTTCCGAAGATCAGATTTGGATTTGGGGTGGTGTTTCTTACAACTTTGTTGTTGTACGACGATCCTGCGGCGGCGAGTGCATCGTTTTGACCGACGGAACCTTTAGATGTGTCGTCTTCGACCGGTAAAACTTGAATGAATCCCGGGCTTAGTCCGGCACCACCGCCGAAATTAATTTTCGCTCCAGGAATGGAACTTTTTCCAGAAGTAAATTCTGACAAATTTGCAAAACCAAAGTTAATATTGGGTTTGGATACGGTGTAGCTATCGAGGCTTGTCGTTTGTTGGGAGTTTGATAAATTTGGAAGTCGACAGCACACTTCTTTTCCAACCTCGCAATAATCGGTCTGAAATAATTAACGATTATTAATTAACATAAATATTATTAGTTATAAATAATATAATAAAAGTGAATTGCTTGTGGTATTCTAATGTACCATCAAAAAAGTATGTCATTGTCACAAAGAACGTCCGAGGTGTGTAAGTTAAGTGGGCGTCGATTGTTAATCGAAGAGGTTAATAAATATTCAAATTCGTTTAAAAAGTCGCATACTTTTGCTTTTCGTGACACATTTATTATTGTTATTAAATGGTTTATTGTGAACAAGAACATTTCCTATTCAAGGCGATTCACCCACTCGGAGGCAAAAAATGAAACCTCAATGAGTAAGCTGCTTTGTTATTTGTGGCGCCTAAATGCCATTTTACCTTGATTCGTGATCTTTATTTTGCATTCGGATTAAAAATTAAGTTCAACAAGATGGTTTATTTATTACGTAACAAAATTTCTCCAAATACGGTGGCACCCACTATCCCGAGTGGCCTGCAACGAAAGGAAAACGAGAGAAATTATTCTAGACGTCCTTGACTTTGTCAGAGTCTCGTGAAAAGCTCAAAGCTGTTGTTATGTAATTCATTTGCTCTTTCGTGATACTATCCATTTGTTTATTCATGAAGCATTAATTTATTCATTTGGGTTAAAGTGACAACCAAAAATAATTATATCGTCTAATCGTGTTTGTGTTTGATATTTATGTTACAAAAGAAATGTGGGCTTGTGGTGGTCCACGTTACCTTATCGGTATGCACCGGTTAATTACTCCAATTATTAATCAATATTGTTATCTCCTAATCTGATGTGATCTAAATTCTAATGTCTTCTTAAATTTTTTTGCAAAACTCCAAAATTGCATCACCGATAAGGCGTACACAGTCATTGTATGTAAATTTTCAGGCAGCTCCAACTAATTTGTCATTGATTTGTTATAGGTATTGTGAAATAAATTAACAATATTTTTTAAATGTTAATGTAAATTTCAATTGCACTTTTAAAATGTTATTTTGTAATTATTGTAAACGACTTGAAAGTACCTACTCAAGATTGACATCCAATTTTATTAAAGCAAACTGTCACTAAGAGAGATATTTATTTGATGTTTGTAAAGTTTACATAAAATTAATTTATATTCAATCACCACGTAAACTTTCTAGCGCATCTATAAGATTGAAACGATGAAGCAATGCAAAGAGACAAGATTAGAAAATTACCGTTTGTACCTGATAATGTTTATTTAAGATCAAAAATTAATTACAGGTCTCCTCGATAATGGAGAAGTTAAAAAAAAATTCCTACAAAATTATGAGACACTACAAATTTATTATCTTTCTTGCCAATTTCAAAATCAAATATTTGACCTTACGAACTTAGGTGTCAGCCTCAACTCGCGTTAATAAAGTGGCGACACATAAAATACCTTTTGCAAGAGTTGAAACGAAAACACCTTTATTATTTGCAATTGTTACAAGAAGAGCCTTTTGTAAATTTAACATACATTTTTTGCACAACAATTAATTATCGTTAATATCGAGGCGCCATTAATATTGCAAATTCGAAAGAATAATTATTTTTAAATTGACTGCAAAAAAAATTATCACGATGTAATTAACACTGTTGACATTTCATTTCATTTTTTAAATTTCATTTCATTGACTATATCAGGGGTGGGCAACCTTTTGTATAACAGGGGCCAGAATAATATTTACGTTTCGTCGTCCAGTCAAATTACGAAATCTTCAAACATAAAATTATGTAGTTTAGCGATTATTAAGAATCGATAGGGGGTGCATTCTGAGCATACGTTTCAATTTGAGGGGTTCTCCCAAGGTCAGCTGTACCTCATTTCGCTAAATACGCGTTTAATTCGATATCTCGAGAACGGTTAGTGTTAGGCAAAAAATTGTAGAGACCTTTTCTCTTCTAAATTAAATTTACTAACTTTCTTATCTAAAACTTTTTTCTCTACTACCAATACCTTCGGAGTTATACCTTACTTTACCGAGCGAAATCCGCTCGGAAAATTTTTCGGAAATTTCGGAATTTATCGGAAAGGAAAATTTTTGCCTTTCGGAAGTAATAAGTTGAAAAATATTGATGTTAAAAAAAAAAGTTTCAGATAAAAAAGTTAGTAAATTTAATTTAGAAGAGAAAAGGTCTCTACAATTTCTTGCCTAACGCTAACCGTTCTCGAGATATCGAATTAAACGCGTTTTTAGCGAAATGAGGTACAGCTGACCTTCGGAGAACCCCTCAAATTGGAATTTGTGTTCAGAATCCACCCCCCTATCGATCCCTAATAATCTCCAAACTACATAATTTTATGTTTGATAAACCCATTTTGAGCCGTAATTTGACTGGACAGTTAATGGACACATTTTTGTTACTTGTATTTTTTTCTGAAAATATAAAAACAATAATATTTATAAGAAAGTTAATTAAGTACTATATTTATTTCTCTTATCATTTATAACAAATTACAAAGAAAAAAATTCCCAAAGGAAAGTTGATTTTGAGTAGCCTGCCTTCGTTTAAGGAATCTCGATAATCCATTCATGCGCGTCCCATAGGGACGCGCATGAATGGATTATCGAGATTCCTTAAAGGAAGGCAGGCTACTCAAAATCAACTTAAAAAACAATAATGAATGCTGTCAAGCTGTCAACCGATCGACAATGCAAATACGCGTGCACGTGCTTTACGTTTCTATTTGACTAATCTTAACCAAATTTGGTGTAGAAGTTATGAAATTTACAACGCTACGAAAAACATAGGCTACTTTAGAACCTTGTAGTGAGGCCGAAGGCCGAACAACCACATCCGACACGGTCTAGATGGCTAAAGGCGGCCGGTAGGCCGACTGTGCCACCTAGTTATTTTAATAATACGCGAAAACTTAATTCGCGTTAAAGGGAATTTTGCTTCGCGTATAAAAAATTCAGGTATCAAAATCTAATTCGCGTTATTCTGAATTCGCGTACATCGAACTCGCGTACATGGAGGGTCTAGTGTACTTTTCAATTTACTTTTTACAATACTTTTTAATTTAATTTAAATAAGACGAATTATATCGAAAATTAAACTGTAGATCTCTCCTTTTTCCTTATGTTAGGTACTAACCTAATCCTTTTCTTTAAAATTTTTGTTTTTGAAAATATTTATTTATTATTTCTTCTAAAGATCTCGCGGGCCGGATTAGAACTTTACGCGGACCGGAGTTGGCCCGCGGGCCGGAGGTTGCCCACCGTTGGACTATATGACATATCACGGGAGTCTTATGCCCTAATACATTTTCAATAACAAAATCAATTGTATTCGATCCAAACGAGTTTTTTTTTCTAATTTTTATTCATAAATCTTACTACATCCTCTTGTGTAATCGTATTAAAACATCAAATGTATCATCCGCATAATCTCGCATTGTTTTCTTAGAATTGTGTTTTAATTTTGTAATTCTAATTATTTAATTGTTTCACTAAAGGATTTTTTGGAGTATGAAATGGGCAGATAATTTATTAAAACATTAGGTCATCGTATTATTGTGAATGAAGCAATTTTTCAACAAAAAAAATCATAACTATTCTAATTATGCAATAAATAAATTGATATCTCTCGTGCCATCCAAAATTTAAATTAGCCATCGTTGTAGGGATCCGTTTAAAAAATTTCGCATAAAAACTTTACAGCCAATTCAACTCTGCGTGCAATAAAGAATTACATTTTCACTTTTTATTTTAAATTAATTAAAGCTTTGTTAAACTTATAATCAATAAATTCTCCACTGACTGTTTAAAAATACCAAAGCAAACATTGTTAAAATTTCCCAACTCATTTGAGGACCTTTTAACAATTGGCTAAATTTAAATATATTTTAATATCGAATACTTCAGTTGTAAATTAATCACTCTTAATCCTACTTAAAATATGCAATTCATAATCTATTGAAAGGTAGAACATGTAATTTGACGTAATAGTAGGCTCGATCAGTACACATTTATTTAATACTCAATAAGAATAACAGTGACAATGGACGTTTGTAAATAAATTACAATAACATTTTTTATTCGACTGCAATTTAATAACAATAACACTAAATTAATATTTGTTTTGCAATAAACTAAGCACTCGTTCATTATTTGTCCCTAATAATTTTTTATCAAATTTGTCTGCCAGAATGAGAGGGACACGAAAAGCACGAAACGAGGCCAGATCTACTTAATAAAATTAATTAAATATTTAAGAATTTATTAAAAATAAAAAAACCTACAGAAAGTAAAACTTTTCGATGTTTCAGATAAAATTGTTATGATGGCAGTGGCGAAAGGCGGCGTCCGCATTCTTTAGCTAAAAGGTCAAAATATCTTCATTTATGTCACACCTAACTCATAATTAACGTAATGTATTTATGTTTTTGTAAAAATTAATTTAATTTTGTAGGTAATATTTAAAAAATTAACAAATATTCATGTCAATAATAATAAATGTAACTTTTTTTTTATCAAGTGAACACTTTTAAATATATTTATTACATCATGTAATTCGCTATTGGAGAAGATAATGCCAATTAGATAAAATGCAAAAATTTGTTTTTTTATAAACATACGTCATACCTTTTTATAAAAATTCTTGACCATAATCAATTCAATTTTTCGTCTTCCCGGATTTTATCTTCGTAATTTATTGATGTGAAAAGTTTCGTAAAAAAGCTCTTCTTGTATTTGAAACAAATTTAGATATCTACTAGATAATTTGTTGCTATATAACTATTTTTAGAAATTATCCTGGTATTAAATAACATACGTTATTATTGTTTATTAATTATAAAGTGATACGTCGGTATTGAAATTATTAAACTGTTTTAGTCGGGGAGCTGTGCAAAGTACACCGGCAAGCTCTTCGAGTAAATTTAAACAAACCTATTAAAATGAAATAAATCAATCATAGATTAATTAAATATGTATTTAAACAATAAGATTATGGAAAACGATGTTAACAAAAGCTCTTATCTTAAATAATACTAGAAAAAGTGAAACAAAAACCTTGTTAAATTTAGAAAAGTTTATGATTAATTGATTTTTTTATAAACAAATAAATGTAATAATAATTTACGACACATGTAAACATTATTGGAATCGGTAAGGAATTTTAAATTATTTATGGTTTGTTATTAACATAATATAAAAAAATTTATTTAAAAAATATTTAAATTTGTCGACACCCGCATAATTTTTTGGATTACACATTAAAAAAACGGTGTCATATTACATCAAGTAGAGGTAATATTTTATATTAATCGTTTAAAAATTATGGTAATAATTATTAAGCAAACAGTATTTTAATACCATTTTGGCTTTATATAACGAAGACGAGTCAGTTTGCAGTTAATAAATTAATATTATTTATTAATTAAGCAACCAACGGTAGCATTATTTGGGATTTTTGTACAGAAAAATGTGTGAATATTGTTTATGATTTTAAAATATAAATTTGTGAAATACGATCGGTTCTAAATAATAATTGCGAAATAATAAATTTTTTTAACCTAATCCGATTTGTGCATTATACAACTTGATTTAGAAATTAATTCCAAGAGCCCGTTGTAAAAATGTGCATAACTGTGAGCTTATTATGTAAGAAGCTTTTGTATATTTCGAGATGACTTTAACAAAAAGTTTACGTCAATTTTATTTTTTGAATTTTTTAAACCCCGATCAATAAATTTTGTTATACAACCAAATTTAGAGTTCAATCGTGCACCAATAAATTTTATTGATGAGCAATGTTTTATGTATGGGTTTAAATCTCGTTTTGCAGATTTACTTGTGCTTCGTCGTAACAGGTAACATAATACTTTTCAAGTTACATAAATAAAATATATGTGCAAAAGTCAAAATATAGGTAAAGGATTCACCAAATGTGAAAGTTAAAAATCGAAAGTATTTTTTTGTATGTTTTTAATAAAATTGTTACGTATACCTCCTACGGTGTCGTTTTATTTTTATTCTAATTCATTGACTTTACATATAATACATAACAATATGATTGATTATCCTGAACACCTTATCGAGGCTAATGATCTACGGTGACCGATTTATTAAAGAAATAATATTGGACTAACTGCTTAGTTTATGCGAAAATTTTAAAATTTAAATCTTATAAATATGTAATGTTGATTATTTTTACGTCTTCATTATCGAGATTGATTAATTTGCTTTTAACTTTAAATAATACCTTCTAATGACCATAATTATTCAAAAAAGTGCAACAAATTGTGGTGCCTTAAAACATACTTAATTTATATTAAATAATGATCTTGTCACGACTTGTACCATAAGAAAAGTAACGTGTTTATTATATTCTGTATACATAAATTACACGTTATCATTTTTTTATATTTTGAGCAAACAGCTTTTAAATCGGCTCGTCTCCAGACCGCGCCCTCTACTAGTCAAAAACGCAAGATTTAAACTCGCTTTAAGATCTATAATAACTTTAACAAATAAACAATGACCCCAAAGATGTTACTTGTCGACCTTAAGAAAAACGTGAAGGTTTACTGTGTCATTGTTTCTTTATTACCAAGTGCTAAAAGTTATTGCAATACATTATCGAGTCGATCGTTTGTAAATTAAATTCGACAAACTTTTACTTAACACTAATTGGATAGTTGTGCAGTAATTTTCGTTCAATTAAGTGGCTGTTACTTGATTAATTCACTTAAATTAGAAGCACGATTTTAGATAGAAAGGAAAAGTAATATCTCAAATTGATTTTTTTCGCGGAAAAATCATGCTCACCCTAACGGAAAAGTTTGAAAAACTGGAACGTGAAAAATATTTATTTATTTAATATTTTGTTTTAGAAAATCCCCTTTTAAATTGTAACACTTACATACTTGTTTGGTAAAACTGCCCTCCTAATGAAATTTGTAAGAAAACTTATGATTAGAATCCTTTAAGGAAATATTGGAATTTGAGGAAAACTGGCAAGGTTTAACCCGAACGAGTTCGTTAGTCTAATAAATAACCTTGGCCTCACTCCAAAATTTCCATTTTTTTGAATCACGAAATTAATTTTGAAGAAGGTGAGCTATAAGTTCGTGAATTAATTTTTCAAGTTCTGCTAGTACAAATTTTTATTTATCGTTGAAATGTGAAAAGGTTTCAATTAAGTACAAAAGATTATCTTTATTTATTGTGTAAGGTGTTAGGTGTTATTTATGTTTTATTTACTTTATATTATAATATATTTAGATTTATGAGAAACTATACAAATCCCAAGGAAATATCCTGATTTTCTAAACGATTATTTATATTTTTAACAGGGATTCTAATAAATTCTGGAGCTTGCATAACTTACTCACGTTGGCATGGAATAAACACCTATGCAAAAGAAAAAATTTTAATTTTAAAAAATTATGAAAATGAAAAAAATAGTAAATGTGGGAGACAACACCGGAATTTTCACGAGAAATTGCAATAAAACAACAAAAGGATGAAAGTATAAGGGGTCATCCATTAATTACGTAAGGGTTTTTTGGGGGGGAGGGGGTATTGGATATCTTACGGACCCTTACGTAGGGGGGGTCCGACGTATTCCTTACGTAAGTTTCTTAAGAGCGCGCTGCGGAAAGAGAGAGAGGGAAGCAGTAGATATGATGTTGAAAGAAGCCTCTAATCTTTTGTAGAGATTTAAAAAATTTAAAAAAATTATTTGCGCCATATCTAAGGGAACCCTTGAACCCTTTGTGCATTAAGTTGATTTTATATAGTTTAAAACTCCACTAAGGGCACTTTTTGATTTACAAGTTTTGTACAAGTTTTCTATAATTGATGATGAAATCGCTTCAAAATCAGGTTTTGTTCTTATAATGATCTGCAGAAGGCAATAACGAAGTTTCATTAAGATCGGTTGTCATAAAAATTCAAAATTGTCCTTTTTCATAAATTAAATTAACCTATTTACTTTTAATTTAAAGCGCTCAAAATTGGTTATTGCCTTCAATAGTCTTTCCTTATTAATATAAAAAAACAATTACATTGATACGACGTTTAGTTTTTTAAATTTGTACAAAAGATTAGAGGCTTCTTTCAACATCATTCCCTCTCTCTCTTTCCGCAGCGCGCTCTTAAAATATTTTTTTAAATTAAATTTAAAAATCAAATATAATTTTTTCTTTTTATGTTAGTAATTATATCCAGGTATAATGGAAATACCATATATTGAAATATATAGTACTTAAAAATCATTAAACATAGTGGCATAATAGTGTGAATTATAGAAAATGGCATCAAACTTTGGCGATCTTTACGAACGGTTTTTCATCTATGTAAATAAAAATTTAATTTAAATTTTTGTATTTATTATTATATATCTTTATATAAAAATGGATGTATGTGTGTATGTACTCGTATGTTCCCTATAGACTCCTAAACCGTTTGACCGATCGGAACCAAATATGGAAGAGTTATTATGTAGGTCCCTGCGCATGTTTTTATATTGAAATAGTGCAAAAATTCGCAAAGGAAAGGAAAGTTGATTTTGAGTAGCCTGCCATCCTTTAAGGAATCTTTACGTGCTTTACGTTTCTATTTGACCAATCTTAACCAAATTTGGTGTAAAAGTTATTTACAATGCTACGAAAAACATAGGCTACTCTAGTACCTTGGAGCGAGGCCGAAGGCCGAAAAACCACGGTCTACACGTATGCCTGTAATACCCTTGAGTGAGGCCGAAGGCCGAACAACCACATCCGACACGGTCTAGATGGCTAAAGGCGGCCGGTAGGCCGACTGTGCCAGCTAGTATAATATATTATTATTCATCTTTTATAAATATAAGGCGTGGAGAGGGGGGTCAAAATTAATTTTCTTTTAAATAATCCTTACGTAAGATGTGGGGGGTGGGGGTTGCCACAATCTTACGTACCCTTACGGCGGGGGGAGGGGGTCCAAAATTACAAAAATCATCCTTACGTAATTAATGGACGGCCCCTAATATTAATAGTTTACTGCATAATGCAGAGCAACTTTCGGGTTTTCGATTACACACCAATTTACAGAATTATAATTTTTTATGTTAAATAATTAAAGGACAAAAATTTCGAAATTTTATTTATCAAAAAAGACAAGATTTGATAAGGAAAGCCCGGATTCCAAAAATGCGCAATAAAATTCTCTTATAAACCGCAAAGATTATTTAAAAATTAAACTGCATTATATATTTATATTTTATTGTACCCATAATATTTTTTAAATTAATGTAAACTATTACGGCGACAAAATGGTCCAGCGAAGAATCGTCCTGGTTTCTTTATTTTAATGTTTCATTATTATATTTTATTGTTTACTTTAATCCGTAAATCGAGATCAGAATTATTATGTATAAGTTTATATTGTATAATAATTATGATGTCTGGAAAAACAGTTGCCCTAGGGCCTCCAAATCCGGGTCCTGTTCATAAGTTATAGCACAGGTCGTTAAATCCAATGCTGCACACATTTTGCGGTTTTTAAAGCCATAACATTTTAAATATTTGAACTAAATCCTGCCCGATTTCATTTAATTCAATTTTATTACCCACGTATCTTCTTATAAATCTCGATTTAGTTTTTTTAATTTTGCGGAAAATTACTGATAATATTTTTTATTTAATATTTTAGAAAATCGATTATATAACAAACGAAAATTAATTTGTGAATAAATCAGTCGATAGAACATGTTTCGTTTAAATTTTACATTTTATTTATATGCCATTAATTCACTTTCGAGACTAAAGAAGTTAATTATACAACATAAATAAGCAATAAAATATTCACAAGTTTAAAGAAACAAATTACACCTGCAGTTTATAATTTTCCTTGTTATTAGCAATATTTAATAGTTATAAGTAAAATGTTAAATGTGTTGTAACACAAATTTATCAAACTTAAAATATTATGTAAAAGTTGATAAAAGCTTTTACAGCATAAATAAATTAATTTTAATCGCACAGCTTACCTACTACCGAAATGTTCTTAGAGTTTCTTTTACAAAATAATATAAATACTGCGGCTATATTTATCTGATATGGTTTTTCGCCAATCCTAAAATCTAATAAGGGTTTCTAAATACTTTAAAGTTTTCAGGATTTAATAAACGGAACCTTGCCTGAGTTTGTTTTCGTTAACCGTCCAATAAAAATTTAACAAGTTGAATATTTGCTACCTAATAAAATTATGACTTTAAAAGTCAACAACAAAACTATAATATTTAAATTATTGAAAATTTAATATTACTATAAACATATGATTATCTCGCATCAGCATTAATTTTATAAAATTCTTTATACACATAGATTTAAAAAATGTTCTAAATGAAAAAAGATTTATCGAAGGTGAAAAGAAAATTACAGTATTTGTATCCATCTCAGAAATATTTATTATTATTTGAACAGTAATTGTGAATCGTATTAAACAAACACTTGTATTATTGTTACTTTGTAATTACATTCTTTACGCTTCAGCATAATCAATTTACATAAAATGTGACGTGCTATGGATTATTCACAATTTGTCTATGGTAGTAGTGGCCACTGTTATAAATTTGTAACTCGTTATAACCTTTTAAAGTATTTTTGAATAAGGAGGATCCGGGTTAAAAGACGTGGGTAAAAACAACCACGTGAGTCATCTTTTTATGTTAATTATGATTATTATGATTTTGGAGAGTCCACTTTAAATTGGACAAACACATCGATAGGTGTTTCCTAAAATGAGCCTTTCCGGAAAGACTGTATCCGGGACGAGCAAGGGCAAATAATTATCAAATAATCATAACTAAGCGTAGTTTTTACATTCCTGATATAAGTTTACCTTGAATTATTAAGAAGTGAGGGACCACAGTCAAGCACTAAATTATTAAAATGTCACAATCGATTTAAACTTACATAAAAGATTTGGATGTTTCAATAATTTAACAAATCAATAAAAAATTAAGTAGATATTGGTGTTCGATAATCACCGTTACATTAGCTATTTTGAATATATTAAGAATATTGAAATAAATTTCAAAATCAATATATCTGCTAGATTTTTTTTAATTAAAAGTTGTTTATGTAAATTCAAATTATCTTGCATTTAAAAATAATTACTCATGTCTTTAGACAAAAAGTGCTAAAAAAAGGCATCGAAAGTAATACCTAGTGAATACCTACGTATTATTAAGTAATCGCCAACTTTTAAGTGAATTTAATTTATTTTTTATACACGTACATTATAAACACGTAATAATGTATGTATAATAATAACAATTATTGTGGTCGAATTAATCAGAAACAAATGTTTGGATTTTTGCACAGTCCCTTTACAGGAATCTCTTTTTGGTGTTTGTATAACACCAGGGACATTTAACTGGAAAAAAACATAATTTGCTCCAAATAATAGCCCATGAAAATAACATCAAGTTAAAATTTTTAAATTGACCATCTAAACCAGGGAAATCAAATTCAAAATTTTCGATAGGTCATTTTTGACAAATTTAAATATTGGAAGAAGGTGAAAACCTGTCGATGAAAGCTTATGAGATACTCATTTTGTATTTTTAGATTGTTAATTTTTAAATTTAAATTTTGCATAGATATTAAGTAATGTGAATTGGAAAACGAACTTTTTAATTTTAACCACCAAATTATTTTAGATAATTTATACATAACAATAAATATGATTATTGTTATGTATAAATTAAGCACTAAAGCACGTGCACGCGTATTTGCATTGTCGATCGGTTGACAGTTTGACAGCATTCATTATTGTTTTTTAAGTTGATTTTGAGTAGCCTGCCTTCCTTTAAGGAATCTCGATAATCCATTCATGCGCGTCCCTATGGGACGCGCATGAATGGATTATCGAGATTCCTTAAAGGAAGGCAGGCTACTCAAAATCAACTTTCCTTTCCTTTGCGAATTTTTGCACTATTTCAATACAAAAACATGCGCAGGGACCTACATAATAACTGTGCCAAATTTGGTTCCGATTGGTCGAACGGTTTAGGAGTCTATAGGTACATACATACATCCATTTTTATATATATATATAGATTATGTGTTATCCAAATAGCATAAACAAATTTGGAGGTGTAGGTGTATATAAATTTTACGTCGAAGCTAAAGATATTCATTGAGGCCCGCGAACGAAACGTAAATATTATTCTGGCCCCTGTTATACAAAAGGTTACCCACCCCTGTTTTAGTGTATATAAAAATTTTAGAGACATTAAAAATTGGAAATTTTCCAAACAGCAATACAGGAAAAGCAAAAACTTATGAGTTTTCACATAACTCTCTTTACCCTATTCATTAAATACTTTAACCCAACAAGTGAACAAAAAGTGTGAACCCATCAAGGTTGATTTATGTTTCCATTATGTTGCCCATTTAGACAAGACAGTGTAATTTTATAGAACTTATTTTGGTTATATTAGCTTATTTCTACTTATAGCCAGCTTTAAAGAAAATACCTAAAAAATAAGGCAATGCTACCAATTCTACAGCATGGGAAATTTTACAACAAAACTACAAGACTCTTGCCAAACTCTCACACACACATACGGAACCATCAATTTAACGTTGCTTCCGAACCACCAGAATTCGTCCTTTCGAAAAGGCTTTTTTCTAGGCCCTTCCTTTACCTTCCGAAAGGAGACCAAGTTAAAATTGATCAACTCGTCTTGATCTGATTTTATTAAATCCTTGAATTTAATGGAAGAGTTAATTTAAAAGGTTCTAATATCCATTTTAACGATATAAAATTATTTAATTAATTGTTAGGGCACGTTTTGTATTAGGCAGCGTTAAGCAATATCTTGTTAGCAATATAAATATAAAGTGTTCAATTTATGTAGTACTTGGTAATTAATTTAATGAAAAATATTAATTTTGTAAAGTAATTGAAAAGTAATAAAATCTATATTGAACAATTTTACATTAAATCTTGAATAGTGACTAATAATATATTATAAATGTTTTTGACCTTTAGTACCGTTTCTCGTTTTTATTGAAATTTTCTAATACAGATTAATTATGTACTAGAGAATCTTTAGCATTGCATAACAACTAATAAAGCTTTGGAGAAATAGTTAAAAAATTTAACCGACCGACCTTGACTTTATATGTGGACATCGATAATAATCTAATTTCACTTTATAATCGAAAAATTAAAATTTTTAGAGTTGTTACTTTCGAGGTTCAAGGTTAAATCCCCCCACATCACAAATATTTCATCGAAGGTGGTTTTTTGAAAAAAATAATATTTAAATAATTATCGGTTTAATTTAAAAGACGATGACTAAATAATTAAGTAGATAATTAAAATTTAAATACATATTTTGTAATAATATTAATAATTATGGTTATAACTTTAAAGCCCACAGCAAGGCGGGTAATAAAAATAAATTAACACTTACCGAAGTTTTTAAATTCAGCAATTGTTCGCCATAAACTTGAACTACTCCATTTAAACATTGGTCGTTAGCTACGCAAACGTATTCCTTGTTTTTGCAGTTTTCGAATTTTTTGGCCTGTTGAAAATTGTTTCCAAATTGGAAATTTGATTGTGCTTTGTTCTGATTGTTGAAGGGTACGTTTGGCTGTACTCCTAAAAATCCGTTGGGATTTGTTACACTTTGACCGCTGGCGGAAAAAGTCGTCAGATCCTTGTTGAAGAAGGGATTTTGACTGATATCAATCTTGTTGTTGTTGCTGTTATTGTTCTCACTTGTGGTGCCGAAAATGCTGTTGCTGTTTTCGTAAGCGCCGACTTGGACTTGTCCGCTAAGGAACGGGTTCTTTTTTATGCTTTCAAAACCGAATCGGGATTCCTCCGATATGTGGTTTTGCGTTTGGGGCAGCGGTTGGGGATTGCCGGCTATCGGCGTAACGCATCCTCCGGTTACGGAGCATTTTTTAAAGTATTCGTACGCGTGCTTGAATGGCGAATTATTCGTGTCGGTCCACCAAAACGCTGGAGATCCCGGGGCGACGTTGTTTGACTGCGAGGGTACATAATTTGGCACCTGCTGATGGTATTGAGTTTGACTACATTTACATTGCGGTGGATGGGCCGTTCCATCCAAAACGTGTTTTACGTCAGCATGAATGGGACTTAGAAGTGTTATTATTAGTAGTCCCACTACCCAAAGTGGTGACATGGTGGTATTCAATTAAAATTCTGAAATAAAAATTTTTGAATTTAAAATGAGTTCAAAAATGTTACGAAATAAATAATGAGTCGGTTGTGAATTGCGCAATTATGTATGTATTTATTTACTACTCCACATAATATCGATGTGTTCTTAAGAAGTAATTAAACACAAAATCAAATTAATACATAATACAAAAAGGTCAACTGTTAAGCAAACATAGTCAAAAATGTATTGAATAGATTAATAGAAATTATGTATCGATTATTTTCGCCCTATTATGGAGGATATTACTTATTACAAGGACGAAAACTTTTTGTGATGCTCCAGTTTCTTAGCCAATATTTACATAAACAATTTTTAATTGCATCACCGCTGTCGTCGTCGTCCTTGTGTAAATAACAAATTTTAAAAGTGCATACTTTTGAAGTCCATCTATCGACTTTAATATCAGCAAAATTATTTAAATAGTTACTAAGGTCTTCGTTAAATGTCGAGTTCGTAGTCTGACGCAGCATTCAAGTCTCCAAACTGATTTAGTACATTTGTGTCATTGTTTTACCATATCGAGAATCAAAATCGATTAAACCTTGTCGAATTAAGAAACATTGTTATTATTTCACGGAAAATGAATGAAACTTGAAGAAAATAAAGGACACAAAACCTAAAATGACACCGTGTTGCTATAGTCGACGAATTTTTAAATTAGTACCTTAAAAGAAGAAGTTTTATTCCTTATTACATTTTTATTTAAATATCAAATTTAATGTTTATTCATCGACTTATTAATTTCAGTTTGCTAATTAGTGTCAAATAAATATTTTCCATACCATATTTAAATAAACACGTAATGTAATAAATATAACTATTGAATTTGCTGCTTCCTAATTAATGATCGATTATAATTATGACTTTTAATATGAAATTTGAACAAAGGTTTGCAAAGATCAACAAACATTTGTTTTATGAACAGCGAGTATGTGGCAATAAATTTTGAATTACGAATAATTTTTCCCAATATAGAATTTCCATTAGAATGTTTACCTTTCTTGGAAAAATTGCACATTTCAAAACGTAAAATAACTTTAAACTGTTGAGAAAATATCATAAAATAAGAAACGTCTACTTTATTGTAAACCTGATGTAATTTGCATTCCTATCTCACTACATGTAACTAATTTGTTTACCAAAAAACCACTTGGTGCAAACAACTTCACATTCATTTAAAAAGGTGCTAACCTCACAATATACATAGTAAAAATTTAAATTTATCTATTGATATGTAATTTTACAAGTGGAAAGCGATGATGTTTGATTTGTGTAACCTTGCGATTACAATTATTTAATAATAATAATGCATTTATTTGACAAATTATCACTTGGTAAAATCCGTCACTTTAAAACGAGTCCTATTTTTCGAAATTGGACAAAGACATTGTCGACATCGAATTAAAATTATGTAAACGTAAATCATAAAAAATCCAATAACGTAAGATGAGTTGTTCGGTGCTTATTAATTATAGGTAAGTTTAATTATAAAATGGTAATTAACCGCGTACTTTAGTTTGTGTAAATACTTACAAAATCTTCACAACACAAAATAAATAATAAATAACTACACTGAATCACTGAAGACTAAAGGCATCTTGGCTCCTAACATCACTTTTATAGTAGCGTACATCTTCTGTATTCGCATACCTAAGAAAATCCCCCTCCCACATTATATCGTACGTAGGTATGCAAAATTATTGTACAATACTCTTTTGGTCAAATTTTTGATCCTATTAATACATTTATTTCATTTTTTTTTCTCGTGATATTTTAAAATTAATTAATATAAAGTACTTGTGAGGCTCTTTTACTTTTTATCGTCGTTTTATTATGTACATCTTCGCTAGTTTATGTTATAAAATTACGTTCAGATCGGTAAAATAATAATAATTAATGCTGTTAATTATGGAATTAAGGGCAATAGACATTTTTTAACCTGAAATGGTAATTAAAATTAAAAAAAATAAATTAATCGTTTGGATGCTAAGGGGAGTGGGGAACTTTTATTTTCTAAAAATGCTCTAATTCGAAGATAATACAGAAAGTACAATTTGAAGTTAATTTTGGTAGCTATTATTTACCAAAATTGGGATGACGGTGTATGAACAACAAAAGCATACAAATTTTAGTTCCGAATGTCGATTAGTGATGGAAACATGACAATGTTAATATAATATTCTAAACTGAATTCCAGTTTGGTATCTAAGTCCACAACTTAACGACATAAACGTTAAAAGTTATTGCGACAATATCAATAAATTATGCTGATGTCTACTATTTGTTTTCATGTTTTTTATTCAGACAATTAATTAAATGATCGTTGAAACTAATATTATAAATATCTGAAATATATAACATTAAACTTGTGTAATTTGCTTTACATAAGAAATAGTCCCGATCTTCGATGTTATTAATATATTTTTAATATGTTCATCACGCAAGTTTGTTTAAAATGTAAATAATAACAAGACGACTTATTAATTGCTAAAAAAATTAAAATATTATATCGCAATAAGTTAAATTTTATCTTTTTCTGTCAATGAAAACTAGTAATCATTTCATTCTTTGGTAGCTTCTTCTTGTAGTGCTTCGGGCATTATAATCAGTTTTTGTTGTTACTTCTATCATTAATTTTAAAGCGTGATTAAGATACTCCTTGTGCTATACATTAATCATTACTAAAAAATTTTTTTGGGTATAATGTCGCAATTCTGCTTTTGGTTTTTTCTTAGCAAATTAATGATTCTGATTTGTATGTTTTAAGGCTCTTTTGTAACAAGGTAACTTCGATGTATAATCCAAAGAGTATCTACTGAAAGTCACTTCACAACTAAGTAAGCACAATTGAATTTCTTTTCGTGCATTGCTGATTTGATTAGTTTAAAATTTATTTTTAATATTTACCAAGTACTACCATGAACTATCCCAGGTACCAAGATTTTCATGTATCAAGGTGAAGCTCCTATCCCAGCTTCAATTAAATACATATTTCAACTTTTCAACTAAATTAATAATTCTACTATTATAAAAGATAAGCAAAGTTAAAAAATTTAAAATTTCCTACTTTGAATTTATAATTATAACCCTTTCCAGCCTTGTCCAAATTATTTTTCAAAAAAATGTTCTACTTCAAAAATCATAACGAAAAAGACTTGTGGTTTTTGTATTATGAATCATTTTTAGAATTCTTTGTGCAGAACTAATATTATAATTTTATGGGAAATCCTAAAATAGCAGCACATATACAAAAACAATTAAAAAGGTAATTCGAGAAGTATTCAGTGAGATTTGTAATATAATTAAGTGGTTAAGCAGTATATTATAATGTAAAAATAGTTTTATACAGAAGCCGAATTTATTAAAATATTTTATTTCATTTTTTTTATATATAGTAGTATATCCCAGGGGTGGGCAACCTTTTGTATAACAGGGGCCAGAATAATATTTACGTTTTGTCCGCGGGCCTTAGTATAGTTAATGGACACATTTTTGTTACTTGTATTTTTTTCTGAAAATATAAAAACAATAATATTTATAAGAAAGTTAATTAAGTACTATATTTATTTCTCTTATCATTTATAACAAATTACAAAGAAAAAAATTCCCAAAGGAAAGGAAAGGAAAGTTGATTTTGAGTAGCCTGCCTTCCTTTAAGGAATCTCGATAATCCATTCATGCGCGTCCCTATGGGACGCGCATGAATGGATTATCGAGATTCCTTAAAGGAAGGCAGGCTACTCAAAATCAACTTAAAAAATAATAATGAATGCTGTCAAGCTGTCAACCGATCGACAATGCAAATACGCGTGCACGTGCTTTACGTTTCTATTTGACCAATCTTAACCAAATTTGGTGTAGAAGTTACGATATTTACAACGCTACGAAAGACATAGGCTACTTTAGAACCTTGTAGTGAGGCCGAAGGCCGAACAACCACATCCGACACGGTCTAGATGGCTAAAGGCGGCCGGTAGGCCGACTGTGCCACCTAGTTATTTTAATAATACGCGAAAACTTAATTCGCGTTAAAGGGAATTTTGCTTTGCGTATAAAAAATTCAGGTATCAAAATCTAATTCGCGTTATTCTGAATTCGCGTACATCGAACTCGCGTACATGGAGGGTCTAGTGTACTTTTCAATTTACTTTTTACAATATTTTTTAATTTAATTTAAATAAGACGAATTATATCGAAAATTAAACTGTAGATCTCTCCTTTTTCCTTATGTTAGGTACTAACCTAATCCTTTTCTTTAAAATTTTTGTTTTTGAAAATATTCATTTATTATTTCTTCTAAAGATCTCGCGGGCCGGATTAGAACTTTACGCGGACCGGAGTTGGCCCGCGGGCCGGAGGTTGCCCACCGTTGGTATAGGATATCCTACTATCGGGTATTTGCTGAGTTTCTTAATAAAAACGTTTTATTATTTTTCTATAAAATTTACATTAATAGATTTAATTGCTTTTTGTTCAATTTTCAACGCTGGAAAAGTTGTACGAACAGGAAGTTCATTCTTGATTAATTTATTGTTTTTCCAGATTTAAAAAAACTGTTAAAACTACTGGTGTAAGTGTTTTATTATTATGTAAATACTAACACTAAATTCCGATTGCCGATTGTTACAAACAAGAAATTATATAGGACGTATTTCTGATTCCACATAAAAATGTAAAATCAAACAAAATTTAGTGGTATCATTTGAATGAGAATATTTTGTAATCAAATAATATGATTAACGAGAACAATTAAAGTACATAAGTACCAAGATGACCACAATAAAAGTTTACAAGTCACGAGCAAGCATAATGAATTCTAAAATTATCATTAATTAAAATTATTTATATAAAAAATTAAGAATTAATGAATTTTTTGTGCATTTTTATGTTATAAACAATTCCAAATACATATTAAGAAAATTAATCTAAATCGATTTTTCTTTAATAAATTGCAAATAAAAATTATACAATCGCTAATTAAGTTCTAAATTATTTAAATGCGTGGCTAACAAATCAAAAGCCTTCTTATAATTTTTGATTAACGAATGGTATTTATAAAATACACAAGTGTGTCGTTAGGTATCTCGTAAAATCTGCATTTTTAAATTATGTCATACCTACTCGCAGTATATTTTATCAAAAATTACTCATGACTAAGATTGATTGATAGCAGCACCTTATTATAATATTGAAGCGATTGTAGTTCTTTTTAAATGCCATTTGATCGGTTACTTTAAAGTTACCTACCTGCTATACTTAATTATATAATGGTAATCTATAAATAATATAATCGTGCCATTGGGTACTTTTATTAGGTATTAGTGCAAAATAAACGCATTAACACTTTTATAAATTCCACTTCATTAGTAACGATACTAAAAAAGTATTGCTTAATTGAAATTTCAACAGCATTTCTTCAAAATTCTTGATTAATAATACTTTGTCTCAAGGCCTTAAATAATTTTATCACATTTTTCATAAATAATAACAATTTGACGTCAGTTTTCACGGTACCTCATGTGACTAACGCATCCGTTTTCTATTAGCGTAATTTCCATTGAAGCAAGCGACAATAAATTTCAGAAAAATCTTATCACCACTCCACTCCAACCATCATCATCAAATATTAATTTTTTTTAATTACTAATACGCTAAATATTTCTTCATTTAAAGGTGTTAAAAATTAAAAGTTAATGTAAATATTTTATTGTATAATCTTTATAATATGAAACCAATAAATGTATTTAATAAAATGCCAAAGCAACAGATACATAACGACTTATTTAAATTTAAAATATCGTCAAGAATTTCTATTCTTTTATGTTTTAAAAGATTAATGGGTGCATTAATTATTAGAAATAATCTGTATCTGTACCAACAAATGGTAAATAAAAATGTTCCTGAAAAGCTTTTTCGCATCGTCGATTTACCTTATAATCACAAAAACCGGAATACTAGGTAATATTGCATTTATTTATGCACACTCAGAAAAATGACTTTTCTCTCCAAAGACCACCGTATTTACTGGAAAATTTAATAATCGTTCCATTATTCATTTCCTTTCGCAGAAGTAATAATTTATTACAAATTTAGTGGTTTTTAATAATACAGTAATTTTTCTTATCACCAGCATTATTAAATCCCTTTTGTGTATTTATCGTTGATAAACATAAAGCAATGTATGGAACCGAAGGAAAAGGAATTTGTTGCTAACACAAAGATACATTTTTATGCGCATTTATAAAACAGTTTTATGAGAAGAAACAGTGCTGGTAGTGGGTTTTTATTTTTTAATTAATTTTAATATAAATAATTTAAGATTAATACGATGTAGAATGTCGTTAATAAATTATTATTACATTGGGGATTTTGAAGGTAAGTGATTTATTTTAAATTTATTAATAAACACCGATGTTGTATTCTATTTATTGCTTCGCATAAATGCAACTTAACACTTTTATTTACATTAAAATTAATATATTGGTAAATTTTGTGTTTTAGCGTTACAAAAGAATTTTTTCAGAACCATATGACGTAAAAATGGTAAATAAACATATATGGAAGTCGTGGAGGATTATGTATGCAAAATTAATATGTTATTTTTTGTTATTATTTATGTACTACTACTACTTACAATATTTTTGAAAAAAAAAATATAATTCACATTATTTATTACACGATGCTGTAGTTAAAACCTTCAATCGAAGATGTAAAGGAATTTCTGTTCAAGAACTCACCAGGGAAGTTATTATGTTATTTGCGATATCAATTTTTAAAAATAACTGCCGTATGCATAATACGTAGTCAACTTAGTACATCGATACTAGCAGATATTAAGAAAATATAATACTTTATGAACTAAAACTGTAAAATACAATAACAAAATAACTTCAACCATAGCAGCAGTCATATAAAATTTGTCGTATCTCTATTTTATAAACTGAGGAGTGCTGAGGAGAAAACCTACCTATCGGTCAATTGTATGATAGAGATAAACGAGGTTGTTAGTTATCCTGCTAAATTCTTAAATTCCCTTCAACTCACAGGCTGAGATCCGCACAAATTTTTCTTAAATATAGAAACCCGGATTATTAGATGCTGTATAGTGATACTCCACAACTGCGAATGATTGGAATTACGAATATTGTTATTGAAGCCACAATTCTAACAGGAAGAGGTAAGGGTGAGATGGTCTTCATCCCCCAAATCCCTCTGATTTCCCATCTAACTAAAAATAACAGTATATTCGATACACTGCGCCAAACTCATGGGCGTCCATTCATGGGGGCAGTTGCCCCACTCTGGCATCTGGCGTCAAACAAATTTTTTAACTTATAAAAGTTTAATCAGTTTTGATTTAATAAAATATCAAATAAATGCAATAAATTTTGACTCGGGCCAAGTGATATCACAAAAGACAATCTTAGAATACAAAAGCAACGATAAATCAGGTACAAAGTTGTAGAAGTGGTTTATAGTCAGGTTAATTATTAATGGTAGTGTTTATTTTAAACTTAAATTTAAAAAAACAGTATTTTCAAATATTTGGAAAAACGCCGATTAAGAAGTTCAATTTTATACCTACCTATCTCCTAATCTACTTTTAGTTTAAAATTAAACCAGAGCATTTTTATTTTAAACTAGCTGGCACAGTCGGCCTACCGGCCGCCTTTAATAATAATAATAATAATTTATTTCACAACAGGTAATACCCAATAACAGGAAATACAGAAACAAAATAAAATAACAATAAAACAACAATACAAAAATAAAATAGCATTATTTACAGATGTGTTGCTGTCTTCAGGTGTTCATAGGCGGCGTTTCTGGTAGTGTTGGCATTGTCCGAGTATATATTGCATAGACCCGATATGCTATTTGTGTTAGTGCACATGATATTGATAGGACACTTCCTCATTGTGTTCGTTCTGTAGTTGTTGACATAAAATAATTCATTACTACGACGAGCAGTTCTTGTTGGTAACGGTTGGATTTTGTTCAGGATGTCAGGGCAAGCAATTTTGCTATGAATTAGTCCATGCAAAAACAGCACAGATGCCACGTACCTGCGGTTGTAAAGGTATTCGAAGCTGAACTCTTTTAAAAGAGTATTGTGATCAAATCCTCGTTCGGGGTACTTACGATGGGTTTTCAAGTAGAGATACTTTAAGAAACGGCGCTGGACCGATTCAAGAAGATCCCTATATTTGTCGTAGATAGGGTACCAAATGAGTGACCCATATTCTAAAATACTCCTGACATATGCGTAGTAAACGATTTTAATGCAACGAATATTTGTGAAGTCAGTGCAGTTTCTAAAGATAAACCCAAGAGTTTTAAGAGCTTTGTTGACTGTTTTTTCTATGTGATTTGCAAATTTTAGCTGATTATCAAATAAAATTCCTAAATCTTTGTATTCGTTACATCTAATAATTTCCTTTCCAGCAATTTCGTATGGATATGTGATATTGCTTGCTTTTGTAGAATATGTCATGACATTGCATTTACTAATATTCAATTTTAGTTTGTTCGTGACGCACCAGTGCTCTATCTGATTAATAGTTTCTTGTAGTCTTAAGCAGTCATCAATTGTTAATATAGATCGAAAAATCTTCAAGTCGTCGGCATACAGTAGTGCTGGATTATCCAACATATCGATTATATCGTTGATAAATGCTAAAAACAGCAATGGACCTAGATTAGAACCTTGAGGTACGCCGGAGTATGGCGTGAATATGTCAGATGAATATCCCATGTATTCGACAAACTGTTGTCTATCGAACAGATAGGATTTCAGAAGTAAAAGTACCCGTGCTGATATAGGTACCCAAGGTTTTCAATTTTGTCATAAGAATGTTGAGATCGATTTGATCAAAAGCTTTCTGAAAGTCCATATATATATAGTGTCAACCTGTAATTTGTCGTCTAAACTCGAAGCCACACGTATTGCGAAAAACAAGCAAGATTAGTAATCGTAGATTTACGTTCGACAAATCCATGTTGGCATGGTGTTATTGATGTCTCCAGATGAGCATATATACGTTTGTATAGTATTGATTCAAAAATCTTAGAGAAATTGCACAGAATTGAGACTGGTCTATAGTTAGTGACAAGTGAAGGGTCACCCTTTTTCAATACTGGACAAATGCGAGATTTTTTCCAGATGTTTGGAAATGTTGCTGATGTAAGTATCAAGTTGAAAATATGTTTTAAGGGTGGCAAGAGTACACTTGCATAATCCTTTATAAAAGAATTTGGAAGTTTGTCTATGCCAGCAGTTTTTTTGTTTTTTAATATGTGAATTGCATCTAATATATCAATATCGGATATGTTGGTAATCTCTAATTGTGATCTATTGTTGTGTTGTGTATCATCCATTGCTGCTTCAGAGTTCTCAATTTCCTCAGAATGGCAGTAGACGCTTTTAAAGTGATTAGCAAAGGCATTAACTATTAGTTGAGGTTCGTCGTAGACAACTTTATTGTGTACTACTCGTCCTAGAATCCGTGAATTCCCTTTCTTATTTTTTGTATAGCACCAGAATTTCTTAGGGTCGCTACACAAAACGGATTCAGTTTCGGTGATATAATTTTTATACTCCACATCGATCATAGTTTTAATTGATTTTTTGAGATGACTGAAGTAAGCGTAGTGTGATGAAGTAGAAAATTTTTGGAAATTTTTATGAGATCTATTTTTATTTTTGATGGCTTTAATAAGGTCTGCTGAGAACCATGGAGGATAGCATTTGTTAGTTGGTTTGGATTTAGTCCTTGGTACTGATTTCTCTAATATGTCATAGAGTATATTATAAAACTTATCGCAGGCGTCATTGATATGCCATCTAGACCGTGTCGGATGTGGTTGTTCGGCCTTCGGCCTCACTCAAGGGTATCGCAGGCATACGTGTAGACCGTGGTTGTTCGGCCTTCGGCCTCATTCTAAGGTTCTAAAGTAGCCTATGTTTTTCGTAGCGTTGTAAATAACTTCTACACCAAATTTGGTTAAGATGGTCAAATAGAAACGTAAAGCACGTGCACGCGTATTTGCATTGTCGATCGGTTGACAGATTGACAGCATTCATTATTGTTTTTTTAAGTTGATTTTGAGTAGCCTGCCTTCCTTTAAGGAATCCCGATAATCCATTTATGCGCGTCCCATATAGGGACGCGCATGAATGGATTATCGAGATTCCTTAAAGGAAGGCAGGCTACTCAAAATCAACTTTCCTTTCCTTTGTGAATTTTTGCACTATTTCAATACAGAAACATGCGCATGGACCTACAAAATAACTGTGCCAAATTTGGTTCCGATCGGTCAAACGGTTTAGGAGTCTATAATAGGGAACATACATACATACATACATCCATTTTTATATAATATAGATGACAATTTTTATGTCATGACAATAGAAGTAAAAAAACTGCTTGTTTCTGTACAATTCCTATAAAATTAATTTGCAATTAGTAATATTGCATTTTTTAATAAATATGTAGAGCATCAGAAAACCGAAAATTTGTGTCTATAATTCCTATTAGATTAGCGATTTGTAAATAGTTTGAAACAGTTCGATTTGGAATGATTTATTTAAAGGTCAATTAGGTAGGAATTTAAGGTTTTATGTTTGATTCTGTAATAATGTGGAAATAATTGAAACAATGTTGTGTCTTTATAATAATTACAATTATTACTAGTTTGATCGCTTGGAATTTAGGAATATCTTAAAACTAGCTGAGCACGATATTCTTGCTCACGATTTTAGCTATTTTCGATATGTTTTTTTTGTAAAGTTTTGATTTTGATTAATTTTGATACGTCTATGTTTTGGCGATTATTCCTGTAAAACTGATGGCACTGTAATCACTTGACCCTGGAAATTTGCACAGGCAAGTCGCTTTTCTTTTATAAAACATAAAATTTATGAAATATAAAATAAATTAAAATAAAAGGATATTAAACAAAATGTGGAGTTTATTAAAAAAAGAAAATTAAAGAAGATATTAAGTGATAAATAATTAATTAATAATAAATTTCATTTTATGGGAATATTTTCTCGCAATTGAAAGCATCCCCCATTTGTTGAGATAAATTACAACAATATAATTTTCGGTTTTGTTTATTTACACAGGTTCCGGTTTTTCCTGCCTGTGTCCATTCTTGTGACTTTTGATCACGAGGAAACTATTAAGGTCATAACTATTACCTATATTGAACAAGAAATTATCTTTAAAATTTGTAGAATTTTGAATTTTTCTAATACTAATTTAACTGAAATTGTTAAGGTAATCTGATAGTTATCTGGAACTCTAACACCAGGTGAAAAGATCGGCCCTGACTAATATAATATTAAGTAAGACAACAAATTATTTTTCAGAGTGCAAACAGATTGATTTATTTTAAAATTATCGATTTTAATATCCAGTAAGAAATAACATAAAAAAAGACGAAAAATTACTAAAAATTAATTTTTAATAAATAAAAGCGTTCAAGGAGACGAATATTATTCCAATTAAATAATTGAATTTCACAATACCTTAATTGCTATAATTCTAATTAAAAGTTCATTATTTAAATCAATTTATGGTACCTACTCTAATCACCTTAATTAATAAACAATTTATCCTTAAACTTATTCGCGTGGTTTACGTTACAAATTTCGTTCAAATTTTGAAAGTCAAATTATATAATTATTGCTGTGCTTGATGATGTTGTAAATAATTTTTCCAACTGGAAGAAACTTGACCTATCAAATCTTTAATTTCAAGTTACTTGTTTACAAATTAAATAATTAGCGAGGTGATTTCGTAATTTAAATCATTATCAGAAACATCTTACAATTAATGAGCCAAGTGGCGCCGCGCCAAAGATAAAATCGATCAAACAAAAATGCAATCGAATTTAGACATTTATTTACTCGATACCCCACGTCAAAAGAGTATAAAAGTACAAATTTCTTTATTCAAAACTTACGTTCGCCTTGTCGCTTCATTACGTTCGTTCGCTAAGGTCATTTTTGAGAAGAATAATATAGATTATAAATCGTGCCAATACAATCGTACATTATAATATTATTCTCGTTCTTCCAAAGCCATAATTACCTTTGGCTATCGTATTTAGAGTCTATTAGTGAATATTCTTTTTTTCAATTTATAATATTAACAAAAAATATTATTTATCATACTCATATAGCTACTCCTACATGTGTATGATACGACTGAGATGAAGTAAAAAACTCGACTCGAAATAGATGTGGATGTAAACTTTTAAATCATGGAACATTGACCGTGTATGGTATCGAACAATCTGTTATTTTTTAAGCTTAAAAGCTTCTATGTAATTTCATAGCCATTGTGAAGATCGTGCAAAATTATCAAAATAAAAAAAAGCTTCATTTATCAACAAAGACATAAGGGGTAACTGACTTCGAAAATGAAATATTAACCTTACAAGTTCGAAAAACTCAATCTCTTGCATTATGGTAGTGGCCAAAAATTTCATGGGTCACGTTATTTATTATTATGGCCTGTGTGAAGGTGCCACATCTAAAATTGTTTTTCATGAAAAAAAGGAACGCTCAGCTCAAATGAATTTATTACTTTTATGCAAATTGCTTTCAAGTTCGTGGTGACTGAAAGCTTCACAATTTATTATAAACAAAAAAATTTTAATGACCATTATCATCATCAGACAAGCGTAATAGTTATGCCTAATCATTTTATTGGTTTCTAGTGTTACAAGGCAAAATAAGGGCTATTGACACGATGACATTGTAATAAAAAATTTGCATTTTGATTGGCATTGATTCTACTTTATTTGTGATTCATCAATAATATTTTCCACATTTCAAGTTTATAGAATTTCTCAAAAACATAGTGGATCCTGTTTACCATCTTTGGTATGGCACTCGTTAAGTTTTTCTGTTTAATACAAATAACTTTTCTCATAATATTTTGTTGTTATTTAAGAAAGAATGTAAAGAATTTATCAGCGTATTACGTCATTACAAATGTATAAAAATGCTATTACTAAAGACAATTTAGAACTTTACAACTTTTACAAGACACATAAATTTGAAATTTGAAGGAAAAGTTCAAAAATCATGGTCGTATTCAATAATTTTTATTGCGAAAATGTGTGGCGCCATATTGTGTAGCACACAACTCAACGAAAGATGCAAATTTCCTAGTTTATCTTTTGAAATCAACAAGAAAACTTTTGTTTACTATATTTTATTAAAATCTTTTTATAACTCGGTGTTGACGATTAGCGTTTACAGGTCACGAATATTAAATAAATTAAATTCGTTAGGTATTACCTATTAAATTTCAATTTCGCGGTGTTTAGTGGAAAATTGATTATACAATAATAAAATTTACATAATTTTTTAAGGTCTCTAAGTAATTTTAGGAGTGCTTTAACTCGGGTAGGTTTACGAACACTCATACAACGTGACACTTTAAAGGATTTCTCAATAAAGTTGTCTCGACCTTAAGATTTTCGAAAATAATGTTACGGTACCTTTTGCAGTAAATTTCCAACTGAAATTATTTCTACATCCATAGCTACCGGTTTTAACACAGATAAATTCCGAACTGAAATTTTTGATTTTTATAAATAAGGAGCTAAATTGTTCATGTATAAAATTGCATATCTTATCTAATATTTAAATTAGTTTTTTTGTTTTCTGTAAAATTTGCACATTTTACATGAAATATTTTGCTGATGTAAATCCGAAAGAATTATAAATTTTGGTATTTAAAAATGACTAATCCTGATATTTGACTGAATATTAAGTTTTCACTAATATGGTTAATTGTTTGGTTTGTTTGGTTTGTCAATATTTATTACTAAACTTTTTTTATTAAATGTTTATAAAACAAATAACAAGGTAAATTATTGCAAACATTTATGGTTAGATTGGATCGTGTGAAATGCTGTTCACTTCCAGTCCGCCCAAAGCATCGCTACATTGCTTTAAATATTACAAATTAAAACGTTTCCTTGATCTTCCCAAAAGTAAACTTTGGTTCATTTTAAACCGAGGCTAGTAGTAGATTAGAAGATCTACAAACTTCCTTTGAATTTTAACGAAAAACAATTTTTGTACTATCTGTTAAAATGCGGAAGCAAGGGCAGTGGGTCAATGGTAAATTGAAATCGAACACGAGAAATAAAAGATTAACCAATTTACAAATTGGTTACACTACGTAGGGTTGAGCAATTCACGGTTTCATACAATGTGTTCGGTGAGAGAGAATCTGGTCTTGCGACTGCTATATTACTTATCAATAAATTGTTCTTTCGTGAAATTACGAGCGCCTTAGGCGATTTCTTGAAAAGTTTTCATCGCCGAATATGTTTAAAGATTTACAACTTTACGACAAAATTAAAAAAGCTTGACTATTTATACGTAGCTTCAGGCAATATTTAAAAAAAAATTTGAGGTCAAATGTAACAAGGTAAGTTTTATGATGACAGTGACTTCGTTTTATTGGGTTTAGAATTTTATAGGCTTCGAACGAAAAGTATCGTAAAGATAGCTGGATGAGCTCATAGTCTCGGCTCCATCATGATGAAGTTAGAAAAGTATTTATAGGTCAAAATGATAGACCATAAATTTAAATAAACATAACAGATATCGGTTGATTGTTAGGATGTTAGAATAGGACATTGTGTTGTCCTGCAGGAGCAGGTTATTATGCGATTTCTATATAAGTTAATTATTTTATAATTCAATTAACATAGAAATCACAGTTAGTACATTATTGTTATATTATGCTTACGATAGGTACAAACTGTAATTTTACAATCTACATTATTACACCATTGAATTTGTAATTATTTGTGAAATTTGAATATTTTTATGTAAGACACTGAAGATAATGTGAAAAATCTTAAATTACATGCCACACAACTTGCAGTGTCTTAAAGAATAATTGTTTCTCAATCGCATTATTTAAATCGTGGTAGTTGTAAATTTGCCCTAGCAATCCACTCCGATGTTTCAGCGGATAAGCAGAAAAGGAAAGAATTTTCAAGTTTGTGGTAAGTATAGGTACCGGTTTTGAGAAAATATATTTAACACTCGACTGATATTATTTTTAGCTCAGTGTATATTTATTTAAATGTCCTAACATTAATTTCAAGAATTTATTTTCTTTTTATATTTAAAAAAAGAATGTTATTAACGTCTGTAAAGATATGGTAAAAAAATTATTATGGACGCAAGCTTCTGTGTGTAAAAAAATACTATATCGAATTTCGATCTTTATACTTATAAAAAAAATTCTAAGCTTTGATAATCACGAAAATAAAACGTGAAAATCCGCCTCCATTGTTTCGTTCATTAATTAGAGAGCATATGAGTAAAGTTCTTGTAAAACCGCTACCAAAATGAAAAAGCTTCGATAACCAAAACTATAATTATATCGTAAAATTTTAGCTTGGCGAATTAGATAAAATTTAAATCGCGACTCCTCCCTCAAGCAATAATCTAATATTAATAATTTATTTCTATTACATGTTTAGAAAAAATCACACAGTCATATTAAATTTAAATAGTCATATTTGGCTGGTAGAAATAATTACAGCAAATTATAGATATTAAATGTGATTTTATACCTCATCGAATAAATAGCTAAAATGTATTTTACAGGGTGGTCTATATCAGGGGTGGGCAACCTTTTGTATAACAGGGGCCAGAATAATATTTACGTTTCGTCCGCGGGCCTTAGTATAGTTAATGGACATATTTTTGTTACTTGTATTTTTTTCTGAAAATATAAAAACAATAATATTTATAACAAAGTTAATTAAGTACTATATTTATTTCTCTTATCATTTATAACAAATTACAGAGAAAAAAATTCGCAAAGGAAAGGAAAGTTGATTTTGAGTAGCCTGCCTTCCTTTAAGGAAGGCAGGCTACTCAAAATCAACTTAAAAAATAATAATGAATGCTGTCAAGCTGTCAACCGATCGACAATGCAAATACACGTGCACGTGCTTTACGTTTCTATTTGACCAATCTTAACCAAATTTGGTGTAGAAGTTACGATATTTACAACGCTACGAAAAACATAGGCTACTTTAGAACCTTGTAGTGAGGCCGAAGGCCGAACAACCACACCCGACACGTACCACGTTTACATGCACCCGTTAGCTCGAACTAACTCAATTCGAACTGGTTAGTCCTTTCATGTATACACTCAGGTAAAGCCATCTAAACCGCTAGATCGACCCGAGTCAGATCGAGCTAAATACCTGGACTAGTGGCTTAGACCGATCTTAAAATTGAATGTAAACGCTTAGTGCGAACTATACGCAGTGCTGCCATTGTGTCAACACAAAGTTTCAGTTGGGAACATTGCTTTCAGTTCGAACTAAAGAAAAGCATGTATACACCTGTGCGATAAAATTAAAAGCGACTAGCTTAGATCGAACTAACGTAGTTCGAGTTAACGGGTTCATGTAAACGTGGTAACGGTCTAGATGGCTAGGTAGGCCGACTGTGCCACCTAGTTATTTTAATAATACGCGAAAACTTAATTCGCGTTAAAGGGAATTTTGCTTCGCGTTATTCATAGCATTACAAGAGACAAAACAAAGTGGCGAAGACACAATAGACATAGGGGAGTTTACCTTTTTCAAAAGTGGAGGGAAAGACAGAAGGTTGGGAACTGGTTTTATGGTGAGCGAAAGTGGGAAGGAAATGGTGATTGGTTTCAAGCCGATATCGGATAGGATGTGTGTACTGAGAGTAAAGAGAATAGGAAAATAAGTATAGTTGATGTGCATGCACCTACCGAAGAGAAGGATATAGAAGTTAAAGAACAATTTTACGAGTTGTTGGAAATGGAGTATGCAAAAATACCTAAACATGACATTAAAATGATGGTGGGGGATTTTAATGCGAAGCTGGGTCAAGAAGAAACATACAGACCCACAATTGGCCAGTTTAGTTTACACAGTGAGAGCAATGAAAATGGAAGATTTCTTGTTGATTTTGCAATGGGAAACGAAATGAAAATAAAGAGTACTCACTACGAACATAAAGACATACATAAAGCAACATGGATAAGCCCAGACGGAAACACAGTAAACCAGATAGATCACGTTTTAATAGAGAGTAGGAGCGAAAATATTGTTAAAGACGTCAAGACTTGCAGAGGAGCAGACATGGATTCGGACCATTTTATGGTGAGGGTAAAGATGAAAATAGCAAAGATAAACACAACGATAATGAGAAAGCAAGTAACAAAACAGAAAAATAGAATGCAAGTCCAACTCAAAACCGAGGAACAGAGAAGAAAGTATAGAGAAAAAATGGAGAAAATTTGGAAAAGACAGAAGCACAACAAGATGTAGAACATATGCAGATAACAATTGAAAAAAGTATAATCGAGGCAACAAAGACACAAAACACAGGTACTACAAAGAGAAAAAATGAGTGGTATGATCAACAGTGTGAAGAGGAAGTTGGGAAAAGAGAGAAAATAAGGCAGGTATGGCTGGCCAATCGAAATGATGAGACGAGAAGGAATTATGAAAGACAAAGACGGGAGTGTAAAAGAGTTATAAGAGAAAAGAAAAGAGAACATCAAATAAAGAACCTGGAAGAACTGGAAGAGAAATACAATAGCAAAGAAATAAGAAACTTTTACCAGGGAGTTAAACGAATAAAGCAAGGATATCAAACAAGCACAACATTTTGCAAAGATAAAGACGGCACACTGTTGGGATCAAAGAAAGGAGTAACGAAAAGATGGGCAGAATACTTCCAAGAGTTGTTAAACGGAACAGAAAAACAAAATAAAGAGAGAGAACATGTAGCAACCGAAATGAACGACGAAAATGAGGACAGTGTGGAAATACCAAATGAAGACGAGATAAGAAAAGTGATAGCGGGGCTGAAAAATAATAGAAGTGCTGGTGAAGACGGCATACAAGCAGAAATGTTAAAATATGGAGGTGAATGTTTGCAAAAAATAGTCATCGACATGATACAGAAAATTTGGATGGAAGAAAAAATGCCTACATCTTGGAGGCTGGCACTGATATGTCCGATTCACAAGAAGGGTGATAAAACAGAATGTGAGAATTATAGGGGGATCGAACTGTTGGATGTTGGGTATAAGGTACTCGCTGCATGCATAAAAAATAGTCTACAAGAATATGCGGAGAAAATTGTAGGAGAGTACCAATGTGGGTTCAGAAGAGGCAGATCGGTGACGGACCAATTGTATGTTTTGAGAGAGGTTCAGGGAATTAGCCATGAGTTTGGTCTGGAAACACACCTAATGTTTTTGGATTGTAAACAAGCATACGACAGTGTTAAAAGAGAAGAACTGTATAGCATTATGGTAGAGATGGAAATTCCTCGAAAATTGATAAATTTGGTAAAAATGACACACGAAGGATTTGAGAACAAAGTAAGAATTAGGGGCGAGTTGTCCGACAGTTTCACAGTTGATATAGGACTGAGACAAGGTGACCCGTTGTCTGCGCTCTTGTTTAACTTTGCGTTGGAAAGTGTAATACGGAAGTCGGGTTTAAACAGACATGGTACAATTTTTAGAAGACGACAACAGGGCTTAGCTTTTGCGGATGATCTAACAATCATGGCAAGAACAAAGAAGGACATGCAAGAATTCACAAGAAAATTGTTAGAAGCTGCTAAGAGAATTGGTTTGGAAGTGAATGAAAACAAAACAAAATACATGAACTGCAGTGATAGAAATTTCGAGGAAAAGAAATATATAAGCATAAGAATGGAAGATAAAACCGTAAATTTTGAAGAAGTTTGTTGCTTTACGTACCTGGGAACGGTGATAACAAGAAAACCGGGACTCGGCGAGGAGATCAAATCAAGAATGGCTGCGGGCACAAGAAGTTTTTTTGCTTTGAAGTCGATCTTTAATAGTAAAGTGTTTTCTAGGTCAGTGAAAGTAAGAATATACAAAACAATTATAAGACCATCGGCTATGTACGGATCGGAGGTGTGGACACTGAGAAAGAGAGATCAAGGGATGCTGGAAGTGTGGGAGAGAAAAGTATTGAGGAAGATTTACGGTGGGAAGTGCGTGGACGGTCAATGGTTTATACGGTCAAACCGAGAACTAGCCGAGATGTACGGTCAACCAAGCATAGTGGCGTGTGTGAAGGCACAGAGATTGAGATGGTTGGGGCATCTGGTGAGGATGAATGAGGACAGAACCCCAAGTGAAATTTGGAATTTGACATTCGGAGGCACAAGAAGAATGGGTAGACCGAGGAATCGTTGGAAAGATGAAGTGCAGGAGGATCTAGATGTAATTGGTATGGAAAATTGGAGAGAGTGTGCTCGTGACAGGAGAGAATGGAAGATGATGATTGATAAAGCCATGGGCCTTCTAGGCCTGTAGGGCTAACATACATACATACATACATAAAAAATTCAGGTATCAAAATCTAATTCGCGTTATTCTGAATTCGCGTACATCGAACTCGCGTACATGGAGGGTCTAGTGTACTTTTCAATTTACTTTTTACAATACTTTTTAATTTAAATAAGACGAATTATATCGAAAATTAAACTGTAGATCTCTCCTTTTTCCTTATGTTAGGTACCTACTAACCTAATCCTTTTCTTTAAAATTTTTGTTTTTGAAAATATTTATTTATTATTTCTTCTAAAGATCTCGCGGGCCGGATTAGAACTTTACGCGGACCGGAGGTTGCCCACCGTTGGTCTATATTTTGGAAATATTTAAAAATACGTAACTTCGTCGCAGCAAAATTTCAGGCAAGTAAAAGGTGAAGGGCATAATTAGGATACGGGAAATTAAAGTAAGTAATTTAAAATGTCATCTACTTATAGAGACGATTACGTAAGAATGATGTGCCACACAAATAAGTAAATGAAAATTTATTAATTTGTCAATAATTTATTAGTTGTAAATGATTTTTTTATTAAACTTTTTTTGTTATACAAGCACCATTTAAATCAATAAATTATTCCAAATTCAATGGTATTATTATTTATCAAGTGGCACATAATCCTCGATTGCCTTTTTTAATAACTTTATTGAAAAACCGAGGAAAAGGTTCGTTATCATGCAAATCGGAGATATTAAGTAGGTCTTCCGAAGTTTCTGAAGGTTGATTGCTCCTGCATATTTTGAAAAAAAAATTATAATTACTTATTTTATCATAAATAATAGCAAATAACTTATTATTTTTTCAAGGTAGGTGTATTTAATTAAAACAAAACAAATATGTTATAAGAGCGATAGTCAGTAAAAGCTTCATTCAGTAATAACAGGGGCGGACTTATAATAAGGAGAATGCGGACAATTCCGCATGGGCCGGTCCTCCTGAAGGCCGTTTTAATGTTATTTTTAAAATTTTTGATTTATGTTGTGCCAAAATTAATTAAAAAGCTATTAATATAACCTACTTCTATTTTCGAAGCGAAAAATTGTAGTCAATATGTGGAGAACGAGAACTGTTTTTTACAGATTTTCATGCGTTTATTTTATGAACAACCAGAATAGTTTCAATTTTATATATTTTCTATATTAGATATTTAATTTCTATCTTTTAATAATTTTTATTTTTAAGCAATTTTCTTTTGTTTTCAATTTTCATTGTCAAATTTTCAAGGATTGTGAAGGATATATTTCTGAATAAAAATAACTACAAACATATGGCCGGAAATTTGATAATAACGCATTATCGAGCTTCTGTTGTAGTAGTGAAAATGTGGGAACCGTTCACGTTTGCTGAACTCTCCAATATGCACCTGGTGTATGGAGGTGTATGGGCAACTCAAGGACTGCTGAGAAGTTATACCATGACAGGTTTCCAACAATTGATCATCATCATCATCCGTGGCCCGGGACATTCGCAGTCATCAATAAATAAATTATTTAAATAAATGTTCAATAAATGATACAATAAACTTCTTTTTAGATGGACAAGGAAATTTTTTTAAAAAAGAGTTTTAAAAAAATCCTGAAAGTGGCTTATAATAAAATCAAATAGAAGACCAGTTTTTAAAGGCTAAATCGATCCAAGCAACAATTGGATTTTTATTCAATTTTTTAATAGTCGTCAGTTTTCATATTTGTAAAAATGGAGCAACTTGAACACCGCGCTATGATAAAACTTTTAACAAAAATCTGATGTGGCCAGCACATGACTTCCCTATAAGGAATCATTCCTTTATCGCAGTTTTGCCAAAAAAACAATCAATGTGAGTTACTAAAACCAAAATATCGTGGGGATCGCAGGGCAGTGGCAGATTCCATGATTTCCTAGCATAGAAATTTTATAATTCAGACGATAGTATCACCATCTTTCCAAAGGCCCAGCAACTAAATTTAAGTTCTGTTTTGCTACTATGACGTTATTTCAATCTGGATCTCGACTTTTCGTTCTCAAATGATGCCAAATTTTATTTTCACAACTTCATTAGGTATATAGTCATGCATATAACGAAAATGGGTCATTTTCCGGGTTACTCGGATCAGTTTTGCTGAATATTTGTTATAAATCGTTTTATAGTATAAAGAATTCCCAAAAATTCCTATTTCAAGTGACGTCAAGCGGTGGTAACAAATCTGCAATTTTGCAATTTTTTTTCGATTTTCGTCGAAATCGGACCCCAGCATTTAATTAAATTATTAAATTTGTTGTATTATTAAATTGTATTTTGTTCATTAAATATATTCTATATATTTATTTATATATTTATAGAAAATTTTATTTGCTTTAATTTTGATTAAAAAATAAAAATTCATCAATAAAATATTTATCATAACATATTGAAGAAAAACCATTTCGTTCTTCAAGTAAAGTGCTACTTCCGGTTTAGGGATTTGCTCCAAAATCAAATGGTGCTTTCGTATACCGATTAAAGTGTTAAATATGAAATTTGGTTACTATATAACAATTCGTTCCTGAGATATTGAAGAAAAACTATTTCGTCCTTCAAGTAAAGTGCCATTTCCGGTTTAGGGATTTCCTCCAAAATCAAATGGTTCTTTCGTATATTGATTAAAGTGTTAAATATGAAATTTGGTTACTATATAACAATTCGTTCCTGAGATATTGAAGAAAAACTATTTCGTCCTTCAAGTAAAGTGCCATTTCCGGTTTAGGGATTTACTCCAAAATCAAATGGTTCTTTCGTATATTGATTAAAGTGTTAAATATGAAATTTGGTTACTATATAACAATTTGTTCCTGAGATATTGAAGAAAAACCATTTCGTCCTTCAAGTAAAGTGCTACTTCCGGTTTAGGGATTTCCTCCAAAATCACATGGTGCTTTAGTATACTGATTAAAGTGTTAAATATGAAATTTGGTTACTAGATAACAATTCGTTCCTGAGATATTTAAGAAAAACCATTTCGTCCTTCAAGTGAAGTGCTATGTACTTCCGGTTTAAGGATTTCCTCCAAAATCAAATGGTGCCTTTGTATACCGATTAAAGTGTTAAATATGTAATGTGGTTACTATATAACAATTCGTTCCAGAGATATTGAAGAAAAACCATTTCGTCCTTCAAGTAAAGTGCTACTTCCGGTTTAGGGATTTCCTCCAAAATCACATGGTGCTTTAGTAAACTGATTAAAGTGTTAAATATGAAATTTGGTTACTAGATAACCATTCGTTCCTGAGATATTCAAGAAAAACCATTTCGTCCTTCAAGTGAAGTGCTACTTCCGGTTTAAGGATTTCCTCCAAAATCAAATGGTGCTTTTGTATACCGATTAAAGTGTTAAATATGAAATTTTGTTACTATATAACAATTCGTTCCAGAGATACAGAACTTACAGACATTTTGCGTTACATACATCCATACAGACATACATACAGACATCATTGCGAAAGTAGTCAAAACGGATTCAGAAATGCTCAAAACGGATATTTCCGTTAAAATATCGACATCGAATTTTTTCATGATTACAATACTTCCTTATAGGGAAGTAATAAAAAGGGGTTAAAGTGCAAAAGAAATACAAAATAATATGCTTGAAGAGTATAAGGAATCTTCACCGTCACCAAAAACAATTTCAAGTGGATACGGATTTTCAAAACATCAGGAGAGGAAAATTCGATATGGATTCATTTTTATGATCCCGAATTCAAACAAGAGCCTATACAGTGGATAGAAAAGGGAAAACCGCTACCTAAGAAGTTCAAAACTCAACCGTCCACTGGCAAGATTATGGCCACAATTTTTAGGATGTCGAGGGAATTCTGTTAATTGATTTACTGTGTCGTAAAGAGAGTATAACATGCATCTATTATGCAGGATTATTACAGAAATTAAAGGAAGCTATCTAAGAAAAAAGAAAGGGCAAAGTGAAACAAAAAGTTTTGCTTCTCCATAACAGTGCACCAGTTCACAAATTGAAAGTTTCACAAGCTGCTATTAAAGAGTGTGGTTTTGGTAAAATAAATCACCCACTTTACAGTTCAGGCCTGGGTCCCTAGCAACTACGGGGGATGAAATTTAATATGATGAAGAGCTGACGTGTGCTGTGAAAAGCTATTTTGCTAAAAATGCTGCTAGCACATTCCGAATGGGCCCTGAACCTACTTACGGAATTTCACATAAATCGATAAGGAAAGGATTAGAGACATCCTATGAAAACAACACTTCACTTACTGAGCGAGCCTTCCTGGACTGTTCGGATGTTTAAGTGAGTCCAGGCTTGCCTTTCGATGGCCTGCACCCTATTTTTTATTGTTATGATGGAAAATCATTAACACAGGGGGACCGACTGCTTTACGTGCCCTCCGAAAGCAAGTTTACACTAAAGTAAAAAATAACATTTACAAGTGTTTAAAAATTTAAAATTTAATAGACTTACAGTTTTGAGTAATTGATAATCCAAAAATTCATCAAAAGACAATCCTAATTTCAATAATTTGTGTTGGAATTGGTGATTGTCATAGTAAGGAGACGAAAGTGAATTACCAGTGAGAATACAATAACTTTATACATAACTGTAAAATGTATATATAAACTTTTTATCTGTTGAAATTAATATTAAAATGAACTTTAAAAGTTAACCAGTTATTTAATATATTATAAGTAATTTTTAACACTATAATATAATAATAATAATAATTAAATAATTAATTACGAATAGAAAATTATTTTATTTTTTTATTGTTTAATTAACTGGTTAACTTTTAAAGTTTATTTTAGTAATGTTGTTGACGTTAAAATATCCCATTTGATAATTAATAAAACCCAAACTTCGCAAAGCTTTTATGGAAATATTTTTGTCCTTAATGAAAAGTGCGAAGAAAATAGACAAATTATACGAAAGCTCTCAATTCTTAAATATTGTTTGATTGGCGAGAGAAATTCGAACGAAATGTTGAGAAAAAGTCGGTGTAAACAAAGTCTATCTGTATAAAGTATACTTCTCGAATGACTCTAGAAAATATGAAATCAAAGATAACAAATTGATGGTCGTAGACCGATCAGGAAAGAACCCATGCTGGTTTTTGATAATATAATTATAGCTGAAGAATAGATCATTGGAATCTGCAAAGCAGATATGTTTGTAACACAGCATGCATCCCAAAAAAACATAAACAGTCAGGACCGTCTTGAGAATCAGCTTAAAATGTAAAACTAGCAATAAAATTATTATGAAATTCGAAAATCCCAACTCCTTGTTCATCGATATGAAATTAAAATTATAAAACATCCCGTGTTATTCACGTACATTTGTATAAGCGCAATTAATAAATGACTTAACTTGAACTGATAATATTGTAATTATGACATTTAGATTGATCCATCAAGGTAGATCCTGTTTATTTTATAGGTATAGAATTTCCATATAAAATAAGAGAAAAATTTAATTTCTCTTATGTAAATGCAAGAAAAATGAGTTTGTATGTATATTACTTGTGACAAACCTCAAGACAATTTAACCTATTTTAATTACAACTTACATAATTTTATGAAAATATCAATGAATAAATCTAAGGTTACTAAAGGAATTGTGGGAAATGTATAATTATGATACATTTTTCTTACCATATTAGTTTCATAATGCATATTGGGCGAAATGCTGACGCATACTCTGTAGGATTTCGCCTTCCAATGCAATCATAATTAAAATGTTAATCACTATTTTATGCAATATAACAATAATTTTAGTACTAATCAATTTCATTCAATTAGAACATTTTTTGACGATTTCTCACGCAACAATTTTCCAACTATTCCAATAAGAACCTTCAACTTGGAAAAGTTTAAATTTTAACGTCCATAAAAATTATGATAATCATCTTTCTGGTTTGTATTTTTTTCCACTTCCTTGAGTCTAGTGGTTGTTCAAATTTAAATTCACGTTTGGGCGGCAATGAACAAATGGTGTAAATTGCCTTGATTATTAATTTGCATATTAATAAAAAAAATAGATTTAAACAAAGCATCTGCCGATGTGGTGGTGAAAAATTTGTGATAACAGTGCCGCTTATTTTAAATTTAAATTTACTACAAATCCAATTTGTAAGAAGTCGGAAGTGTATAAATATTTTGACTTTAAAAATCCTTGATTGCGGCAAAATTAATTAATTATTAATCGAACGTTCGATAAATAAGTAACGATTAAATCATAAGAAGATGCTGTGAGATACATTTTAATTATTGAATTTTAATTTTGAAATTGCTCTATAAATTTTATTCTAATGGGTATGGCACCGTTAATAAATTATTATCGGTCGTCTAATTAGCAAAGCGAATTAACGTTTAAACTTTTTAATACTGATATTATCAAGGTTTTTTTTTAATTACTGTTACTCCTAATACTACTGCGTTTAGAAGAATTTTGTTTTCCCATCTTTTTTTTCATTAAAAAAAGACTTAGTGGTCAGCCTTCACAAGGTAAGCTTGCTATATGGAATCCATTCATCAAGCTGTAGTTTGACTAACAACATTATAAATATTTAAAGATATTAAATCGATAGGAAAACGATGAAAATAAATAAAAGTTATGTATAATTAATTAGTCGAACATTTATCCGTAACGTTATTACAAAAATTATAAATTAATAAATTTACTGATAAGTAAATTGCAGCACGAAAATGAATACATTTGCGAACTTTCTGGTTCTAGTTTCCAAAAAAACATAATTTTTTTAAACGAAATGTCTTAATTTAAATTTAAAAAAATAGCAATTAATGGTTATTAATACAAGCCATTTAACACATCTTTACGATCTCGATTAGATATTTTATCAGATGAAGATGACGTTAGATGGGTAATAAATTTTGAAATAATTTCTAAACGAATGCTTTTAATATGTCGCAAAATTATTTAAATAGTGACGAAACGGAGACGCAAAGGAGACAATTTGCTTTAATTCCTCTGTTAAATTCCTAAATATTTAATTTATTGGGTAATTTAGAGAAACTTAACAACAAGCCATAGATGTATCAATTTTTTACGCGAAATTAATTATTTAAATATTTATTAAGTGGTAATTTACCTGAAGAAACCTTGCAAATGTATTACACGGAATGGTTTTGTTTTCAAACATCAAATCAAAAACAGGATTAAGTTGTTGATATGGAAGAAAGAAAGAATAATGAGAAATGTTAATTAATTTATGTTAGAGGAAATAATTCATCAAGAATTGTAATAAAAACGATAATAAAATTACAGATCATTCTCATTTTTAGTTTAGTTTTTATTTAAACTGTGATCTTGACATTTTCGCTAAAGGAATTTGTAGATTTTGTTTATTTCTGATGCTTTTCAAAGCATAAATATTAAATATATTAGAGCGCTTCTTACATTATTTTATCGCATCCGCATTTGTATAAATATATTTTCCATGCTTTTAATATCAATAATTTATTTGAATTCTTATGAATTGACGAACAAACCGAGAAAATGCTAATTAAATATTAGCTTCTCCAAGAAAAACTACTATTTTACACTTCGACGGTTTAATTCGTAATAAAAAATTACAAATACAAGACTAAATATAAAATTCGTGTCCGTGCTATTTTTTAACTTTACTTCCAGTTAATAAAAAAATTTTATTTAAGGTAAAACACCATTTGTATAAATCTTCAATATAAAATAATAATATGTAAAATATTCATATTATAAAAAAAATTAACAGGATAAAATTTTACTTGAGAGGTATATAATTATTATTTAACTGAAGGTTTTTAGAATTTTAGGATACAGGAGCCAAGTGTAACGTTCTCAATGCCCGTTATGGTTCTTCTTGGTTTTTTTAATTACTTACAGTAATTATTTTATTCCGATAGAATACGTTATACCCTGTACATCGTATTTTTCAATTTAAAAATGCATGAAAAGTTGATAACACGACAAATCGTGAGAGAATGTGGCGAGCGATAAGAGGCTTTTTGACACGATTCGCTTAAATGGTAGATAGCTATTTAATAGTTGAAAATTAAAAAAGCAAATTTTATTAATTAAGTAATTAGTTTTTGTGAAAATTGTTGTTATTCCAATAATATTGATTCACACCCATCACTTGGCCTAATAATTTTGGATAATCATTCTGATCTGGGACGAAATTTACGCAAATTTGGAAAGCAAATCGTATCATCGGCTGATCCGTTTGTCAGTGGAATTTTCGAAAGTTTTCTTTACCACGAGTAACATGAAGTTGCCTTTTGTTATTTGGATAAAGCTAAAGTCGTATCAGTCGACGTTTTGATTCAGTAGCGCCTCCGAGGTCTTATCTCCAATAGGATTCCTGGACGAGCAAGAGCCATACGAAAACCTAAATTCCATTTATTCCGGATAACAACATAATTGCTGAGTCGTTGCAAACTTTAGCCAATTTCTATTTTTTTGTTATCATTACGCATTGGAACAGCTGACTGTTTTTTTTTTGGTAACTAATTTGTGCATTTGAATACGTTTGATTGTAGGACCTTAGGAAAGATTATTATTTGGATTGGCATCTGGCGAAGCAGAGCTCTGTGGAGGTCCAGGATGTTCTTGCCAAAGATAAGGGGTAAGTCCGTATTTAAGTAACAGATTGGTTGTTGAGATTGCTGTTGGCTGTGACCGCAGCTTTGTTTAAGTTTTTTTACAAGCATTTCTGTTTTTGCTTGCCAGTAAATTGGCTTAGTTGGGGACGGATCAGTAATTGCGGTCCAGGAACTGGACTTAAGCCAGTTGAGATCGATTAGCGATTCCGAATTCATATTTCATATCCTGTGTTTGCGACTATTAAGTCGAGTATTTTGTTATAGTTTTTGTACGTTTTTACCATCTATCACTGAACTATTGGTCGAAATTAAATTACCGTTCTCACCTATATGGCGTTTTATTTCGGCCTGGCGCCCATTAAATTATTTTCTTTTCAGCTGTTGTTCCAGGAATAAATCACTGGAAAATCGAGTATCGGACCTACGAATATCCCCGCTCTCGGTCTGTGGTTCGAAAAGAACAGAGTTTAGCCGCCCGATTTTACTACGGGCACAAGTGGCAATATTTGTGCAGATATAAGCTCGAGGTTACGGACCCCTAAGGGTGTCCGCTCCAAATAAATTGAAAATTTCCTATTGCAAAGAGGAAGATTTATATAGCTTACTGATATAATTTAAACCTGCGAAGGTATTATCAAAATTTTGAGTAAATCGAATTTTAAGTTTGCTAATTTAACGAGATTCTGTGGCGCGTCGCTCATTTTGTGGTCGGTCCGTGCGTAATGAATGACCCTAACACTTAGAGTATTCCGCACCGGCAGATGCAGCTCGACTCTCGTACATGTAACATCGATTATTTTTTGTTTTTAGGCGATTTTTTGGGGGTGAAACGTAATAGTTTACTGCCCCATACCGCAATTATACTTTTTAATGCTATTTCGAGGTTCTCTCACATCCCGGTTTCATTTTTCCCGGTTTTCTTCTCATACGCTTCTCGTATGTTTAGCCTTGTAACCAGAGTCAAAACCGCCCTGGAGGGGTGTAACGCGGAGCGGAGCGGAGCGGCGCCCCGTAAGGGTAGGTTTTGACGATGGATCACCCTCCTTAACGAATGCACACCCCAAAATTAGAAGGAAAAAAAATTTTAATATTTTCACTTTTTCGGCAATACACGGGTTATTTTCCATTTTTTTGATTATATTTATTACTAATATCCACTAATCACACCCCCATCTATCCTAATTTAAAAGAAAAATTGAAATCGGAGCGAAAAAATTTTACGCATTTTCAAGGGACCACGGGCTAACGATGCACATCGACCGGGGTCTACCGCATACTCGATGCTACTTTCCCGTACTTTTCAAATTGATTTTTCTCGAAATTTTGATAATACATTCGCAAGTGAAATTTTTACAGTATACTTTATAAACCTTCCTCTTTGCTATAGGAAATTTTCAATTTATTTGGAGTGGACACCCTTAGGGGTCCGTCCCCAAGCTCGATTATTGGCACACAAGGAACCGTATAATTCTTAATTTTTAGTGCAGATCGAGACACTTTAAACGGCCCTTGAAGATGACAGTTGAACCCTACTATAATTTAAGAAGTTAAGAATAATAATTTCCACAAAATACAAAATAAAATAACCCCAGGCGATTATTTGAGTGACATTTAAACCCAAAATTAATTATATTTACGCGAGTAGCAAGTCTTCTTCAGGACTAAATTTCACACTTACATTGCTGCAAAGAAAAGAATCATAATCCATTTTTAAACTATTGATCTTTTATTCGCATAGCACTGTTACGCGTTTCCTTTTTAAATGCGTAAAGCATTTAAATGGTAAAATTTCCACAAGCTTCGAATTTTAAGGACCTACAACAATGGAGTACCATAAGATTGATACAGATCAATGGATACTTAAATATCTATAATTAATTACGTCGCTTTTTGCTACTCTGATTCTCTGAAGTCTTAACGATTAATTTTTTGAGGTGGATTAATCCTCATCTTTCTTTATTACTATAAAACTTAACTCATCCACATCAGAGTATCGATGTTTACCGGAGATGAAGAACATCTGAAGATAGCAATTGTTATGTATCGATATTCGTTGTAGACATTTATTTATTTAACAACACAACTAACACTTCTTCGATAAACTTATAAAGCCTATCGCTTATATAGTATTAATATTCTCTAGTTGGTACTACTTAAGAATGTTAATCCCATACATTACATTTCTCCCCTTTAATTGTTGAACCGTTCCGGGGGACGTGATATCCGACTTGACCTTCTGATTTTGACCACTGAAGGCGTGTCTGGTTTCCTCTGTTCCGCTTCGTCCACTTCTGTTGGCATGGTTAACATTTCTTGCGCTGAATTGTTTCGACGTACTTCAGTAGCGGGTTCTTGAATTCTAACCATTTCCAAAGTGGTTGTTGGTATTTCCTTTTCTGGTACTACTAACCTTGGTTGATTATTATCGATTCTCATTTCTTCCGTTTTCGGTGATTCGGTTTCCTGCTGATCTCTTGGTGCCTGAACGCTAGGCTGTAATTCTCGTTCGCTACTTGCTGTATTTGTAACTCCTTCTGGTGCACTACGTAACATGTCCTTGTGCACATGTTTTATAATGCCGTTCAACAAAACCAAATACGTATTGAAACTTATAACTCTTACAATTTTACCTTTTTCCCATTTCACACTATTACGATCATTTTTATTTTTAACGAACACTGCTTCTCCATTAGCATACAGCTTTGTATTTCTTACCGCTATTGCCTTTCCACTTCTTTTAATATCGACAATACCTTGTCCATTCAACGCAGGCTTGATTAGATCAAATTTAACACGCGGTTTCATACGTAGTACACTTTCAGACGGACAAATCCCCGTTACGGTGCTAGGGGTATTTCGATACGCGAATAAGAAGTGTGCCAACCGTTCTCTTACTTCACCTTCTGTTAATCGCTGTACAGTTCTCGGCATGGCTTTCTCCAATGCTTTTTTAACAGTTTGTACCCCTCTTTCTGCTAAACCATTTGATTGTGGGTGATACGGGGGCGATTTAACTGGCTTTATGCCATTCGATTGGCAAAATTTAACGAATTCTTGACCGCTGAAGGGAGGCCCATTGTCTGAGACTAGTTCCATTGGTAATCCCACGACCGATATAATTTCCTTCAACGCTATGATTACTTCTTTTGCTGTTGTTCCCCGATTTAAAAACTTTACATCGATCCATTTTGATCTACTATCAACGAATATCAGAAAATTGTAATTGAATTTGTGAAATAAATCGATATGTACTCTTTGGAAATTATTATTTGCGCTTGGCCATGGTCGTAATGGCGCATCCGTTCTATTATTCTGCGTTTCCTGACACCTCTCACACAATGCGATAAACGTTTCTATATCTTCGTTCATTCCTGGCCACCAACAATAGGAACGCATCAACATTTTCGTTCTTACGACGCCAATGTGTTGATCGTGAAATAGTTCGAGCACCGACCGACGTAATCCTTCCGGTATGACCACCTTATTGCACCAAATAAGACAATTCGACTCCACTGATAGTTCTTGCCGTTTTGCGAAATAGGGTTTGAATCTTCCATCTTTGACTGATTCCGGCCAACCCTTCCACGTGAATTCCAATACTTTCGTTATAACTTCGTCAGATCTGGTTGCCGCTGCTACATCTAAATGACTGAGTGGTACACTTTCGACCGCACTAAACGAATATAGTGCTTCTGGAACGTTAGTAGTTTCTTTTGTTGGCAATCTCGATAAGGCATCCGCATTACCAATGCTTTTTCCTTTTCTATATTCTATCGTATATCTATACCCTGATAGAATTATTGCCCATCTTTGGAGACGATTCGCTGACGTTACTGGGATTCTTGAATTGCTGCCAAATATATACTGTAACGGTTGATGATCTGTTACTAACGTAAACTGTCGTCCAAACACAAACTTGTGAAATTTCTTGACAGCAAACATTATCGCTAATGCCTCTCGTTCGATTTGAGAATATCCCTTTTCTGCATTTGATAGCGTCGACGAAGCAAACATTATCGGTTTATCTTGACCACGAACTCGATGACTTAACACTGCCCCTACTCCATACGAGCTGGCATCACACGTTACAATTAGGGGTAATTCGGGATCATAATGTACCAATATTTTATCCGTTAATAATAATTCTTTACTTTGCTTGAAACTTGCTTCACACTCATTCGACCATAAGAACGGTACCTCCTTTTTACACAGATCGTATAATGGTTTCAATTTCGACGATAACATAGGTATAAACTGGCCATAATAATTTAAAAGTCCCAAATATGACTTCACTTGGGTTACATTGCTTGGGTTGGGAGTGTTTTTAATAGTTTCCAACTTGTCTTTACACGGACTTATGCCCGACTCGTGTATCATATGTCCCAGAAATTGTATCTCCGATTTGAAAAATTCACATTTCTTTTTGTTTACTTTAATGTTGTATTTTTGCAATCGTTGTAACACTTTGATAACGTTCTGGTGACAATCTTGTAACGAATTCCCTGAAATTAAAATATCATCAAGATAACATTTGGTGTTCCGTAACCCCGCTAGTACCGACTCCATAAACGCCTGAAAAATACCTGGTGCCGAACTGACCCCATACGTTAATCTTGAAAAACGAAATAATCCCAAATGGGTATTTATCGTGAGTAATTCCTTTGATACGTCATCGACTTCTAATTGTTGATATGCACCCTTTAAATCCAATACTGTGAAAAACTTACTTCCACTCAGTGAAGCATAAATATCCGCTGGTATCGGTAACGAACAACAACTGGTTTCCAAATTTGGGTTCAACGTTCGTTTGAAATCAACGCATAGTCTAACTTCTTTGTTATCTTTTTTTGGCACTACCACTATGGGACTTGCCCAATTACTGTGTTCCACTTTTACCAAAACTTTAGACTGGATCAACCGCTTTAGTTCTTCTTCTACTTTTGATTTTAATGCGTAAGGCATCTCGTACGCCCTATGAAACACCGGTCTTACGTTTTCTTTGAGTCTAATACTGGCTGTAAACCCCTTGATTGGCCGCGACATGTTTTCATCGAATACACTTGCAAATGTTTTTTCTAACTCAACGCTTAATCTTTCATTACCACCATTTATGACTACTTCATTTCGGTTAATTTCTTCCACTTTCGCGATTTGTTCACCTAACCACTTTTGCCAACCCGGTTTTATTATCGACAACCAATTTCTTCCTAATAACGGCGAAAATTTGTTCTTACTATCGATTAAAACTAACGGCAACCTTTCGTACCATTTTTCATTTATACATACATTTACTAGTGTTTCTCCTATAATTTTAACTGTTTCGCCAGTGACTACTCGGAGTTTAAATTGGACTGGATAAATTTCACCTAATTCCCGTAACTGCTTAAAATCTTCTATATGCAATACCGTTCTACATGCCCCTGTGTCAACTTCAAATTCGAAATCAAAATTTTCTATACACGCTTTTACCATTACGGAACCTACGTTACGTGCCTTTCCCAAGTGTTTTAGGTATGACAAGAATTCCTCCTGCTCCTCTTCAACTTTAGCTACATTCTTCGATTTCTTGCAAACATATTTGGTGTGACCTTCCTTATTGCATATATGACATTTCCAATTTATCGCCGGACAATTGATCGGATCGTGTTTCCTTCCACAACGAAAGCAGATGTTATTTGATGGATCTGCTTGTGACTTGACGCTACTCTGATTGTTTCTATGGACTTTTCTTCTGGACATTTGATTAACTTGTATTTCACCATGAATCATTTGCCTTTGATTTTCCGTTGCTTCGTCATTGATCGCGATTTCACATGCCCTGTTAAACGTTAAGCTTTCTGCTTCGCCAAATAGTTTCTTTTGCGTATCCGCGTTAGAGAGCCCACATACCAACCGATCTCGTAGTGCTTGGTCTAAAAATGTTTCGAATTTGCAATCTCGGGCCAAGTCTTTCAACGCTGAAATAAACGTTTCCATCTTCTCCTTTCCATCTTGTTTACGATTGTAGAAGTTGAAACGTTTTACAAATATACTTGTCGTTGACTTGTATTTTTCGTTTAAAGCCCTTACTATTTCGACATATGTTTTTCCCTCAGGTTTATCCGGATATAACGCATTCTTTAATATTTTATAACTTTTAGCGCCCATACATGCCATTAGGCACGCTACGTGTTTTTCTGCCTTGACATCATTTGCTACGAAATGGAATCTTAATCTCTCTTCCCACGATTCGAAATCTTCAATATCTTCATTGAATTCTTGGATTTTTGCCATTTCTTAGTTTTTCTTTGGGTACGCTCCGTTTCTCGTCGCCAATGTTATGTATCGATATTCGTTGTAGACATTTATTTATTTAACAACACAACTAACACTTCTTCGATAAACTTATAAAGCCTATCGCTTATATAGTATTAATATTCTCTAGTTTTTTTTTTCCTGTTTTCTCTCAAGAGAGAGAGAGTATATTCATGCAATTCGATACAATCTTAACAATAAAAAAACTTAAAACTTAACAATAATTGATTAAACTAAAATGGTGGTGATGAATGTTGGTGAAATTAATGTTGATGAATTAAATATGATAATTAATAACTGGATAAATATTAAATTATAACTAGAAAGACAAACGAGCATTACAACGGCAGCGGGTAAAAGACAAAAATTAAAATTTAAGATAAATTTGAAGTTGTTTGAATTTTAATTTAAATTTAAATTTGAACTGGGTTTGGTTAGTTTAACAGTTTTTTTTTATTTATGTAACATCAGTGGGGCATAAATCCATTTTAGACAGACTAAGGGGGGGTGTTAAATTGTTTTAGAGTGTTGATAATTGATTTACAGAAAGTTATAAAAATTTGGGTGATGAATTTATTTGATATGATTTCAGAAATTGTAAAAGGTGAAATATTTAAAAAGGAACAATGTGAAGTGTAGGTATGGCGTTGTTGGACGTATTTCGGGCAGGAAGACAATAAATGATGCAGAGTCTGCCTACTTTTTGAATCGCAGGGGCACACGTCAACAGGACTGATCTTGAATCTGTATAGATACTCGCGCGCAAACGAGTGACCCGTCAATACCTGCGTCATTTCAAAGGAGGTATCAACGGCACTTCGGAACAAGCGAACATCATGTAGCGTAGGTAAATGCTGCCGGGTGGTCGAACCTTGGACGGCATTTCTGTACTCGGTATCCCAAGTACATGCCGCCTCAAGACGAATCACCCTTCTTGCATAGCTAAGAGGGAACTGGTTGTATGCCATGCGACTGTGTGAAACAGCCGCATCTTTGGCACATTGGTCTGCAACCTCGTTCCCTTCAATGCCGCAATGAGCCTTTACCCATGCAAACCTGATGATCGTTTGGTCCTTCAGTTTGAGCAGTGAACGATGGATGGAGGTGACCAAAGGTACGGTGCTACTCCTATTAGCGATGGTAACAAGCGAAGAGAGGCTGTCGGAGAAAATACACACTGAGTGTAACCTCCTGGGGGAGATCCAAGTCAGGGCGGCGTCAATCGCATATAACTCGGCTTGAAACACGCTACAAGTACCGTTTAACCGGTACTTGTGGGTCTCTTGCCGAGCTTCACGGTATATGACGATTGCCGCGCCGACCTCCCCACCTTCCTGCTTGCTGCCATCGGTAAATATAGCAACATCGACCTGGTCGCATATTCGATCGACTTCCAGCGAGTCGTTTGCTTTTACGAAACTGATCGTTTGTCTATAGCGGGGATGTAACATCTCCGCTGGCGACGTACGATTTTGCAAGACGACGTCGTCCGGAAGTCGATCGAAAGTACCATCCATTTTCACTTGCTCTACCCTTGCCACCTCCTTTATCCTTAGCTCGATTGGAGTAAATCCAGCTAAGGCCAACGCAGATATTGCCGAGACCGTATGAAATGCGCGCGTAGCCCTGACGGCGAATGCCCGCTGAAAAGATCGCAACCAACCCAGCACGTACTTGTATCTTAGCACTCCACTCCAAATAAAAGAACCGTAAGTAATGGTCGGTTCGATGACCGCGTGGTATATTGTCTCCACATTTCGTGGATTAATACCCCACGTGGGCCGTACGAACCGACATAAAGATTTAAAAATTTTGTTGGCTTTGACTATGATGTGTCGAACGTGTTCATTGAATTTCAAGTGTTGATCTAAAATAATACCTAGAATTTTAATGTGAGGCTCATAAGTCAAAACAGTGTTGCCGAAGGAAATTCTACAAAATTTGGTTTTTGGAGTGAAGGCTATTGCTTGAGTTTTCGGAGCGCTAAATGTTAATTTAACACCTGCGCCCCACTCACTGATCGCAAGTAGAGCTGCGTTGGCACGACTTTCCATCTGCATTACACTGGGCGAACTCACGATTAGAAGGACGTCATCCGCGAATGCTTGCAGATGACATCCCTCCGGTAAACCTACATCGAGAAGTTCATCCAGTATAATGTTCCAAAAAGTAGGTCCGCAAACAGAGCCTTGGATGCATCCTTTGGTCATGGTCTTGCGCGACTTCCCGTCAGCGTAGGCCAGCTCAACAGACCGATCGGCGATATAACTTTTAATCAAGTTATATATGTTCCGCGGGCATGAAATGTTTCGCAGTCTGTTGAATAGCGCTGGCCACCAAGCGTTGTCGAACGCCGCTTTGATATCCAAGGATACACCAAGTACCAGACATTTACGACTTTTCTCACGGCGGATAATCGATATAGCATCATGCAGGGCGTTGATCGTAGAGGTCTGTTCCCTGAATCCATACTGTTTAGGACTCCATGCCTGACGCTGAACACCAAAATACGTTAAACGCTTGGTGAACAGCTTTTCCAGCAGCTTTCCGAAGACGGGCAATAGTCCTATGGGCCTAAAGGCCGATAGGTCCGTTGGATCGGACCTATTCGGCTTGGGCAAGATCTTCACATAGGCACTCTTCCACGGCTTCGGAAAGTGGCCGGTTGTCAGGCACGAGTTCATTAGTTTAGTAATGAATTCAGGGTAGGCCTCCGCGACCACGCCGCATATATCCGACGTGAGGTTGTCAATGCCCGGCGCCCTGTTTGGACTCATGGAATTTAATGCGTCCAATACCTCTCCCTCTGTGAACTCCTCTTCATCCGGTGTATCACACACGTAGGGCGAATTAAACATATGTCGCAGTTCTCTGTGTCTGAGTCTCGTATCGACGTCGTCGTCGGGGTAGAAATGACGAAGCAGTCTAGTGGCCGTTTCGTCGCTGGTATCAGTAAATCTGTTTTCGCACGTTAACGTAAACGGAGGGCGCTTAACGGGTGCGTCCTTAATCAGTCTGTTTGTCACTGACCACACACTTTCTTGGTGCTGCCCATTACAAAATATTCGAAAATTCGCGGTAGAAGTGGAGCGTATCAGATCACCATATTCTTGCCTTAGCTCCTTTTGGTCTTCTAAGAGCCATGAAATGTCAAGGCCCTGTCGAAGACCGGAGTGAATAAGGTGATGTACTCTGATACACTTCTTTTTTAATACTTCCAACTCCTCGGACCACCACGGGTTATACGGTTTAGCGTTACCACGTATTTTCATCGAGGAGAAGCATGATTTGCGTATGTCCTCGGTAAGAGTCTCAACCGTGTAGTCTAAGTCGTTGGAAGTAATATCCGCGAAATTGGTGTTTAGAATTTTGGATTTTTTAAAGTTTTGATCAAGGTTTGTTCTAAAAGTTTGCCAATTGGCGATTTTGTTTCTAAAAATATAAGTCGAGTTATAGATGACCGGATTTACGCGGTCATCAACTGAAATTTGGTATGTGAGGGCATTGTGGTCAGATGACTGGCAGACTGATTTATCTACACACCAAAGTGACAAGCAGGTGGTGATGCGCTCGGAAGCCTATTCTCTAGTTGGTACTACTTAAGAATGTTAATCCCATACATTACAGCAATAAACATTCCTAAAAGCTTATAATAGTTTTGTTGATCATTTGTTTAATTACCTATAATTTAATTAATAGCTTTAAAACAAACAATTAAGACAAAGTCGAAAAATCGGGGAAAACACAATTTTTTAAGAACCATTATATGAATAAACAAATCCGATTAAATTTTTACCAACTTAAGATTATGCAGGTTAGTCAATGCAGTGTATCCAAGATAAAAATGCACTGTGTGGGAGGTAGGTCTCGAAAACCTGCAAACAGAAGAAAGTTAGATTTATTAGTTAAATAACTAGATAACTAGAAGTAATTGTTTCGTTATCATATAAAATAATCGGACATTTTTATTTGTTTTTCGGGATATTAACACTAAATTGTTATTGTTATTGGCATTGAGAACCGCTTGTTTTCTATTTTTCTAATTTTATAGACAATTAAAAAAAATATGAAAAAAAACTATTTTATAGAGAATTTTGTGCTCTTCAATTATGGTCTGATCATAATTTTTCATACAAGCATAAATAAGAGAGTTATTGGCAAAAACTCGCGTTGGGGGAGCTAAAACCCCGGGAGCTTAAACCAGCGTACATGATATCGAGGTCGACTTTTTACATATTGTTTACAACGATGTCATAAAAATGTGTACCAAAATTCAGCTAGGTGGGAATTTTTCCGATCTGAAAACCTAATTTGACTGGACTATAATAAAAAATTACAAATACAAGACTAAATATAAATTCGTGTCCATGCTATTTTTTAACTTTACTTCCAGTTAATAAAAAAATTTTATTTAAGGTAAAACACCATTTGTATAAATCTTCAATATAAAATAATAATATGTAAAATATTCAAATTATAAAAAAAATTAACAGCATAAAATTTTACTTGAGAGGTATATAATTATTATTTAACTGAAGGTTTTTAGAATTTTAGGATACAGGAGCCAAGGAACGGTATAAGTTTTAGGTAGATCGAGACACTTGCCTTAAACGGTCCTTGATGATGGAAATTGAACCCTCCTATAATTATTTAAAAAGTTAAGAATAATAATTTCCACAAAATGCAAAGTAAAATAACCCCAGGCGATTATTTGAGTAACATTTAAACCCAAAATAAATTATAATCACGCGAGTAGCAAGTCTTCTTCAGGACTAAATTTCACACTTACATAAGAAAAGAATCATAATTCATTTTTAAACTGTTTATCTTTTATTCGTACAGCACTGTTACGCGTTTTATTTTTAAATTTTAATGCGTAAATCATTTAAATGGTAAAATTTCCACAGGCTTCGAATTTTAAGGACCTACAACAATGGAGTACCATAAGATTCATACAGATCAATGGATACTTAAATATCTATAATTAATTACGTCGCTTTTTGCTACTCTGATTCTCTGAAGTCTTAACGATTAATTTTTTGAGGTGGATTAATCCTCATCTTTCTTTATTACTTTAAAACTTAACTCATCCACATCAGAGTATCGATGTTCACCGGAGATGAAGAACATCTAAAGATAGCAATAAACATTCCTAAAAGCTTATAATAGTTTTGTTGTTTATTTGTTTAATGACCTATAAACCTGTCACCAAGTATTTTGGAGTGGAGAAATTCTAATGAAGTGCGAATCTAACAAAAAATATATTATGGCATCTTTTTTGTAAGGAATTGAATTAATAGCTTTAAAACAAACAATTAAGACAAAGTCGAGAAATCGGGGAAAACACAATTTTTTAAGAACCATTATATGAATAAACAAATCCGATTAAATTTTTACCAACTTAAGATTATGCAGGTTAGTAAATGCAGTACCTATATCCAAGATAAAAATGCACTGTGTGGGAGGTAGGTCTCGAAAACCTGCAAACAGAAGAAAGTTAGATTTATTAGTTAAATAACAAACTAGAAGTAATTGTTTCGTTATCTTATAAAATAATCTGACATTTTTTTGTTTTTCGGGATATTAACACTAAATTGTTATTGTTATTGGCATTGAGAACCGCTTGTTTTCTATTTTTCTAATTTTATAGACAATTAAAAATTAAAAAAAGTAAACTAAAGAAAACAAACGAACGCCGAATAGTAAAAAATTTGCATTAATTTAATTTATTACATAGTTTACAACAAACGTAAGTTCTTATATAAAAACATCTAGTGTTAGCAATAAACATTGCTGAAAGCTTATGCAAAGAAAACAATTTTGATTTTTTTTATTGTTTAATTACACTTATTAGAACACATTACTAAAAAGTGAAAAATTTAATTAGTGGTTGCCCTCCCCCATCAAACAACTAGTAGCCATCACTGATGAGCAGGTTAATTAACCCCCCCCCCCTTTGTTAATTAAGTTTTCAAAGACATCAGGCAAGTCCTTGCCACAATTTCTGTGCAGAGACGAGTTCAGAAAGTTGCACATTGCGCATAGCATAATGACGATCGTAATTGTTGATGGTGTAAGACGGATTTTATAAATTAATATATTAGTACATACCAAATTCCCATCATTACGATCTGATTATTGAAGTGTAAGGCTGATCTAAAATCTAAAAACATGATATTAGAACAAAATGTTTTGTTTTGTCTTAAAGCATTTTGTCTTGTCTTGAAACGTTTTGTCTTGTCTTAAAACTTTTTGTTTCGCCTTGAAACGTTTTGCTTAATCTGAAAACAAACTGGATTATCCACTACATCCATCATCTGAACCCAAGGAAAATATTCTACTCAACCGAAAGAAATACTACGCTTAACCTCCCGTCTCAACCTTTAGTCCACTGCATTTAGGATTTTGATACGGAATAATTCATACAAAACGTTTTAGTGTGTTTTTGGCTTTAATAGGTTGTTCTAAATAGTTTCTCAAAAGTCCCCAAAGATTGGGTGTCCGCTAAAGTTTTCAGAGCCTGAAAACCGCTGAAATTTCAGTTCCAAAATTAATTTTTGTGAATATCTCAATTTATATAGGATTTAGGTAAAAACCACATCAGATAAAAAAGTAAGCTGAAGAAATTTTCGAGAAATTACTAAGATAGATATTTTTTCATATAAGCAACCGTGTCCATGATACACGCGAGTGAAATGTCATCTGAAAGCAGGTAAGTATAATAATATAATATAATTTTGAAGGCAAGGGAAGGGTTTTCAAAAAAAATGTTATTCTACATTTCGCTTTAGATTTGCTCACTTTATCGATTGAAAGAAAAAAAAATTTGAATTTGGAAAATTTCTTCAAAAAATGTAACATATTTTTCGATTTGAGCTCTTCGAAAGGACCGTTACGTTGTGGATGGATTTTTAACAATCACGCTCGTCGATTGCCGACGAATACACGTTGGACATATTAAATTTTCCTTTCGTTGTGAACCTTTTTTCTCGCCAAAACATTACAAATTCATGCATGTTTATTGTTTTATTATTTTTATTATTCATGGTAATATTTTGGCGAGAAAAAAGGTTCACAACGAAAGGAAAATTTAATATGTCCAACGTGTATTCGTTGGCATGTTGGCAATCGACGAGCGTGATTGTTAAAAATCCATCCACAACATAACGGTCCTTTCGAAGAGCTCAAATCGAAAAATATGTTACATTTTTTGAAGAAATTTTCCAAATTCAATTTTTTTTTCTTTCAATCGATAAAGTGAGCAAATCTAAAGCGAAATGTAGAATAACATTTTTTTCGAAAACCCTTCCCTTGCCTTCAAAATTATATTATATTACTATTACTTACCTGCTTTCAGATGACATTTCACTCGCGTGTATTATGGGCACGGTTGCTTATATGAAAAATGTCTATCTTAGTAATTTCTCGAGAATTTCTCCAGCTTTCTTTTTTATCTGATGTATTTTTTACTTAAATCCTATAGAAATTGAGATATTCACAAAAATTTATTTTAGAACTGAAATTTCAGCCGTTTTCAGGCCCTGAAAACTTTAGCGGACACCCAATCTTTGGGGACTTTTGAGAAACTATTTAGAACACCCTATTAAAGCCAAAAACACACTAAAACGTTTTTTATGAATTATTCCGTAGTTTGCTTGATTTTTTGACTATAAGCAGTGGACTACTTGCAAATTCAACATAGTGCCCATACAAACTTTTGCCCTTATACAGCTGGTGATTTTTTTTGTTGAGAGACGAAGACCTGGTTAAACCCGTAAACCATGCAGGAAACAAGCTCTTTCTCGTTGTACGAACGTTTACATACTTATCAATTACTGAAAACAGGCTTTCAGAAGAGAGCTTCACACATTCATCAATTGAAAAAATATCATGCAAAAATGCCTAGCCAATTGAAAAAATTTCAGCATCAATTTACTCGTAATTAGTGTGATCAACAAAGCAGGGTAATGAACGTCACATCCCACAAGAGCATTATCGTTATCGTTTATAACGTCGTCTCCAGAGTGATCTGGAAAAACCAGGTCCAATACCACGCCATTCACGTTTAAAACATTATTAAATTGCAACAGATTGCATGCAGATAATAATTATTTTATTATTTAATACTTTTCACAAACTAACAGTAGGAATTTTATATATTTTAGTAAATAGATTAATTGAAAAAATTTTATGTTCTCTGGGATTATCAAAACATTCTTCGCATTTTTCCAATAGAGACCTGCCGATAAAAACTATAAAAACAAATTGCCGATAAAAACTATAAAAACAAATTATATTCTACTATCGACGGTGTTTCGTAATTTAACTCCTACCCAAGTCCTTAAAATTGTGAACCGAAACAAAATAGAAAAAGACTTCTTGCACAAGTGAAATAAACTAATAATTTTTGATCCAAGTGGAAAATATCACCAAATTTACAAAAATCATGATTTGATAAATGCATATTATAATTTTTGTGTTAACATTTATCTATTATGTTTGTGGGTCATAGATTGAAAACTATAAATTTAAATTTGAAATAATGATAATTTACGGATGCAGGATTATTGTATTTTGTTTCCAATAATTTAAAAAAATTGTGTAATTGTATAGAAATTAAGTACCAATAAATTTAATTTTTAAAAATTATCGTAAAATCTTAAGTCGTGGCCTTTCCGATTTGTAATCCTGTTTGACTTTGACTGCAATTTAAGGAATTTCATTAAACGACTCGTGCAAATAATTTATTTGCATTTTAGATTTGAATAATCAAAATTTCCTCGCCAACTGGAAATCGTTAAAACGAAATATTTTACAGTATACTTACCTAAACTTTTAACTGTATTCTACCTGCATCACGTACAAAGTTGTCGTAATTAGATTTAAGTAATTAAACATCAATTTGTCACAAATGTCAGGAGAGTTTCTTTTAAATTGCAAAAAATTCCATTCGACTAGCTAAATTATTAACGATTTAATGAATATTTATTTCTTATAGAATCCTCAAATTACACAAACCAATTATATAACAATAATGATCAAATAATAAATGATGGAGATTTAAGTTATTTCAATAGCGAATAATTTTTCAATTTTTTAGTGTTTGCTAAATAAAAAAGGAAAGACGAGTTTCACGTGCCTTTTCACGTGGAATACTAAGTATACGTTGATTTTGACCCACTAACCTCTTTTTAGTACAGGAATTTAAAAATGTGCAAATTTTATCGTGTGGTGAATTCCACCTTCCATGGTTACTCACTAAATTGTTAATCATTCCCAAATTAATTCGCCTAATAAGCGAAGCATCATCAAGATTTTGAAAATCGTTAAATATTTTTTATTGTTGTGAAAATTCCATTAATCCGTGCTAAACTTTCTGCGACAAAAATTTTACCGACCAGTATTTTACCTAAAACCTAAGAGAGGAAATTTCACGATCAAGAATTTTTTATCCTGATCGTAGAGCACCACATTATTTTTAACGATGTCAAGAATGAACTAATGAATTTTACAGTTTTGATAATAATAATTAATCTAAAATTTTGAAGGCATTTTAAAAGTATTGACATTTCAAGCGATATCATAAATTTTTTTACGTTTAAATTGATAATTTATATAAATATTCTGGGAAGGTAACTTAGACAAATTGCATTAATTTTGGCAAACTTTGTAATACACTGCCTACACGTGAAACGGTAAAAGGTAAAAAATATCAATTGATAATAATTATTTTCTTAAATTTTGTAAAACACGTTTTTAAATAAAAAATGGTGATCATCGACCTTTTATTCATATGCAAAAATTATTTTAATCTATATGCCATAATACCGGATCAAAATAACCTTGACTTCTATGCAGAGATACCAGCATGGATGGATTATTACTTCGTGATCATATATGGAAATTTTGTTAGATAAAAGTATATGTAACACAATTATGTCATTGTCTAATATTTATTACAATTATTGTTCTGCCTTCATCTTAAAATCACATTATTTTCATCTCATTTCACACCAACACTTTTATAATTTTAATACTCGACTATTCCACATCAATCCAATATTTCCGCATCTTATAAGCATGGAAGGTACGAGTAATCCATAGGGACTAAAGCCCATCAGGGTTCCTTAATATGTTAGTTGTATACCAAACTAATGTAACATATTCTTCCACAATCTAATCCACCGCAACCTAAAAATGCATGAAGTTTGATATATAATCAAAAGTGTGGTTGACTTCCAAATACTTTTCAAACTAAACCATACTACTACAAAAAATAGGGGATGCATACAGTATTGACCTGGGAAAGCACGCAATTGTTTTCCTGGCAGAAATCTTGCTATTGGCTCAAAGATGCTTTACCAGGATAATTATAGGAATGGAGGAAGTAACTATAGACGGTATAAATTTTAATACTACCCCATTTCGAAGACGTTTTAGGACGTGAGGACAGTCGTACTTATATTAGTAAAATAGCAGGACGGTGAATAGCAGTGAATAGAAAGATAAATTCTATTTACGAAAACCAGTAGCTATCCCTTCTCTTGACACTCTGCTATATCCTGATACTGTCCTGAGTGTAGACAAGTTTTTTTAGTAAGACAGAGGATTGCATTTTAAAATATAGTATATAAATTATTTTCTTATGAAAGTTATTATTAAATCAAAAATTAAAATCTACAAATAAACTTACGAATTGAATTGACTTAAAATGTTATTGTATTTGATTAATTTGTTCATTTTTAATTAAAAGTAATGTTCAATATGTTATAATGTTTCTATGAACTTATTTACATAAAATAAGGCCATATGAGAAGGCAATAAACTAAATAAAACTGTAAACTCCGTAAGGACACTTAACTGTAAAATTTTGTGTAATAATAGACTGAAGTGAATGTTTCTGAAATTCAAAATTAAAAGTCTTTAATTATAGAAATAAGCAGTCATGTGATGCAGCATAGAAAAGTGTCCTCTATGTCTATATCGAGGTTTTCCACCGCCCCCCCCCCCCTTCCATCAAGAATTTTTTGACGAAATTATTGTCAATCCTTTGAGCTTTAATGAACATCCATTCAAATCGTTTGAACTGCAAGCATATAGCAAAGTTATTAACGAAACTTAGAAGAGAGACTGTTGATACGATATCTTTTGATAAAATTAGGTGTCAATTATTTGACCTTCGTTTGAGCCTCCAAGGACATTAATAAAAATTAAATTTTTATTAAAAAAAGATAATTCCAGTTTTACCTGTGTGAAGTTGGCGGCCAAATCCTAGCGGCCAATTTACCGGAAACACCCGAACGAATTAGCAACAAATTTTTATAAGTTTAACGTGCCCTATCAGGATAGAACTGTTCAAATACATTCAAAACCTTAATATCCGCCTACCCTGAAAAAAAGGTAGCATTCCATTTACTTTAAAGCGACATTTTCGGGGTTTTTCTGCTGCACTTCCAAACGGGACAGCACTTGCATCCGATTTTTGTAGAAACGAGTAGCGGTGCCGGGTTAGGATTTTCAACACACATCAACAACGATAACATCTACCTACCCTGAAAATTTGGTGGGGGTCTACATCGTTTTAATGGTCATTTTCGCGATTTTACGTTTTTCTGCCAGATTTTGGCCGCTGGCATTTGCATTCTATCTCTTATTATAAAAGGCCAAGTCTTTCTTTCTTTCTTTCTGTCTGTCCCACGGAAATACCCAAAGCAAACCGAACCGAACCGAACGCACAACGTATCATCGGATCAACGTATCATCGGATCAACGTATCATCGGATCAACGTATCATCGGATCAACGTATCATCGTATCATCGTATCAATGTATCATCGTATCAACGTATCATCGGATCAACGTATCATCGGATCAACGTATCAAGGGATCAACGTATTTAAATTTCCTATATAGGTGAAAAATTATGTAAATAAAATATAACTTATATTTGGTCTGCATTGAAAAAACAGATCAACGTATCAACGTATTTAAATTTATTATGACAGCTATTTCCAAAAAAGCATTATGTGAACTTCCATAATGGATAATGAAAATTTTGAAAATCCTGCTGCAAAGCGACGGCGATTGAATCGTGAGAGAAAAGCACGTACAAGAGCTAATAACACAGAAGAACAGCTTCGATCACAGCGACAAGCTGACGCTCGGTCATGCGATACATCGACAGAAAGAAAATCGATACCAAAGTCAAGCAATTCAACTCCAAATAAGAGCATTGAGATTTGATGAATCTCACGTTACTCGACACGATTGTGGAGAAATGAATTCCATCTGTCAGTTCTGCGGCTCCAAGAATTTCGCCAAGGAGCGTCCAGTTGATAAACAATTTAACAACTGCTGTCATAAAGGAAAAGTGAAGATTCCGCAACCGCTCGATCAACATGGGAATCTATTGTTATACTAGATGATACCCCGTCCGAGGACGGGCAGCTAGAAGGACGGGCAGGCAGCCAAGGTCATATGGCTTTTGGATTGCACTGAGAGCTTTCCTTAATCTTCATTCAACTTAAGTTACCTTGGGGAGCTGCCCGTCCTTCTAGCTGCCCGTCCTCGGACGGGGTATCTTCTAGTTTTTATAGAAATAGAAACGAGTGGCGGTGATGGGTTAGGATTTTCAACACACATCCACAACGCTAACAACTACCTACCCTGAAAATTTGGTAGGGGTCTACATCGTTTTAGTGGTCATTTTCGCGGGTTTTCCGCTTCTCTGATGACTGAGAGTGCATTAGATTTTTGGGTGGTTTCGGTATTGTCAGAAAAAGGGTACAAGTAAATTGCGTCCCGACCGTAATTAAAGATAATCCTCTCTGCCGAAATGGTCAGTAAATTCCACAGCTAACCGTAGTTAGGGATTGCATAGTATTAGTAGGTGCACAATAGACAGATTAATATTTAAAATCTCTTTGGAAAAAGCTTTTTATCGACTATGATACTGACAAATGTTTTTATTTATATTTATTTTTATTAAATTTTAAAATATAATTAAAAAATTTAAAAATTATTTGAAATATATATCACAATTTTTGAATATGGGCCGTTCCAGCCTAACGGCGTTCCCGGCCGTTGTTGCGCTCTGCAGCGGCCCCCTGTTCTGGAGCAATTTACATTACAACTGTTTTTTACATCACTTATCCCACCCTGTATGTACGGATTATCAGATTATCCCTTTTTTTTTAATTGGTAACAAGCTTTTACTATACTGCCGTCCAACGCTAAAACGCAGTATCTCCAAAATCGTTGTTTCGAGAAAACGCTCATTTACGTATTTATGGTTGGGCCACCAAGAAATAATTTATTAATTTTGAAATTAGCTATGATAGCTAATATCAAAATTAATAAATTATTTCTTGGTGGCCCAACCATAAATACGTAAATGAGCGTTTTCTCGAAACAACGATTTTGGAGATACTGCGTTTTAGCGTTGGACGGCAGTATATAAGCCAACTTATTCTAATTTATTTATATTATATCAAATTATAAAAATGTCGAACGAAACCGAAAGCGTCCCAGTCCCCCAAGAGAGCCAGTCCGACGGCACCTCGGCCGTTAATCAGTCCGACGAGACCTCGACGGTTTCCCAGTCCGATGGCACCCCCGCCGTCGCTGACCCCAAGCCCGCTGGAACTGATCGGGGCAATCGACGGAGGGGAAGGCGACGCCGACGCCCCCACGGCGGTGTGGAACGGCCCAATATTGACCCGCCATACGATTTGCGGGCCAAATTGCGCCAGAACAGGGGGCCGCTGCCGAGGGCAACAACGGCCGGGAACGCCGTTAGGCTGGTACGGCCCACATTTAAGAACTAGATGATACCCCGTCCGAGGACGGGCAGCTAGAAGGACGGGCAGCTACCCAAGGTCATATGGCTTTTGGATTGCACTGAGATCTTTCCTTAATCTTCATTCAACTTAAGTTACCTTGGGTAGCTGCCCGTCCTTCTAGCTGCCCATCCTCGGACGGGGTATCATCTAGTTTAAAATAAGTAAAAAAATTTTAAATATTGATTAAGTTTAATTTAATTTAAAAAAATATATGTAAGTTTTTTGTTTATTTATTTAATGTTGTTCTCATCTCTTATTATAAAAGGCCAAGTCCTTCCTTCCTTCTGTCTGTCCCACGGAAATACCCGAAGTAAACCGAACCGAACGCATAACGGATAATTTCATAACCAATCGGATAAACGTATCATCGGATCAACGTATCAACATATTTAAATTTCCTATATAGGTGAAAAATCTCTTATTATAAAAGGCCAAGTCCTTCCTTCCTTCCTTTCTTCTGTCTGTCCCACGGAAATACCCGAAGCAAACCGAACCGAACGCATAACGGATAATTTCATAACCAATCGGATGAACGTATCATCGTATCAACGTATCATCGGATCAACGTATCGCATGGGACCGAGCGTCAGCAGCTTGCCGCGCTTGAGTTTGTTCCAAAGTTTCACGTTGTCGACGTATCGCATGAGACCGAGCGTTAGCTTGTCGCTGTGATCGAAGCTGTTCTTCTGTGTTATTAGCTCTTGTACGTGCTTTTCTCTCACGATTCAATCGTCGTCGCTTTGCAGCAGGATTTTCAAAATTTTCATTATCCATTATGGAAGTTCACATAATGCTTTTTTGGAAATAGACTTACCTATATAGACAAAATGATACGATGATACGTTGATCCGATGATACGTTGATACGATGATACGTTGATACGATGATACGTTGATCCGATGATACGATGATACGTTGATACGATGATACGTTGATACGATGATACGTTGATACGATGATACGTTGATACGATGATACGTTGATCCGATGATACGTTGATCCGATGATACGTTGTGCGTTCGGTTCGGTTCGGTTTGCTTCGGGTATTTCCGTGGGACGGACAGAAAGAAAGAAAGACTTGGCCTTTTATAATAAGAGATTGTAATGTATATTTTAAATAATTTTTAATTTTTTTTTATTATTATAATTTAGTATATAATTAAAAAAATTAAAAATTATTTAAAATATACATTACAATTCTTAAATATGGGCCGTACCAGCCTAACGGCGTTCCCGGCCGTTGTTGCCCTCGGCAGCGGCCCCCTGTTCTGGCGCAATTTGGCTCGCAAATCGTATGGCGGGTCAATATTGGGCCGTTCCACACCGCCGTGGGGGCGTCGGCGTCGCCTTCCCCTCCGTCGATTGCCCCGATCAGTTCCAGCGGGCTTGGGGTCAGCGACGGCGGGGGTGCCATCGGACTGGGAAACCGTCGAGGTCTCGTCGGACTGATTAACGGCCGAGGTGCCGTCGGACTGGCTCTCTTGGGGGACTGGGACGCTTTCGGTTTCGTTCGACATTTTTATAATTTGATATAATATAAATAAATTAGAATAAGTTTGCTTATATAGTAAAAGCTTGTTACCAATTAAAAAAAAAGGGATAATCTGATAATCCGTACATACAGGGTGGGATAAGTGGTGTAAAAAACAGTTGTAATGTAAATTGCTCCAGAACAGGGGGCCGCTGCCGAGCGCAACAACGGCCGGGAACGCCGTTAGGCTGGAACGGCCCATATTCAAAAATTGTGATATATATTTCAAATAATTTTTAAATTTTTTAATTATATTTTAAAATTTAATAAAAATAAATATAAATAAAAACATTTGTCAGTTTCATAGTCGATAAAAAGCTTTTTCCAAAGAGATTTTAAATATTAATCTGTCTATTGTGCACCTACTAATACTATGCAATCCCTAAGGTTAGCTGTGGAATTTACTGGTGCTCGACGGTGACCATTTCGGCAGAGAGGATTATCTTTAATTACGGTCGGGACGCAATTTACTTGTACCCTTTCTCTGACAATACCGAAACCACCCAAAAATCTAATGCACTCTCAGTCATCAGAGAAGCGGAAAACCCGCGAAAATGACCACTAAAACGATGTAGACCCCTGCCAAATTTTCAGGGTAGGTAGTTGTTAGCGTTGTGGATGTGTATTGAAAATCCTAACCCATCACCGCCACTCGTTTCTATTTCTATAAAAATAGAATGCAAATGCCAGCGGCCAAAATCTGGCAGAAAAACGTAAAATCGCGAAAATGACCACTAAAACGATGTAGACCCCCACCAAATTTTCAGGGTAGGTAGATGTTATCGTTGTTGATGTGTGTTGAAAATCCTAACCCGGCACCGCCACTCGTTTCTATAAAAATAGGATGCAAGTGCCTTCGCTCTTGTCAGAAAAACGTAAAATCGCGAAAATGACCACTAAAACGATGTAAACCCCCACCAAATTTTCAGGGTAGGTAGATGTTATCGTTGTTGATGTGTGTTGAAAATCCTAACCCGGCACCGCCACTCGTTTCTACAAAAATCGGATGCAAGTGCTGTCCCGTTTGGAAGTGCAGCAGAAAAACCGCGAAAATGTCGCTTTAAAGTAAATGGAATGCTACCTTTTTTTCAGGGTAGGCGGATATTAGGGTTTTGAATGTATTTGAACAGTTCTATCCTGATAGGGCACGTTAAACTTATAAAAATTTGTTGCTAATTCGTTCGGGTGTTTCCGGTAAATTGGCCGCTAGGATTTGGCCGCCAACTTCACACAGGTTCCAGTTTTCACCTACCACAATAATTTTTATTATTTTAGGAAGACCCAAAAAAAGTGGAAGGACCAGAGGTGACATAATAAGGACAATACCTAAAACGCAGAAAAGAAGAAGAATTTTTATGACGTTGAAAGAGTCGGTGGTCGCAAATACCATGAATTGTATAATATTTGTGGGATTACTTTTCGAAACTGCAAAGTACAGTAAAAAAAATTGAGTTATAGAAAATTCGACTTTATGCTGATATAAGAATACATTTGAAATGCTTTGAAAAACTTTGGAATCAAAACATTTTTTACTTTACTACGTAACACAATTTTGTTTTGACGTGTATTAGGAAAAGTTAAGATAAAGAAATTCGAGATATAAAAGCATTTTAACATGTAAAACTGCATAAATCCTTTTGAAATTTCGAGATATGGAGAGATTCGACTAATAATTTTACCGAGTCTTATATTTCTGAACTTAATATTTTTCAAAAAGTTTGCGGGGCCCCTGCAACAGCGAGCTTTGAGCAGTAGCCCCGATCTAATCTCCTTTTGAAATGGTACAAAATTAAAAAAAGAAAAAAAAAAGAAAATTTGAAAAAATGGTCATATTGTATCGTTATTAGATTTTAATTTTATTAAAAAAATTAAAACTGTCCATGGAAATTATCAATGAACCTGTTTATGGAGATATGATTTATTCAAATTATGTACAATGCAGTTCCTAAAAAACCAGTGTATTATCTAGAAAAGTAAAAAAATTACTTTATTCTTCCATAAGAAAATAATTTCCACATATAAAAAAATCATGGAAAATATTTGAAAAATAAATGGGTAAGTTAACATGGAACGAAACATTTTCGCCATCCCCCCACCCATCACTCAAGAAACGAGATAACAATTGATGCATTCCAAGTTTGTTCATCGAAGCATCCGCGAAATCACATTTTAAAATTGCACTTTGAATACCTCGTTGTAGTTAAATTTGCACAAATTCGTTTAAAAACTCATCACCATTCGGTATTTTCTGCACTTCCTCAATTTCTTCCAATATCAGATATTTTAAGGTTGTACCAAAGCCAGCTGATTTAGATTTTCGACAATAACATTCGACATCGGTAACAATTATTCCTACATCTCTTTTATCAGGCATCACATTAGTATCGGCTTCTACCTGCGCTGTACTTGTGGAAGCTGGTTTGCTACCTATTTGACAGTCAAAATGGTACTTTTTTAATAATAATTTATACACTTAATTGTTTAGTACTTACATCAAAATGATCTTCGTATAATATATAATTATCCCGTTTTGTTCCCGAATTACGTTTATTGTTCACGAATTAAGGACATCCTAAGGATCGCATTTACGTAAAAAACACTACTAAATCCTATTTGTCGGTACCTCATTGCATAATAGTTATTAAAAATTCGTAGATTACAGCAAATTTTACCATTTTGCTGGAACCACCCACACCATATTTGTGTGTTTTCCCCGTTTAATACCCAGTTTTAATTTTAATTATTTTTTTTTTTTTTTGGGGGGTCAAAGATTGGTATAAGCCTCAAGGAGATGCATAGATGCCAATATATGCACCTCACAAATCTTGAGAAATGCTAACTGATCTAACACCGATCAGCTCGGCCAATAAATCCTACTCCCACGTCCACGAAGGCTAGACCGCGCGACCCCTGGGCAATACAACAAGAGTTGTAGCAGACGGGAGAGGGTGAGGGCGAGTTTCCAGCGCCCTAAAACTGGAACCTTTGGCTAAGAGATGAGCACTCTTACAGAAAATCAAGCAGGTTAAGAGGCTTTAAGATGGTAGCCCCATCACTTAACTTACCTAGCTATGGACTGGTACTCTGTACTAGGGAAACCTTTAAATTACTCACAAACTTCAGAAGATACAGCCTCGGAAACAGCTGGACGGATTAAACGGAAAACGACCTAAGCAGGAAAAGGACAAGATTTTTGGGATTAAAGAAACAATTAATGTCGCAACGTGGAATGTCAGAGGCCTCGGGACCAAAGAAACAGAATTGAATAACATACTCAAAAAGCAATCGATAGAGCAAGATTGTTATAGAAGATCAAATTCTGGAACAAGTATCCCACTTTAACTTTTTGGGATGCGATATAAGTTTCGACCGAGACAATGACATATACAACAAAATACATAAGTTCCAACACGTATGCGGCACAATACACAAAACTCTGAAGAATCTAACCCGAACGGAAACTAAACTCAAGTTTTACAAAACAATGGCGGTACCCGTTTTGACATATGGATGCGAAACATGGGTTCTTTCCCAGAGAGATAAATCAAAAATACAAGCAGCGGAAATGACATTCTTGCGAAGAGCTAAAGGCTGCACAAGAAGGGATCATATAAGAAACGAGGATATCCGCGATGAACTGGAAATCTTCTCCATCAATCAAAAAATCTCGGAGTATAGAGAAAACTGGAGATCCCATATCAACAGAATGGAGAGCAAGAGAATCCCAAAGAAAATACTCTCATATAACCCAAAGGGGAGAAGAGACGTCGGCCGCCCAAGAAAGCGTTGGAGCGATCAATGAAGTCGGAACAGGCAAACACTGCCTATACCTTGAAAGGAAGAAGAAGAAGATTATTTTTTTTAATTATTTGTTTATTGTTTATTTGTTTTAATTATTTCCACCCTTTGGTTAAAAATAACCCAAGGCTGAAAAACTGGACCTACAGGGTTTCCCTATCCGGAAACCGAAAAATAGCAAAAAAAACTCATATTGCCAATATTATAAACATATTAAGTGCAAGTAAGGTGAATAGTCATTTCATGTTTCATTATTATTTTTTGGCTTTTCAAGCAACTGCTTATTTTTCAAAATCTTATTTATATAACCCCTAAATATAGGCAACATCTCGTACTGCGTATGAGAACAGATGTATTTGAAAATAGTGTCTATATCCCTATATAATAACAAGGGGGTATAGCTCAGTGGTAGAGCATTCGACTGCAGATCGAGAGGTCCCCGGTTCAAACCCGGGTGCCCCCTAATTTTTTTCAAATTTCTCGTAAAAATTAAAACATCAGCGCTAAATATGGTTCCAAAATTTTGCCTCGATTTATTTATATTATTAAAAGTTTCGATAATAAAAAATGACGTTTAAAATCTTTAGCAGTCAAACTGACGTATCTTAAATTAAAATTACAGTGTTTAATCATTTCTATATGCAAAAAATGTAAAAAAAATTGGAAATTGTCGGAATAGATGTTAAAATGCCATCCAACATAATAACCAACAGTGAAAACTTAATTTCGGAGCTAAATAAACACAACATAAAAATTTTTGGTGACATCGAGAAATTTTTAAAAACTTATTCAGCAGCAAATGATGGCAAAAATTCTTTCAGTAGGAAAGAAGTAGATGATGATAGAAACGATAAGAACGAAGAGTATATCGAAGAGCTTATTGAAATATGTCATCTAAACGATCGGTATAAAACTGATGCCGAACGTGAAGAAGAAGAAGTAGTAGAAGAAACTGAGATATCAAGTGAAGTCGCAGAAGAAGAAGTACACGAAGATAAAATAGTAGAAGAAGAAGTAATAAAAGAAAAATGCAGTTTTGAAACTTCCCATCAGAATGCCATCAACCCTGGGGGCAAAAGTGATGATTTAATAAAAGTCAATAAGTTAGATGATTCAGACACATCAGGAACATGTTCAAAATCTAGTGTACTTTATTTGGATTGTTCAAGTAAAGCTGACGAAGTTAATAATAAAATCCCTAACAATTCCAAAACTGGACACGCCATGTCGGTGTTGTTACGTGTGGCACATAAATTATATCATTTGTTTACACCCACCTCAAATTTCAGTTCAGAAGATGCAGTCGATACTACAACTACCTTCATGAATAAAAATTTTATGGAAACTGACGAATCGATCCAAGAAAACATCGATACTGTGGAAACTTCAACCGTCACCTTAAACGAAATAACCACTCAAACGCCAAAACAACGCGATTATTATTTTGAAAGTCTAGAGCAAATTTTATACGACCCATTTACATCCATTACCCATAAAAGCTATTGTTTAAAACACGGAAGACGTGGTAACATGAACAAATATCCACGAATTGGTAAGGATTCGTGTTACGAAAAGGCAGCCAATATTGGAAATGCAATAAAAAAGTTTGAAATTTTAATTCAAGAGGAACAGAAAGAAGAATTTCGTTTTAAAAGTGAAACGATGAGACGAACTGCGCAATTTCAACGTAAAGGCAAAAATGAGAACTTTTGATTTGTCCAATAAACAATTAAAAAATACACAATATGTTACTAACCCACATTTAATTTTAAATGATTTTTAATGAAATATACAAATTATTACAATTACGTATGCGTGTATACTAAATAAATAATGAATACTTGCAGGTGCAGCAATTATAAAAGTAAAAAAGCGAGATAAACGAGGCAAATGTTACAATATTGCTTATCAATCTAGTTCTAATTTTCGGAAACTGCCCTGAATACCAATTATATCGTCAAAATGATTATGTAATCTACCATCAGCTATTGGTCCCATTGCCTTTACATTATCTTGTTGTTGGAACCACTTGTTTCGTTTAATAATCGAATTTGTCCAATTGCTAACAAAGTCTTTATAACTTCCTAAGCTTCCTCCGTATTCCATTGGAAGAACATTATTTGGCATGTAGTTCAATAGGCCATCCACAGAATCATGAACAATAAACTAAAAATGATTAAATTTTAGAATGGTGTAAATAAAATTGTAATAATGTAATATCTAAATTTTTAAAAACCTAGGGATACAAAATGTCCTTTCTTCAGTACCTCTAATAATTTTTGAACTAATTTCAGACTTAATTATTGTCTGCGCTGAACCATTCGATAGAAAGAACAGCTACAGATTAAATAAGTAAAAGTTACTAGAAAATTAAGCCCATAGAATATGCAAAATGCGTACGTACATACATAAAAATTGTAAAAAAAAGTTACAAAACCTTTTATGCAAAACGCTGCAATAACCGTTGGAAATAGATACTCTTCCTTTTCATTCACATTGTTGCAAGTCACGACCCGCCGTTGAATCTAACAACTCAAACGTTCAATGGGCAAAGTAATTAAAAATAATTTTCAACCCCCCCCCCTCAATCTTTGGATATGTCTTCCACACCTAAACTATTTAAGATAAATATATTATGCTGCTACAAACTTTTTTGCAGGAAATATTATCACTTCTTACAAAATATCGACTATATTACTTTTATGCACTATTTTTTCATATTTCTTACGCTTATTGCAGCATGAAAAGTCGCATTGCATTTTTTACAGTTTTCATTGTTTTATATCTTGTATAGTAAATGGAGGCGCGCGGCAGACGTATGGATTTGAAGAAGCAATTGCTCCCTTTCTAACAGTCCTAGACGGTTGGAAGTGGGGGGCTTCGAAAGAGGGGGAAGGGAAGTTTATGTTCCACGCGGTGTCAGTCGCCATAATCGAGTGGTCCGTTGAACAACGTGTTTTTTGTGTGCAGACCTATTTTTCGAACGCCCGTTCGATCATCCGCGTGCAGCGTGCCTTCCGTTTAAGGTTCAATAAAGCCCCCCGCGGCCGAATTCCTGATCGGAATCGAATTCTTGCGTGGGTTAATGCATTCCAGGATACCGGAAAAATGTCCGCGGTAAGAAGAGGGCCTCAGTTTACCGTCTCTACCCCAGAAAACATCGAGAAGGTTCGAGCTGCGCTTCAACAATCTCCCAGGCGTTAAATTCGGAAACAGGCAGGTGCCCTCGGCATTTCGAAACGTTCCATTCAACGAATCGTGAAAGAGCATCTTCATTTGCATCCCTACAAGATGGTTGTCGTCCAAGAATTGAAGCCACGTGATTTTGAAGCCAGAGCACTCGCTAGTGAAAACATGCTTGCTGCGTTGCCTCGAGACGGTATCGTTTTCTTCTCTGACGAGGCACATTTTCACCTCAGAGAATGTGTCAATAAACAAAATATGCGGTATTGGAGTGACACGAATCCCAGGGAGCTCCACCAGAGACCTCTGCACTCCGACAGGGTGACAGTATGGTGTGCAATGTCAAAAATTGGGATCATCGGCCCTTACTTCTTTGAAGAAAATGATCGAGCGGTTACAGTCACTTCTGTATGTTACCTTACCATGATCCAGGATTTTTTCTTGCCTCAGTTGGAAGGTATGGAGCTGGAAGACGTCTGGTTTCAGCAGGATGGAGCCACAGCCCACACAGCAAGGGTTTCTATGGACTTTTTGAGAGACAGATTCCCCGGGCGCCTCATCTCTCTTAAAGGCGATTTGAACTGGCCAGCACGCTCGCCTGATTTGGCCCCTTGTGATTTTTTCCTGTGGGGATACCTAAAATCCTTAGTTCATAACGATCGTCCCAGGACCCTGGAAGCCCTCCAATACAACATTCGAGCCCAAATCGCCGAAATTCCTGTGGCAATACTTCAAAGAGTGCACGAAAACTTCATAAAAAGGCTTACTCAGTGTTTGGAGTGTGAGGGGCGCCATTTGGCCGATACTTTGTTCAAAACTGTGTAAAATTAAATTTCCCGTGTTGATTAAACAGGAAAAAATTAAAAAATTGGTAATTTTGTAACAGTCTGCATTTTATTCCATTAGCCAATCGGGAAGTAATTAAATGATCTGCCATTTAAAATTTCGATCAGCAAGAATAATCAGCGAAACAATTATTTGTGCAGCATTTTATTTTTTGGTTTGCGATTTTAATATACGAACAGCAAATTATGGTAAGCAAAATAAAATAAATAAACCGCTAGTCGCGCTGCCCAAAATCTATTCAAGCAGCAAAATTATTAGTTGGTCTGCTAAATTATTAAATGGGCAGCAACTAATTTGATTCATCTGCGGGTAAAACATTTGATGTTCTAATATTAATCGGCAAATTGAAAAAGGTTTTATAGTATCGGCAAATAAACAACTTTGTCAGCTACAAAAATAAATAAGCATGATGTTAACCTTAACACTTAGAAAATTTCGTCAGATGCTGCTCGCACGTCCTACAGGTAACATGACTCCAATCCCGGTTTTCTTGAAGGATGGCGCCTTCAAGTATGTTTAGCTTTTGCCGCGTAGCGGCTCAGGCGATGAAAAACCGGTCGGAGGAGCGGCGGCTCAGGATTTTCGATGCCCACAGCCGGACGAGTCTCGAATCCAAAATTTCAAATTCGATTTTTTCAAAATTTTGATAATACATTCGCTCATAAAATTTTTACAGTATACTAATGCAGGGGTGGGCAACCTTTTGTATAACAGGGGCCAGAATAATATGTACGTTTCGTCCGCGGGCCTTAGTATAGTTCAATGAATATCTTTAGCTTCGACGTAAGATTTATATACACCTACACCTCCAAATTTGTTTATGCTATTTGGATAACACATAATCTATCTAAATATAAAAATGGATGTATGTATGTATGTTCCCTATAGACTCCTAAACCATTTGACCGATCGGAACCAAATTTGGCACAGTTATTATGTAGGTCCCTGCGCATGTTTTTGTATTGAAATAGTGCAAAAATTCGCAAAGGAAAGGAAAGTTGATTTTGAGTAGCCAAAATCAACTTTAAAAACAATAATGAATGCTGTCAAGCTGTCAACCGATCGACAATGCAAATACGCGTGCACGTGCTTTACGTTTCTATTTGACCAATCTTAACCAAATTTGGTGTAGAAGTTACGATATTTACAACGCTACGAAAAACATAGGCTACTTTAGAACCTTGTAGTGAGGACGAAGACCGAACAACCACATCCGACACGGTCTAGATGGCTAAAGGCGGCCGGTAGGCCGACTGTGCCACCTAGTTATTTTAATAATACGCGAAAACTTAATTCGCGTTAAAGGGAATTTTGCTTCGCATATAAAAAATTCAGGTATCAAAATCTAATTCGCGTTATTCTGAATTCGCGTACATCGAACTCGCGTACATGGAGGGTCTAGTGTACTTTTCAATTTACTTTTTACAATACTTTTTAATTTAATTTAAATAAGACGAATTATATCGAAAATTAAACTGTAGATCTCTCCTTTTTCCTTATGTTAGGTACGAACCTAATCCTTTTCTTTAAAATTTTGGTTTTGAAAATATTTATTTATTATTTCTTCTAAAGATGTCGCGAGCCGGATTAGAACTTTACGCGGACCGGAGTTGGCCCGCGGGCCGGAGGTTGCCCACCGTTGTACTAATATATAAACCTTCCTCTTTGCTATAGGAAATTTTTAATTTTATTTGGGGTGGTCAAGTTTAGGTAACTGCACCCCATTTTGGAGCCGATAAAAAAGTATTTGGTTACTGATCAATTTCTGCTGTCATTGTAATTTTAGAGCTGGACAAATATAATAAAATACTAACATTGTGCCAATCACATAATTATTTTGATGTAATTTTCTTTTTCTTGCTGCCAATATCGTTAAAGAAATTTAATGCAAACCATTTTCATTTTAATTGCCGCTAATGAGTTGCTGCTCATTCAATAATTTTGCGGCTCAAATATATTTTAATGCTGGCCAAATCTCTATTATTTTGCTGGCCGTTTAAATCATAGCCTTTCAAATCCATGCGTCTGCCGCGCGCCACCCTACAAGTCCGATTTTCAGTAACTTTCTTTTTGTTTAAAATTGAGTAGGAAATTAGTTCAATTACACGGTTGCAAAAGTCTAACGATTGGCATATCCAATATCTAAATTCAGGTGCACAAAATTAAACAATTTTAAAACGTTTAAATAATACTTTTGAAAACAATTTTGTTTGCGCAACCATTTGCAAGTGTGTGACTTGCAAATTGTTTTCAAATGACTTTTTTTAGATAATGTAATTAATTTGTTTGGGTGAATGTGGAGCTCACTTAAACACGTAAGGCCATTAGAATTACATAATTCAATTATTGGAAGTGAACGTAGCTTCCGAATTCCTGTTATTACTTACTCGTTTTCGAATTTTTTCTTTCATAAAACTTTTCGTGACCTGTAAACCTTTTTCCGCTACAACCGGAGTGTTAACCAAATGAAGCTGTTTCAATCTGTGTGGATAAGCTTCGTTTGCGGCAATCAAAGCTTTCCTCAGGAGGGGCGACACGTACTTTAGCATATGCGATGCCTGAATGTTTTTCAAATCGTAAATAAAGATATCTCCTGCTATTGGTGACTCTTCTGCAACTCTAAGATCGGCTAAAAGTGTAACGAGATAAATTAAAGGTTAAAAGTTTATTCAAACTTTTAGACAAAATTTTAGTAGGTTAATAAGTTTCGCAATTAGAAAGGTGGGTTAATTATCACCAAAGAATAGTAATTCGATCGCACTATTTTTTTTTTAATGACTATGATATTTTTGCTCTCTCACCTGTTATGTACACGTATCTCAGGACATCTTTTATGTTCCAATCGTCTCCACTGATCGACTCAATTTTTAAAATTGTTATCCTTTCTCCAGCAGGAGTCAGTTTAGGTAACGGTGCCATTTTTCTTAAAAATAAATGATCTAATAATTGTTGTTTTCAAATCAGTTCAACTTACATCATTTCGTTGTATTTGGTCAACAATTCCATAGACGGATTTCGGTTACAAAATAATTCTGGTACTTCCGATCTTGCAATAAAATACATTTGAATTTTGTCTTTCGTTTTTTCTAAATTGTGTTTACATCCCCGCAAAAACACTGACAACATATTATTTTCTGAAAGGAAAAATATTTTAATTTTCTAAGAAAAAATTAAAAATACATTAAATTTTTGTAATGATTAAGTTTGCAACAAATTAATTTCTTATAAATAATATAATAATAGTAAATTATAGGTTCTCCCAATGTTATTTGCCACGAGCAAAAATTTTAAATTTTAGATAATTGGTCTCGTTTTATTATAAAAACTGGTTTATGATTTTGGATGATAATTAAGATCTTATTGGAAATATTGTTTATTTTTTATCGGCAGTCATTATTATATGGTGGGAAAACTTTTTGGTTTTTCACACTATCGATATCATTGAACTTAGAAAAGATGTACATGTTCTAAACTAATTCGGTTTGATTATCATTTTTGTTTGTGCACAATTTTAAAATATTAACTTTGTTATTTCGCAGTTTACAAAGAATTAAAAATTCAATTCTTTCTGCACTACGAATCAAGCTTGTATTATTTCAATAGAACTTTAATTAATTTTTTAATTGTATTAGAATTGTGACAATTAATTTTTAAATGGGTATAGGTTATAGCCAGAGGCGGACTGGCAATGTGGAGAATGCAGATAATTCCGCATGGGCCGGTCCTCTTGAGGGCCGCTATAATTAGTATTTTAATTTTTTATGTAAGTATGATGTCAAAATTAATTATGAAATCGAGAAATTTAACCCAGTTCTACTTTCAGGGTTGAAAATTTTAGTTTAAATTTTTTTAGAAAAGGTAGTAGATTTTCTATTTTCCATTTAAAATTTTTAATACGGCCTTGTAATTTCGGGTTACTGTATTATGTTATGAAGAACTTGAACTCCTTTTTTATTGTTTTTTTTTATTTCAAACTTTAATTATAATATCACGTAATGATTTATAATATAGATAATAATGAAGTATGGGGGACTTCTGGTTAAGAATTGTTTAAATTTTAAATTTCGATAATGAAAAACAACAACTTGAATTACATCATTACTGCTAGCAACTTAATTGCCCGAATCGGAGAGTCACTAATATAAAATATAACGTAGTGAGTGCAAATGGGGAAATAACTGAACACGAATGGAAAATTACTGATTGACGTTGCTTCCTGCAACAATCTCAAATTCACTTCACTGTACGTACATTAATTATTTTTGAATAATTTATTGTTGTTTCGGATAGGAGAGCAAGTGCTCTTATGCCCTCAACATAACATAAACATCGGCTAGCCCATCAGAGTACATTTTCTATTGTCCAATTTGCGGGCTGTTCGACCAAAATTTATTTATTTAAGTGCATTGCTTACGGGGCTAGGGAATGAATAGTACCCAGCACCCGGGCAAAGGGACCCCCATTTGAATTATTATCATTTATCTGTAACGCAATATTAAGCCGATGATCCGTTCCATCAGTGCGGCCTTCAGGCCGCACAACCTAAGCAATCACGCATCAGTGTGAAAACAATATTTCTGCCTATCTATTTCTTCATAAAGCCTGAAGGCCGCACTGAATAAGGGTTTGACTGATTAATTTAGCGTTAAAGACACATCTTAAAAAAAATAATTCGAGATAATTCTTGGTAAAATTTTTATGGAGAAGTGCCCAAAGTTGTTACCCGGGTTACTCGGGTTACTCGGGTCAGTTTTGCTGAATATTTGTTATAAATCGTTTTATAGTATAAAGAATTCCCAAAAATTCCTATTTCGAGTGACGTCAAGCGGTGGTAACAAATCTGCAATTTTGCAATTTTTTTTCGATTTTCGTCGAAATCGGACCCCAGCATTTAATTAAATTATTAAATTTGTTGTATTATTAAATTGTATTTTGTTCATAAAAATATATTCTAACATTTATAGAAAATTTTATTTGCTTTAATTTTGATTAAAAAATAAACATTCATCAATAAAATATTTATCATAATACTAGCTGGCACGGGCGGCATCCGCCGCCCTTAGCCATCTAGACCCAGAATAGATCCGAGAAGGCCATAGTTGTTCGGCCTTCGGCCTCACAGGGGGAGGACCATAATAGATCCGAGAAGGCCATAGTTGTTCGGCCTTCGGCCTCACAGGGGGAGGACCATAATAGATCCGAGAAGGCCATAGTTGTTCGGCCTTCGGCCTCACAGAGAGAGGACCATGATAGATCCGCGAAGGCCATAGTTGTTCGGCCTTCGGCCTCACAGGGGGAAGACCATAATAGATCGGTGAAGGCCATAGTTGTTCGGCCTTCGGCCTCACAGGGCGAACCATAATAGATCCGTGAAGGCCATAGTTGTTCGGCATTCGGCCTCACAACCCGAACCATAACAGATCCGTGAAGGCTATAGTTGTTCGGCCTTCGGCCTCACAGACAGGACCATAATAGATCCGTGAAGGCCATAGTTGTTCGGCCTTCGGCCTCACAGACCGAACCATAATAGATCCGTGAAGGCCATAGTTGTTCGGCCTTCGGCCTCACAGGGCGGACAATAATAGATCCGTGAAGGCCATAGTTGTTCGGCCTTCATCTGTCATCTTTCATCTGTCATCTGTCATACATACATACATACTGCTATGTTCTTTCTGCCCAAATTTTAGGTACAGGGAAGGTATAACATTATTGCCCCTTCTTACTAAGCTCCCGGTAATGAGTCGTTCAGGGGTGGGTTCCTAATGAACGGTCAATATTAGAGGCGATCTTTTGAATGTTTATTGGCTCTCTCGGGAAGTCTAATTGCTTTTCTTTTTTAAGAAAAAAGAAATAAAAAACTTTCATTAGCTTATGAGTAATATTTATTATGAACAAAAGTAAATTAATTGAAATATTTTTCATGAAATAAATGTTTACACAAATGTTTTGGATTTCAAATCCAATATAAAATGAACCTTTAAAATTAAGAACAATTGATACAAATTAATAATTCAAAACAAAGAGGTTTCCACTCTTTATTCCGACGTGCTTGATTGTTAGACCAATCAAGTCTCTCGCTTTACATTAGCGGGTTTAAATGTTTTAAATAATATTTGTTGCTTATTCAAAGCTTAAAGTATTGTTAACTAAATAATAAAACTTTTATTGAAATATTTCACTGAGGGTAATGAAAAATGCACTCTGTAAGAAGTCTTTTTTCCAAATCCTATATTAACGCGCTGATGGCCAATTGTTTAATAAAATTATAGAAATCATAAGTTCACAGTACCTGTCTCCTTGACAAAATTGAAGTTTTAAATTTAAAAAGGATATAATTTCGCTTGTTGTGTGTGGCCTACTTTAGTTTGCACATCTAATGACTCAACCTCGGTGCGGCGATTGTCATAACCATCTTATTTGATCTCACATGAAGTTGTTATCCGCATTGAATAGTGACTGAATTTTGTGTTTGTTGTTGCATCTTTCCAATTGAAGATTTCCAAAAACGTTGAGGTAAGTTACTTTTAGTTGACAATATTATCCTTATTATCCAGAAAGTTTATGTGAGTCGAGTTCGTAAATTGTAACATTTTATATTTTTATCAGCATTCATTATTGTCCTTGAATTCTATTTTTAGATTTTGCTCCAGTCCAACTGAAAAATTCTAACCTCCAATTGTTAGTAAACAAATAATTTCGGATCCCATCACAAATATTTTGTAGAGTGCATAAAATGCGTGCACTCCGCTAGAATCCACGAAGTCGACTGATTTTTCATCGAAAATCGATATGATTGGCATGCCTGCGTGAACATTGTAAGTCAAATCCGTTTATTTTCGAATTTATTTCTTTCTAATAAATTATTTTTATTGCAGATTCACCCTTTTTACCAATCTCGGTTTCCTTTGAGGTGTTTTTCATGCAGTTTTTGCTGGTACATTACGTTTTTATGCTGTATTTGGACTGTCCATTTGACTCATCTCCTCCATCTTTGTTGTTTTCTTAGCCGTTACACAAATTTGACCCTTATTTACTAATTTGTCAATTTACCCTTCGAAATTATACACATTAGATGCATGAAACAATTACATAATTTTTGATATGGTCACATTTTTACAAAGAATGTTATTTATAGAATAAATCAGTTTACAAATTCTTGCATTTTTATAGGTTATCATAATTAATACATTTTTACAAATTTTCAGCTAATTAAGTTTTCTGTTTCATTTTTGATGTGTTAATCATCAATCTATTTAAACTTAGCAATGTTTATCATACTTCATTCATCCTGAGAGACTCAAATAAAGTTAGAACATTGAAATTTAGAAAAATAAAAATTTCTCGTAGAGCGAATATTTAAAGTGTCTTCCGACTTAGAATTTTGTGCTTATCTTGAATTTATTATTCATTTTTGTATCGGGAGCCTTTATTAATCATTTTGAGACATAGCAATACATACATAATCTTCACGTAAAGTTACATCTTCATGTAATGGATCTGCGTCTTCTTGCACAATTCCGGCGAGTTCTGCGACCTATATAAAGTGCTCCGGTCTTATTCGCGGCATTCAGATTAATTTGTTTGTTGTTTTTCATTTTTCGAATTAAAGCCGCCCTCCCGCCATCTGTTGACATTTTTCGAATTAAAGCCGCCCTCCCGCCATCTGTTGACAGTATTTTGAATCACTGACTGTACGTCAGATTAATTATTTGACAAATTAAATTTTTTGTCAAACTTGTGATTTGATTTTCGAAAAAAGCGAATAACTTTTTTCCCCGCCACTGACTGTACGTCAGATTAATTATTTGACAAATTAAATTTTTTGTCAAACTTGTGATTTGATTTTCGAAAAAAGCGAATAACTTTTTTCCCCGAGCGAATTTCTTCTCCATATATGCGACAATAGTTGCGCCTGGAGCTACAAAATAACTGTGCAAAATTTGGTTGAGATCGGTCCACGGGTCTAGGAACGTATAGCGAACACGCAAACAAACACGCAAACAAACAGATCTTCTCTTTTATATATTTAGATATTTAAGAAAAAAACCATTTCGTCCTTCAAGTAAAGTGCTACTTCCGGTTTAGTGATTTGCTCCAAAATCAAATGGTGCTTTCGTATACCGATTAAAGTGTTAAATATGAAATTTGGTTACTATATAACAATTCGTTCCTGAGATATTTAAGAAAAACCATTTCGTCCTTCAAGTGAAGTGCTACTTCCGGTTTAAGGATTTCCTCCAAAATCAAATGGTGCCTTTGTATACCGATTAAAGTGTTAAATATGAAATTTTGTTACTATATAACAATTCGTTCCAGAGATACAGAACTTACAGACATTTTGCGTTACATACATCCTTACAGACATACATACAGACATCATTGCGAAAGTAGTCAAAACGGATTCAGAAATGCTCAAAACGGATATTTCCGTTAAAATATCGACATCGAATTTTTTCATGATTACAATACTTCCTTATAGGGAAGTAATTAACAACAATAACATTAGAGCTTTGAAATGTCAATTGTCCACATAACAGTCGTTTTGAAGTTTGTGTATGATTGACAAAATATGTAAAAATCCGCACACTCGTTGAGCTTATTTATTAAGCGGCACATCCGTGTTGTTATGAACAATGTAAATGCAAAATTGCTTATATTATAGTATTTAATTGTTTATTATCGGATCACCAACCGCAAAAGGTCGGTAAACAGTGTAAACACTACCTTAAAAAAATTTATTGGATGTTTTTATTCGCTAGTTTTTATTCGATAGTTTTTATTCGATAGTTTTTATTCAATAGTTTTTATTCAGTAGTTTTTATTCGATAGTTTTATTCGATAGTTTTTATTCGATTTGATGTTTAGCAACTACATTTTTAGTTACTAACTATCGATAGTCAAAAAATTTCGATAGTGCCCATCACTAATTAATTTCTACAAAATCATATAATAATTAAAAATTTTAATTAAAAGAAACGAAATTTTTATTATAATAATTTACCGATTACATAATTATTATTAAAATATTAAAAAATATAAATAATATAATGAAGAGATCATTGCTATCTATAGTATGTAACATAAAACGGCAAATAATAGTCAGGACCGCATCGAGAATCGAATATTGAAAAATTAGCAAGATTTATAGAATTTATAAACTCAGACGACGTACTATGTATGTTAATTAATAGCTTTATTAAGGCGTTTAAATTTTATGAATTTTGTGTATTATATAAAACAAAAGTTTCAAAGCAGAGTAAATACCCACTTCCCACCTCATAAATATGAAAATATGATATTGTTGCCATCACTAACATAAAGGATGACTACATCATGAAAATGACAACAAATTAAAAACCACATCCTTAAAAGGATAAATTTATGATAAAATTATAAGAAGTTCCAGTTTTTTTTATTTCTTCGTTATAAATTGTTATAATTTCATGATGTATCCGGTGGAAAATCCCAAAATTTTCTTTAAAAAAGTTTGTTAAAATTTGATAACCATACAATATTTGTGTGGGCGGGGGGGGGGGGCTAAAATGCCTAACCGCCTAAATTTTAAAACAAAATAACTAAATTAAAACTTTAAAAATTGGATTTACATGAATAAATAGTTTTTCTGGCATTTTCATGGGTATTACGGTATTATAAATTAATGAATTAATGAGAAAGTAATTACATTCAAGAAGGACGCGACAAAAAAATTATTTATTGTTCCTGTCGATTTCCTTAACCATGTGTAAATGTTGTAAGTGAATAAATTTTAATTACGTCTAATTAGTACAGATACACTGCATCTTATGAATTTTAATGAATAGATAGGCGAGAGCTTAAAATCGGTAGAGCTCGAAATAATTTTTGCGTGGTAATAATTTAGCTATTTACACTTTGTCCAATCAATTTAAAAAGTTCTTTAAACCTAACATTTCCACAATTATTCACAAATTTTTTACCAATCTAGTCTAGGAAATAATCGAGGTAGGCTAGTGACATTAAGCCGAAGACTTCCTCTTTTTTATATACCACACAATAATAAAAAAATGGTATAATTGCATAATTCTGTATTCTTAATTGCGGAAAATTTCACTTTAATAAAAATACGTCAATTTACAATGTAAACAAGCTATCATACTGTACTTATTATGATAATCTCATTAATTAATATTTTGCAAAATAATTCTCATAAAAAGGTGATTAGGTAATAACGTTCGATGTTTACTGGATATTCAATTAATATAAAATAAAAATTTAATGTTATTATTTCTGTTAATTGTAATTACCTAAAAGAAACAATAATGTAACCTTGACAGTATAGATACATTAATTTTTGAATTTACAATAAAAAATTGACGAACAAATAATTAATTACTTCATTCCACAAATATAAGAAAAAAAGTGTTAAAACATAATATAAAAATAAGTTTTAAGAACCTTCGATGTTCGTTTATTTATTTTATTGTATTATTACCATTTTTCATTTCATAATTTGCCGTTATAATTTTATATTTCATTTTTATTATTATTTGTTTACCATCAAGGCGAAGGTGATCGACTTAATTGTGAACTTGCAGTTGAATAGTATTTGAATTTTGCAAGGCTGAACTTTCTTAACTGTGATATTGTTTACGCTGTTCATCATTAATATTTATTTATGCAGGATAAATCGTATTGCCCACAGAAACGCCAATAACTAATAAATTATATTACGACAATAACCAATTAATGCGTTGAAAATTAAAAGAGTCACTTTGCAATTACGTAAAGGTAATTTACGAGAACAAATAATAAATGCGTAGCACGAAAGTAGTTTTCGTTCTATGAAAAACTTAAAATTGTTCATTACCATAATCCTGAGGAAGATGAGGTTGGCAAGAAATCCAATTTTGCAAAAGTTGTATATTATTTTGATGACGATCAGGATCTTCTCCCAATTCTTCCGTGATAGCTCTCATTTGGACGTGATCTGGACCTTGCAGTACTTCCATTTCAGAACTGAAATTTTGTAATAACTTATGTTAAACAAGGTAAGAAGGCAAAAGTGGAAGGCTTCAACTGAACGTAGGATGGGTCCTAGGTCGTAGTTACAAATAAAATTTTGAGAAAAATCATAAAAATGTGTCAACATCTGAGGTTGTTACCTTTGTTACCTTGACTGCTTAATTCAAGCGTCTATAAAATTGATTAAGTAATAAAAATAACAAAGCATTTTCATTATGACTTTTACAATACTAAGTATTATTGACTGTTTACCTATAGGCCTATTACAGAAAATGTATATAATTTTTGATCGTTCAACCGTAATATTTAATTAACTTATTACCGATTTTGAAATAAAATCAAAATTTCCAGTAAATAAGTTTCATCAAATTAATTCGCTAGTACAAAATTAATTTTAAAAATCCGATTCGATAAAAAACGTTAACGTGCAAATTATAAAGTTTAATCCGAGATTAAATTATTTAAAAGTAACAGCTTTGGTTATATTTTTATCAAAGGCAAATGGAAAATTTTTAATATTAATTTAAATTTTTTTCATCACAATTAATAATTATTGTAATTTGCCGATCTGTACCGTAAGTTCGTTTAAAATAATTTATGATAAAAACCATACCTTGGATTAACAGGAGAACACACAATAAAGAAAATTTTGAAAAAAGCTTCCTATGCAAGCAACGGTTAGGAACTCATTGATTTTGTTATATTAAGCGCGTTGCTAATATCTACTGAAGTAAAGTCGTCCTTGCAAGAAGAGTGGTTGTGGAAGAAGTTATATATTTTCCGTTTCCTTATATTATTTATTTGTATTATAATAAAGAAAATTAATCCAAGGTAACAAAGTGCACTTACAATGACTCGATTTTCTTAATTAGTTGTTACACATACACAGGTAACAAGGAGTTAAATTGCCATAAATTTCATCGAACTTTCTACAAGTATAGAAAATGCATTGAATTTAATTTGATATGCTAAATTTCATAAACCATTATATAATATTTTTGTACTCTAAACTAATGGAAGTTTTTTTATTTACTAATAATTGTAACATATGAGAAAATTGTAACGTTTGTTTTCTTTTGTTTGCAATAAAATTTCGTAAAAATGTATGTATCAGTTGGTTGCATTTGTGTATTCAAAATATCTACAACAAGTTTGCGTCTAAAAAATTGGAGTGTTGAGAAACCGGTTTTCTTTCTTTAATTCTTCTACATTTTCCAAATGAACTACCATCAGAAAACTTTTTTACTTACTTTTTGAAAACCAACTTTTAACTTAAACAATTTAATGTCTTCTTTGGCTATTCTAAAATACGGCTATGGTCAAACCTTTAAGGAATTTTTCACCAAAAGAAATCTAGGGGCGGCGGACGTAAGCACATAAGTCAAAAATGTTAACTTTACATAAGTCAAATTATTTGCTTTAGTACGAATATAGTGGAAACAATTAGTGATGCGCACTATCGAAATTTTTTGACTATCGATAGTTAGTTACTATTTTTTTTTACTATCGATAGTTAGTAACTAAAAATGTAGTTGCTAAACATCAAATCGAATAAAAACTATCGAATAAAAACTAGCGAATAAAAACATCCAATAAATTTTTTTAAGTTAGTGTTTACACTGTTTACCGACCTTTTGCGGTTGGTAATCCGATAATAAACAATTAAATACTTATTTAAATACTTAAATACTTATAAATTGCTTATATTTGATATAAGCAATTTTGCATTTACATTGCTCATAACAAAACCCCAAAAAGAAATATCAAGCCTAACAAAGCATTCCCAAAACAAAAGTTATTCGAATATTTTTAGTAACTAAAAAGTTATCCGAATAGTTTTAGTTACTAAAAATTCATTCTATAGTTTTTAGTAACTAAAAAAAAAGAAACTATCGATAGTTTGAATAAAGCCTAACTATCGAATAATTCGATAGTTTTTTTATTCGATAGTCCCATCACTAGAAATTATTGATATACTCTACACGATAATTTTTTTAAAATTTGAGTTCAAGATTGCAAATTTTATGACTAAATTGCCTTTTGAAGTTTCATTGCCATTCGCAAAGATTAAGCAATATGGTTGGCTTGTTCCGACTTCACACTTCATATCTTCGTTGGTCGCTCCACCGCGTTTTTGACCGCCCCACGTTTCTTTTCCTTATGGGGATGTAGTTTATTATCCTTTTGGGTACAAGACTATTGTCTATTCTCTGGATGTGCTGAATCCACTTTTCCATGTAGTTTGTGATTATTCCATTTACATTTCGGATTTGTAATTCTTGTTTCATATATGATCACGTAATGTATAGTCCGCTACAAATCTTAGAGATCTCATTTAAGCAGTTTTAATTCGTCTTTTCTGCTCTCGAGTCAATCCAATTTTCATAGCCATCCAGTAAGGTTGAGATTGCCACAACCTTGTAGAATCGTACCCTTTTAAAGTTCGCTTAATTGTGCCATGTTGGAATATGTTGGAATCTGCTCAGTTTTGCTTCGATATCTGAAATATTATCTTCATCGGATATCCTGAATCCAAGATAGCCGAAGTTCTTCACTTGTTCTACATTTTTGTTGTTTAATACAATTTTAGCTCTTATATGGTCGCAGCTTCTGAATGCCATTACTTTTGACTGCCGTTCTGATGTAATTAGGTTATAATTTTTAGCAATATTATTGAGGGTGTATATTTCCCTTTGAAGGTTATCTTCTGTCTCAGCAAAGAATGACTGGTCATCTGCAGAAAGCATTGCATCCAAGGTCATGTCTGCAACCTCGCAGTGCTTTGTAATTTTTTTCTGTAATTGTTGAATAACATCTTCGATGGCATTGGATGTCTATCTCCAATGGGTGAAATTTCTACACTTTTGCATTTTTGTGAGGACACGTCCTCAATAACAATTTTGGTACCTGTATAATATAAGCTATGAGTGGCTTGAACGATGCTGTGGAAATCGGTTTTTAATCATTGAATCTATTTCTATTCTATTCTAATTAACAACCCCATTCACTAATTCAAAACGTTATCTTTCGCATCGTTAAATCGAACTTTATGTCCATTAAGACACTTTACGGTGTAAGTTACTATTAAATAAGAATTCTGATATGTTGGGAATATTAAAAAATCGTTAGGACATTAAATTAAACATTAACAACTAAAGAAAAAGTAAAAAGTCTCATTTTTTCAGTAGCTTTCAGCAATAGATTATTGCTTTTTTCTATAACTATTTTTTTTTTTACTATCGATAGTTAGTAACTAAAAATGTAGTTGCTAAACATCAAATCGAATAAAAACTATCGAATAAAACTATCGAATAAAAACTACTGAATAAAAACTATCGAATAAAAACTACCGAAAAAAACTAGCGAATAAAAACATCCAATAAATTTTTTTAAGGTAGTGTGTACACTGTTTACCGACCTTTTGCGGTTGGTAATCCGATAATAAACAATTAAATACTATAATATAAGCAATTTTGCATTTACATTGTTCATAACAAAACCCCAAAAAGAAAATATCAAGCCTAACAAAGCATTCCCAAAACAAAATTTATTCGAATATTTTTAGTAACTAAAAAGTTATTCAAATAGTTTTAGTTACTAAAAATTCATTCGCTAGTTTTTAGTAACTAAATAGTTATTCGAATATTTTTAGTAACTAAAAAGTTATCCGAATAGTTTTAGTTACTAAAAATTCATTCCATAGTTTTTAGTAACTAAAAAAAAGAAACTATCGATAGTTTGAATAAAGCCTAACTATCGAATAATTCGATAGTTTTTTATTCGATAGTCCCATCACTAGAAACAATACTTTGGGTTGAAAGTAGGGGTGCGCATATAATCGATTAATCGATCACCGTAATTCGAATAATCGATTATTTCATAATCGATTATGATAATTTATAATAATCGATTATAGAAATAATCGATTGTGAAAATAATCGATTGTGGAAATAATCGATTATGAAAATAATCGATTGTGAAAATAATCGATTTTGGAAAATGATTGATTATATGTAGAATACTTTATTTTTTATTGGTAACAGGTTTATTCTATATAAGCATAATATCTTGTTTTAATAAATACAACTTTTTAAACTTATACGTAATCCCAACCCCAACAGCAATTAGAACGACCAAAATAATCGATTATTCGAATTACGGTGATCGATTAATCGATTATATGCGCATGCGCACCCCTATTAATAGCCCTACCAAGTTGAATTCATAATCGACTATGAGTTCATAATCGAGTTATGAGTTCATAATCAAGTTATGAGTTCATAATCGATTATCTTCAATAATCGATTAATCGAAAAAAATCGATTATTTTTTATAATCGATAATCGATTATGAAATTTCATAATCGCGCACCCCTAGTTGAAAGAGAATGCCTGCTTGTTTTGCTAGTCTACATACGAAATTGACTTATGTGCTTTAAGTCTGATTGTGAGTTATAGAAATAAGCGCAGTTTGCGAACATAACAAAAAAAAGTGAAGTTTTGACTAATGTGCTTACGTCTGCCGACCCTAGAAATTCCTGCTCCGATTCCCTTTTACACCCTTTGTTAGTTTATTAATATTTTGAATTTATAAATTATTTATGTTCTTGAATAGCTGCAATAAGTTATTGAGAGAGAAACTAAAAAAGACTTGAAATAAAATTTAAAATAAAAATTTAAATAACAGGAAAATTTCCAAACCTTGTAAAAATACGTAAAAACTTAATTAATATGTACCTACTAAATATAAATTTTAAATTTTGTTTAAAAAGCACCCCACAAATATGAGTCGTAATACCAAAGAAGACTCTTGGTTAAACTTTTGAGAAAATTTTGAAAGAATTCTTTTAAGAAAATAATAAAATTGAAAAAAGAGGAGTTAAAAAATAATTAAGTTATTTAAAAAAAAACGTTAGAATATAATTAAATAAATTATATTATAGAAAGACGGTCTTGACAATGACCCCTTTTTTCAAATTTTATAAAATATATTATGTAGACTCCTACTCGGTCACAAAATAGTAAACAAAATATTTGAAATGCGTGTGACTACAAATTAATATATTATTAATAATTAATTAAGTAAATGATGGACGGTTTTGTAAATTGTTATATTTAGATAACCGGTTTCGCTATTTTACGAACAAAGGCGTGAAAAATTTATTTACGAATAAAATTTTTGTCAGGTTAAACTGTAACAAAAACTATTTTGAACAATTTTCATTTTTAAATCGTTTATTAAGTAAAAAATTCATTCAATCAAAAAAGATGTAAAAATGCAAGAAAGCGATAATGAAAATGACGACTCAGAACCAGCAGGAGAAAAATAAAATTATTACGATGACGGCGGCTATGGCCTGGGGCCCTATTATCGAACTCACTGGAATTCATTCGCATACGAAAATTGGCTACGATCCCACTTCCGAAACCTCCGAAATCAAAATTTCTTCTGCTACACACTAAAGAGCACAGTTAATAGAGCAAATTGTAAAAATATTTAGGGGGGTAGGGGGCCAAACTTTTGAATAAATCGAATTTGAACTTAGCAAATTTAACGAGATTCGGTGGTAAAATTAACGAGATTCCCGCGCATCGCTCATTCTGTTGACAGTCCGTGCAGTTTTAATGACCCTAACACTTAGAGTATTTCGCACCGGCAGATGCAGCTCGTCTCTCGTACATGTAACATCGATTATTTTTTGTTTTTACGCGATTTTTTGGGGGGTGAAACGTAATAGTTTACTGCCCCATACCGCAACTATACTTTTTAATGCTATTTCAATGGTCTCTAAGCTCCCGGTTTCATTTATCCCGGTTTTCTAGATGGGTGGCGCCTTCTCGTATGTTTAGCCTAGTAACCAGAGTCAAAACCGCCCTGGAGGGGTGCAGAGCGTAGCGGAGCGAAGCGGCGCCCCGGAAGGGTAGGTTTTGACGATGGATAACCCTCCTTATCGAATGCACACCCCAAAATTCGAAGAAAAAAAAATTTAATTTTTTCACTTTTTCGGCAATACACGGGTTATTTTCCATTTTTTTGATTATATTTATTACTAATATCCACTAATCACACCCCCATCTATCCGATTTTCAAAGAAAAATTCAAATCGGAGCGAAAAAATTTTACGCCATTTCAAGGGACCCGTCTCTGAATTGTATAGCGTATGCCAGGGGTCTGCCGCATATTCGATGCTAATTTCCCGTACTTTTCAAAAGTCGATTTTGGGGTTATTTTTAACATTACCCCCCTAAATATTGTTTCTATAGACTGATATAAGCATGTTCTTTAATGTGTAGCACACGAAAATTATTTTCGGGTGTTTTCGTTTGTGGGATCGTCCCCCGAAAATTCGTCACTTTCGCCTGCGAATGAAAATTTCGTATTCTAAAGCAATCGTCTATGAATACTTTGAATACATATAAAATATTTAATTACAGTAGAACCTCGATTATCAGGACCAGCCGGGACCGAGCCTTTGCCGGATAATCGAAAACACGGATAATCCAAAGACCTCATTTTTATTTTTTTAATAATTTATTCAGACAAATACAGTGACTCGAAAAAGTCCTCGGGCATCATTTCATTTCATTTCATTTACTTTATTGGTGTTATTATGTACAAATTACATTTACACACGTCAATAAGAAAAAAAAACAACTATATGTTAGTAAGATCCACAGGCATTCTTAAATTCAGCCGTGGAATAATGGGCATGATTAATTAATTTACAAATTAGAGTTTTTCTAAACTGAGCTGGAGGCAATTCCCTTAGACCCCTTGGAAGGGCATTATAAAATTTGATACCATGGTATTCTGTAGCCTCTCTAGAGCGATAGAGTCGGTGAAAATTCATCACTAAATTATCTTTTTGACGCGTATCGTAGGCATGCGAAGACGTACCATAGGATGATCTATTCATATGTATGTACACCAGTGAACGTAAGATAAATAAGCATGGCACTGTCAATATGTTTAGTCGGGCAAAGTGATCCCTACAGTCATCCCGATAACCCAACCCAGTTATTATTCGGACCACCTTTCTCTGCAGGGCAAACACTTCTCCAGCATGAGCAGAGTGACCCCAAACTAGTATAGCATAGGATAAGTTGCTATGTACTAGACCAAAGTATGCCATTTTTAGCACGGGTGCAGACACAATACTTTTAAGTTGCCTTATCAAGTAGATGGAACTTGATAGTCTGTTACAGAGTTTAGCTATCTGTGGCGCCCAAGTTAGTCCGGAGTCCAACGTAACACCCAGAAACTCCACCGGCTCATTGCTGAGTGTGACACGCCTCAAAGTAAAAACAAGTCTCTGCATTTTGCTTGCATTTAGACTGAGTTTATTTGCTAAAAACCATTGTTTAATATCATCGTAAACTGATGCATTAGTTAGGTTTGAGTCTTCAAAATTTTTGGTTGAGTTCACAGTTGTGGTATCATCCGCAAATAATATAAAGTTTGTCAGCGTGCAGCCAGGAAGATCATTAATGTAAATCAAAAATAATGTAGGACCCAAAACAGAGCCTTGCGGTACCCCGATTGAAATAATTTTACTGGATGATCTGTTATTGTTCCAAAGAACATGCTGGGTTCTACCCTTCAAATATGACCCCAACAGTAATAGCGAGTCATCATCAAAGCCATAAAAACCTAATTTTTCAATCAAAATTCCGTGTGATACGCAATCGAAAGCCTTTGTCAAGTCGTAGAAGCGAGTGTCAAGATATTCATTATTTTCGAAAGCCTTTGTTGCCTCACGACATAAACTACTAATTGCTAGAGTTGTTGATAAGTTGTTTCTAAAACCAAATTGACAGCGATGAAAAAGGTTATTATTTTCGAAATAGTTGTTTATCTGGGTTTTTAGCAGTTTTTCGAATACTTTACTCAATACGGGCAAAATAGATATAGGGCGATAGTTTGCTGGATCAGTTTTATCACCTTTTTTATAAATTGGTACTACTTTGGCTATTTTGAGCATATCTGGGAATATATGATGTTTTATACACAAGTTTAATAACTTTGTATAAGGCGCAAGTATTGTATTAATTATGGATTTAAGAATTTGAGCATTAAGCTGGAGGGTATCAAGGCTTTTACTATTTTTCAGTGAGGCAACCGTATCTCTAACTTCTAGGTAACTCACCTCTCTAAACCGAAATGTAGATTTAATATCCGCTGTTAAATAGTGAGAGGAATCAACTGTTGCTGAAGGCAGGGCATTCGCAACTGACTGAGCAACGCTGGTAAAATAATCATTAAACACTTCAGGTGTTGGTGTTCCCTGAGAATCAAATTTTTTGTTTTTATTATGGTTTATTAAACGCCAATCTGCAGCGGAGCAGCTAACCGAATTTTCGATAAAACGATCATTTGCAGCTCTTTTTGCACTAACTATACCTTTTACAGTTTTATTTGGAGAAAATGAAAACAAATTTGGTGCAAATGAAAACAGATTTTGAGCAAATGAAAACAGATTTTGTCCAAATGAAAACAGATTTTGAGCAAATGAAAACAAATTTGGTGAAAAGGAAAACAGATTTTGTGCAAATGAAAACAGATTTTGAGCAAATGAAAACAGATTTGGTGCAAGTGAAAACAGATTTGGAGCATATGAAAACAGATTTGAAACAAGTGAAAACAAATTTGGAACATTTGAACTACATTTGGAATAAAATGAGAACAGATTTGAAAACATGAAAACCGATTTGGTTTAAATGAAAACGAATTTGGATTATCTACTGAACAGCTTAATTTTTTATTATGTAAGTAAAATTTCGTCAATCAAAATACAAAAAATATAATACAATTTCGCTTAATGATAGAGTCAGGATTTTTAAAGCACATCAGGAAGACAGAGATTGGAGACCAACAGCGAAAGCTTTAAATGTGAACATAAGCACAGCATACAAATGGTTAAAAAATGGACAAGAGTTTCCTAAACACAAAGGCGGTTATGCATCTACAAAAAAGACTCCTATAATAGAATAGGCATTGGTAAGGTAGATTGAGGAAGATAGCACATTAACATTGAAAACAATATATGTAAAAAATTGGTTTGATGGAAAATTATTTTCAGTTAAAGCTTTTATAACCGCATATTGGAAATATGAACAACGGTGAAAACAAGAGAAAGCGAAAAGATTATGTCGACAAAATTTTACACAGCAGAGCAAATGGCCGTACATTAATTTGGATTGATGAAACAAATTTTAATCTTTATTGTCAAGACATTGTTGAAATTTCATAAAAATAAATATTTAAGTTCATAATATTAGTTTGTAGAAAATTTGTTTTCATTTACTCCAAATCAGTTTTCATGTTTTCAAATCTGTTCTCATTTTGTTCCAAATGTAGTTCAAATGTTCCAAATTTGTTTACACTTGTTTCGAATCTGTTTTCATATGCTCCAAATCTGTTTTCACTTGCACCAAATCTGTTTTCATTTGGTCAAAATCTGTTTTCATTTGCACAAAATCTGTTTTCATTTGCACCAAATTTGTTTTCATTTGCTCAAAATCTGTTTTCATTTGGACAAAATCTGTTTTCATTTGCTCAAAATCTGTTTTCATTTGCACCAAATTTGTTTTCATTTTCTCCAAATAATACTGTAAAAGGTATAGTTGTTTTTTATAAAATTGTTTGAATCTTGTCAGTATATCTTTGGATATTAACTTTTTTCTATGCATGTCTACTAATAATTGCAATTTTTCTCTTTGTGATTTTAGTTGTTCCGTAAACCACCCTGTTTTATTAGAATCGGCCTTGCCATTAGATGGTATTCGCATTTTTTTCGGAAAACAATCAGAGACAGCCGATGCAATCAAATTACAGAACCTTACAAACTTGACACTAGTATCGATTCTCTCACTGTCAACGAATGACCAATCTGTTACTTGTAAGTGTCCAGAGAGCAGAGACAAACCAGAATTTGTAATTGGTCTGTACTCAACAACCTCCCCACCCCTTGTATCTACAACAGAAGACTCCTGTTTTACATTTATTAATAGGCTGAGATGATCAGATAACCCATAATCCCTTGTATTCAAGGTCACATCTTCAAGGTTAGTGAAAGCATTGTCCAGGCAAGAAGTGTTCCTGGTATTTTGAAAATTCTTTTGATACAAACCAAAAGACAGAAAAAGATTAACCAACCCCTGGGCCCTACCATCATCAACATTAAAATGAACGTTAAAGTCTCCCATAATGACAATGCCACGCCTAGAAAATCTCAAAAGGAGAGATTCAATTTTACTCAAAAAAACCTGCATATCACCTGAGGGTGATCTATACAACACAAAAAAATAGACATCCCCGCACGCATATCCACATACCTCGAAATCGAGCTCCACACAATAGCTCAACAAGTTTAACGGTTTCAGATTTTTGCAATCAGATCTAGAGAATATACAGGTACCACCATGTGTCTTAACGGCTCTACAGTACTCAGTAGTCAGATTATACCCGGCCAGGTTCACAGCGTCCAGCTCAGCTTTGCGCATCCAATGCTCAACTAAAAACAAATGATTATAATTTTCATGTATGTACTAATATTGATTCAATTTCTAGCAATTTATTGCTCAAACACTGAATATTTATAAAGAAAACACTTAAGTAACTACATTGTTGCTGCGGTCCGTTTGAAAATTTGTGTCACGAGTCTCGTCCTTCGCTTCTTCGACTCTTCTACTCCAAAAGTATCTCGAAAATCTGACATTACTAGGCCAGAAATTTACCTGATGAACTTGGTCCCTCAGTGCAAATTCCGCTCCTACTCGAAAACACTTTGTTTTTCTGCCATATTGAAGTTCCTCCACTTCAAAATCTCGGTCAGCCATATCTGGTTTGTTGTTTAGATAATCCTTTATCATTTCACATGTGACATTATTGGATACTCTTGATAAGAAAATCCATACTTTTTTAGGTGCACCAGTGAAGCCATCCAGGCTTGTTTTATCGTCACCTACGGTAATCGCTCGTTGCTTTCTCTTCTTATGATTTACCGGTGTGAAACCATCTTCATCCACTATACTGTTTGAGGTTAACAAACGTGAATTTTTGTTTTCTAATTCACAATTGTTTCGCATTTGGTCTTGTGTCGACATCTGTTTATTATTATTTTTGTTCATTCTAGGAATTTGCACTGGATTCAATGCCGTGACATTCCTTTTAATTAAATTATCCACACTGTGTGCTGTTTGATCCTCATCTTGCTTATTTACCTGCATTGTCTGTTGAGCTATGTTTTCCTTCCTATGCAGCTCACTTGTTACTTTTCCATATCCAACTTCCGAATTCTTTTTATTTTTTACTGCTTCCACATATGGTTTATTTACAACAGGCCCGGCTGCATTTGCTAATCCCACTGGTGCGTCGTTATTTAACACATTTGTTAGGTTGATTCTTTCGATCAAGGCCATCTTATCCTCCATTTCCTTCACAAGTTTCTTCATCAATGAATTCTGTTCTCTCAATAAAACATTTTCAGATTTTAGGAATTGGTTCTCCACCTTGAGCAGGTCTTGCGATTCAATACCCTTCGCTTCATTCTGTTTTAGATTTTTATCACTCAGGTTTTCACCAAATCATTTTCATCTAATAAAATTTGCAATAATTTCAATGTAATTCGTTTTTTTCACGTAATTTGGGAAGAAAACAGTAGTTTCAACTTATCATTTGATCAATTATTCCTTAAGGTCACCTATAAACACAAAAAAGTTTAAAAAAATTCAACCACAAACCGAAATTATAAGCTTTTAATCATTGTATAGTTGCAATTCTAATTAAATTATGTATGAACAAGTCCTCGGGCACTACATAAATTAGCACAGTAGTTTAGGGAAACTGAACTGTGGTATTGTGGTATTTTTCTGTGGGATTTACCACAGTTAAACTGTGGTATTTTTCGGCCGCTTTGTTGAAGCTATATACCATTCTTTGCAGATCATCCTCCGTTTCAGCCACGATAACCGCATCATCCGCGTAGCACACCAGTTTAATTGTCCCCGTACTAAGTCGGTAGCCCACATCAGATCGCTTTGTGTCATTAATTATTTTGTCCATAATTAAGTTGAACAATATTGAGCTGAGGCTATCCCTCTGCCTTATTCCTGCGCTGATTGGTATATATTTTGTTTTTCTGCCATTCACTCGTATTGTTGTCATGTTTTCAGTATTTAACGACTTTATTACCTTTATTATGTTTGTAGGACTGTTTTTCTCTTCAAGTATTCTCAGGACGTCATTTAGCCTTACACGATCAAAAGCCTTGGTCAAATCTATAAAACACATGCAAGCGGGAACGCAATATTCTATTGACTTCTCGGCTATTTGGCGCATGATGAATATTGCGTCAGTTGTTGATCTATTTTGTCTAAAACCTTGTTGCTCTTCGCTTATGTCCGTTCTTTTTGCAATTTCTTCCCTGACAATACTTGTGAAGAGTTTTGTGGTGGTGTTTAAGAGTGAAATAGTTCTATAGTTTGTGGGGTCGTTTTTGTTCCCTTTTTTAAGGATTGGTATTGTAATACTTGAACGCCAGTTCTCTAGTATTTATGCTCTCTTTAGGATGTTCTGAAACAATTTCAGTATTTCTTCGTTCAAGGTTTTACCTCCATATTTCAACAGTTCATTCGGTATTCCGTCGTCTCCCGCAGTTTTTCTATTCTTCAGTTTTTGTATAGCTCTATATAGTTGTTCGCTGGTGCATTCGAAATCTTCTTCCGTTTTGCTACTGTCTAGTTCGTAATCGTGGTCATTGGGGTCACTTCTGCCGTTATTGTACAGATGTTGTATATATTGTAGCCATTGTTCCTCAGCTATCTTGCTAACCTGGGTATACTCGTTGATGGGTTTCTTGAGCTTCCGCAGCATCGACCAAATCCTCTTTTGGGCGCCATACAGGTAATATTCCATACCTTTCGTGAACTCTTCCCAGTAGTTTCGCTTTAGGTCTCTGATATCTGAGTTTACTCTGTTTTTAATTCTGGTATACCTTTGATATTCTTCAGGTGTCGCGCAGCTTTTGTACTTTAAGTACGCGTTTCTTTTTTCTTTGGCTAAGCATTTGACCTCCTCGGAGAACCTTGGTTTGTGCTTTTGTTTGTGATTGGTTGCGATTTTTCTAGTACCCAGAGCCTCATTTGCAGCTTGAGAAATGTTGTTCTGTATTTTTTCCGTATTAGAGATGGTCATAGCTTTGGCAGTTAAGTGCGTCTACTGCTAATGCGAAACGCTCGGATCGAATCCGGGCAGGGTAAGAACTTTATTCTGGCCGTCTCTCCTCGGAAGGCAATGGCAAACCACCGAGGTAATTTGCTAAGAGCGCCCATCTCAACATGAAGTGTATTACACTTCCCGTGGTTCGGAGCCCACGTTAAAGAAGTAATTCCTCTATGTATGTGAAAACACTTAGAACGCACATCACATGCATAGAAAGAGATGGGTCACGACGTTCGGAAACGAACAATACGACTAAGAAGAAGAATTTTTCCCAGCTGGAGTTAACACTGTCTTCGTTTGTTATATTATGGTTAAGCAGAATTTTCTCGTTTAGTCTATTTTCATACAGTTGTCTTGTGCTTTCCTGCATGATCAATTCCACATTTAACCTTTCCTCAGCTTTCGGAGTTGGTTTCCTGTTGGGATTTGCTGATATTCTCATTTTGGCCAGCACAAGGTTGTGATCGGACCCAGTATTTGCTGATGTTAGTACTCTTACGTCCAATATTTGGGTTGGGTGAATCATTCTGTTAGTTATTATATAATCAATAGTTGATTTATGACCTCTCGTATTTGACCATGTTATTTTGTGTTGTTCCTTGTGTGGGAAGAACGTATTGTTAATTCTCAATTCATTTACGGCACTAAATTCCACAAGCTGTTCACCATTTTCATTAATTACCTGCTCATTGTACTTCTGTTTCACTCCCATTATGACTTCGTTTGCCACTCTTGCATTCATATCACCAAGTATAATAATTCTTTCTTTGGTAGGTATTTCATTCATAAACCTTCTGTAAGTTGTTATAGAAGGTTGTTACTTCTTCCTTGGGTTTCCCCGAGTCTGGAGCATACACAGATATTAAATTCAGGTGTGTACTGTTGTCGAATTCCATGGTGACTTTTAGAATTCGATGGTTTACGTAGTCAATATTTCCTATGTTGTGCTCAAACTTTTCGTGGACCAACAGCCCGACACCCGATGCAGCTCGTTCTTCTTTTTTCTTGCCACTATGTATCGATCTATCAATATATAGTTTTGGTATTTGCCTGTGCCCTTACCCTTCTTTTTTGTCTCAGACAGAGGGCATACGTCAATGTTATGTTGGTTCATTTCAATAATTATTTCTTGATCTCTTTTCGCCCATGCTCCTATGTTCCAGCATGCAATGCGCATTGTGTTCCGCTTCCAATTAACCGTTTTCCTTTTCTCGCCGTAGTAGTCATTGTCAACATAATAGCTGTTATGAATAAAGTATAAACTTTATTTATGGAATTTCCCACATAATCAACGAAGTTTTTCGTGATACATTGTATGCGAAGCATTGTAAAATTATTAATTACAAAAGTTTTGGCAAATAATTGCTTACGCTGTAATAAAATTATATGGGAATATAATTTTATTACAGCGTATTACATTATGTTGGTAATTTTTCGTAAAAGTAAAAATACGTGAGCTATCATTATAGGCGAAACACCGCACTTAGGGGGGCTAAAATCCTCATTTGGGGGAACGCCGGCTTGGGATTTTTATGAGACATTTTGGGGATTTATTAGAACACTTCAATATACATCTTTGCCAAATTTCAGCTGGCCCGGATCTTCTGTAAGCTCAAACCAAAATTTCGGTTTCGTTACTTGGAAGATACTATAACTTGGGCAAATTCTGAAAAAATCTATTTTTCTCTTCATTTTCCAACCTTGGTCACAATTTAAATTAATTTATTAATAAAAGCATTTCCCGTGCCCGAAAACATTTCTCCCCCTGCAACGAATCAATATTGTGCCATTTTAAGGGTGCGTTGTGTTTTCGGTCAATAATTTAAGTATTAGTGTGCCATGGAAAAATATGAAACAAAACTATTTTAGAGATAATTTTATGCTCTTCAATTATGGTCTGATCATAATTTTTAATACAAGCATAAATAAGCGAGTTATCGGCAAAAAAATCGCGTTGGGGGAGCTAAAACCCCCGATTGTGGGGGACGCCGGCGCACAGTGTGGTGAAATGGGGGTTTTGTGGACAAACGGTTGCTGAGCCTTCAATTTTAGGGAAAAAAATCTGAAAGTCGTCTTACTATATCCTTAATAGAATAGAAGAAAAAAATAATTAAAAAATAAAGCCGGCATTAAAAAAAAATTATTTTTATTAAATGATCCTGTTTTAAGAGACTAAAATGCCGTGAACAGATGGCGCGAAATTCTTTAAAATATTGTACCCTAATATCATCCCTCTTCCTCTGGATCCAAATTCTGGTGTTCCAACAATTTTACGGCCTCTGGTGATAGTAACCAATCCTTTTTGGGTCGCAATATTCTTAATTGTGTTATTAATGCACCTTTTTCTGTGACAGTAATATTTTCAGGGTAGCATCTTTTCTTTTCCTCTTGAAATTTCTTATATTGTGGAAATATCTTGTCGGCAAGTTTTTCGTCGAATTTCCGTACATAATTGCATAACATTGCATACTTTTCCACTGTTAACTTCAAGTCTACGAATAAAGCTAAAGCTTCTTTAACTTCATGAGATATTTCAGGTGTGGTATTACTGCTCTTGCATTTCTTCATGGATCGTCTTGCTGCATGTTGAATTTGATCTGCGTGATATATCTTTAAAATGTCATAATTCCTTCTGATTTTCGTCTTCTCAGACAATTTACAAATTCTTTCTTTGGATATTCAGTAGATATCGCATTTTCATATAGAAATACTTTAAGGTTCTGCGTCAACCAAACAGGATTATACTTATTGAATGCAGTCTTTAGTCTGTGAGCTTTTTTCCACAGTTTAGAGTACCGAGTTATAAATTAAAGACTAATTTCACGTTTAATTCGATCTAGCTGCTCTTCAGTAAAAGCAGGATTTCGTTTTGCTATTTGCGTAATAATTATCCACAGTTTTGATTTAGAAGAACTTGTGTTTTCCCACAGAATCAAATTACATAAGTCACGATTCGAAATGCTAAAGTTTGCCATTTTAAATTGTTTTTAATATCTTTCTGTATCGTCCGTTCTGCTTATATGTATTGTTTACATGGGCATTTGGAAAAATTTAGTAACTTCTTAATCCGATAATCCCATCGGTAAAAGTTGGACAAGTCTCACTAAACACGCTCTTGTGTTCACATCAGCAAGTATCAGCAGCTGAAATTTGGAGGGCAAGTACTAGAGTTACCAATGATTTTTCGGTGTGTCTCATGCGTTCTCACACAACTAAAAGTTTAAAAGAAGTTGACATTTAAAAAAAATCGAGTTTTTGGGTCGAAATTAGGTCTTCAAACCGTTAAAAATGTAATTCTTTGTTTTGTTTTGGCACTTGTGAGCTAATAAAGAGATACAGAAACAATATTTCAACTGTAGGTATAGCAGCAATTCACGTCCAAATAATTATCAATGTATTTCCGTTTTCAGCAAAGTTAAAGTACCTGTGTACTTATATGGTACAAATATATAAAAAGGGTTGACTTTGCCCCATTTTTTCGACACTTTCCAAGCGCATTTTTTATGATTTTTTTTGTGTTCTTGAATCCTTGGGATGTTTCTAGCAAGAAACTATTATTAAACAGACCAAATGAATTACTTTCAAAATCACCATTTGTTCACCCCCACCACACTGTTCGGTGTGGGATTTTATGGGACTTTTGGGGGGTTCATTAGAACACTCTAATGTACATCTCTGCCAAAATTCAGCTTGCCCGGATTTTTTGCAAACTAAAAACCTTCCTTGCCTGGACTATAACGTTTGTTTTAAATAAAAATAAATTAAGAAAAGGGTCATTCCATCTCAAATCAACTGAAAAATAGGCAAAATTAACTCGACCCCCACCAAATTTGACGAAACTTGGTACACACCATCTTAGTAAGAAATAAAAAATACAAATTTCAGGATTTATCCAAAAAGGCATTCGTTTCCTTGTTTTAGTCCTTCAGAAAGTCAAAAACTTGGTATGTAGACTTGTAGGAAAACGACTGTAACTTTATCCACAGTGGTCTAAATTAAAAAAATTAATAATGTTCTGGAAAGGTAAATGAACGCCCTATTCAAATATTCAACAATATTTTATTTTTTCAACCCCTAACTGGATTAATTTTCTAATATTAACCCTATTTCAACCCTTATTTCTAAAACGGTTTTTTTATTTTGTTCATTTTTTAACAATTTTTTTGTGCAATTGTGCTGAGCATGCATACCAAATTTGATCATGGGATCAGCATGGGTTCGGTCACTAAAAATAAATTAAGTATAGCGAGAAACAGACAAAAATCAGTTTTTCGCCGATTGCTCAAGTTTCTTTGAACTTTATGACAAAATAGTTTAATATAAAATTAAAGATAATATTAAAATTATCTACAAAAAAACTTCTATACATATTTTTCGTCAGATTCGTATTAACATAGCAATAACCGCTCAAAGTATAGATAAGCTGCGCGACCACCGTTTTAGTTATTTAAAATGATCGGAATCGATTTTCAATAAATTAATTGTATAGATTTTCATCATAAATATTTATTATTGAATGTAAGTTTACCACATCATCTATAATGTTGATAAAAATGTTAGCATAATACAACACAGCAGTTAATTCACAAATACATTATTTGATTTTTTTTGTGAACTTAATTTGTTTGGATGTTAATGCCAGCTAAATGTGACATTTTTCAGTTTACACCCTCAAATATCAGGGTGTATAACTTTGGAACTAATAAACATAGTGCGCTGATTTATTTTCAACCAACTTATTAGTTTAGATTGCCGGAACAAATATTTTTTTAATTGTTAGCTTTGCACCCCCTCCCCAAACGGGTCTATTTTTTTCCCTAAAAATTAATATATATTATTAGGCCTAACATAGTCAACATGTGTACCAAATTCTACTTTGGGGCGACAATTGCAGATTGAGAAAAAAATATATAGTATATCACCTATCATTTACTTATTATTTGATAACTAATAGTATATTATATTTTTTTCTGAATCTGCAATTGTCGGCCCAAATTTGAAATTTGGTGCTCAGGTTGACTATATTAGTCCCAACAATATATATTAACTTTTAGGGGAAAAGAGACCAGTTTGGGGAGGGGGTGCAAAACTAACAATTAAAAAAATATTTGTTCCCGCAATGTAAACTAATAAGTTTGTTGAAAATAAAACAGCCCATTATGTTCATTAGTTCCAAAGTTATACACTCTGATGTTTGAGGGTGTAAACTGAAAAGTATCACATTTAACCGGCCATAGCATGGAAACGAATTAAGTTTACAAAAAAAAACAAATAATATATTTTTTGGTTTATCTGCTTTGTGGTAGTATACTAAAATTTTTATAAAACTTATAGATGGTGTAAATTTATATTCAGAAAATAAATATTTATGATGATAATCTATACAATTAATTGAAAATCGATTCCGATCATTTTAAATAACTAAAACGGTGGTCGCGGAACTTATCTATCTTCTTATAAATAAAAATGCTTGTATATGGGTGTGTGTGTATGTTCCGCATAGACGCCTAAATCCCGTAACTGTGGGCGTTGAAACTTTCACGAGATCTGGCGAGGATCAAGAGTAAGTTTTTCGTCGTCTTTGATTTTAGTAATTCGCCACCATAAGACGGTCATCTGGAGTTAAACGCTTCAGGTCAACGTCGTTGTCATAGTTACGTTGCGATTTTGACACTAAAAGTTTAATTAAATGACATTGACATAAATGATGTAAAGGGTGAACCATAAATAGTGCGCGTTTTAGCAAGGCACTCTAAAAGTTTAATTCTAAAATTCTGACATTGACGTAAATCATGTAAAGGGTAAACCATAAATAGTGCGCGTTTTAGCAAGGCACTCCTTTCCTTCGACATTATTAAAAGGTAGTGTCAAAGTGACGGAAAGTGAAGTGAAAAACATACGAGTGATACTAATAAAGTAAAGTAGAAAAATAATACACATACTACAACAGTGTACTACCCGAAATAAATTTAACACCTAAGATTATGTTACCCAATAATTAAGACACAATAACGTCAGGGAAAGCCAATTGTTTTATACCCCTACTCCATAGTCCAAATCAAATTCTTCTTTGTTTCTAATGAAATTCACATATCGGCGGTCTTTAGACACGCCCTTGTTATGTTAAAGTAAAACCATGCATTAATATAATAATTAAAAATTTCAAATATGTTACGATAGCCTGACTCACATTCGATTCAGCAGTCTATCGCATTCCTTTTAAAGTTCAATAACTGTAAAATTTGTAATAAGCAATATTTTTATTATAAATAGTCACAATTGTAATTATAGATTATTATTATGCTGTATGTCTAAAATCGATGTCAGTCGTAATTTTCAATAAATTTATTTAAGTAATTTGATTTTTTTTAAAATAATTTTGTTAAGTGAAATTAACTGGCGCAGTCGGTAGGATACTCAGAAGGGCTTTAGATCAAATTCTCTAAAATAACCCTTTTTGTGTTAACAATCAACTGAGAACCAACATTAAATTTTAAGTGATAAGAAGAAACAAATAAAAAGTGCAACAAGAAGAAACAAATAGAAGACAATCAATCAATCCAATAAGAGGGAAGAAGTTTCGAAAGATTTATAACCAAGGGATGAAGAAATTCACAACGTTCTTCATTTGCTTAGCGTAAGTTTTTGCTCATTATTATATTTCCTTTATTCCTTCCTGAATGTCAGAAGCAGAAATAACCGAATTATTCAATAATTTAACCCTATCATCGGAATCAATTTTACAAAGTATTCCAAATATTCTATCAAACGATCCCCCTAGTAATAATTACGAAATGGCACAACTAGATAGATTTAACTGCGAATTAGTACCAAAATATGATGGCAATCCAGCGACTTTATCGATATTTATTAATGCATGTGAACATTTATTGAGAAGATTTGGTACAACAAATTCAGATGATGTTGTCAACGGACAACTTATACAAGTTATACTGGGTAAGTTCGAAGGACGAGCACTCACATTAATTGCTAGTCGAGAAAATTCAAATACCTGGGGTAACATAAAAAAATTATTATTACAACATTTTGGAGATCAACGCGACGAAAATTGTCTACTACGTGATCTGATGAGCCTCAAACCATACAAAAACGAATCCTCATATCAATTCGGAATGAGATGTCAGGATGTACGAAGCTTACTTTTAACCCATCTACAATTACATGAAGCGGACCCAAACGTCAAGTTGGTAAAAACGAAAATTTACGATGATTTATCACTCCAAACATTCCTTCAGGGTTTGAACGGTCAAATTGGCCTAGTTGTAAGATTAAAACAGCCACCCAATCTAGAAGCGGCAATGGCGTACGTAACAGAAGAAGAAAATTTCATGTACGCCCAAAATAAAACAAACATCTTAAATTTCCAACGGCAATATCAGCCGATAGAAAAGAAACAACCATTTCATCCAACTCCAATGCCGAGTGTCAACCCACCTATGTTAACCAATTTTGGACAGCAGCCACTACAAACCCAAAATATACTTCGACCACCCGTATTCAAACAAGCTAGTACCACAAGGACACCAAATCCATTTGTCTCACAACCTCGAACTTTCGGAAGATTTTCAGGCCCACCAACGCAATCAAGAATGGTCCCACAGCAAACAAATAATTACAGTTACAAGAGAAACTATCAACAACCTAATTATAACGGACCACAATGGAACACATTTAAACCTCCACAACAACGCTACGAACCAGAACCAATGGACATTTCATCTGGGAATACCCGTCGATCAGGAATCCCACAACAAGAAACACAAGTAGTGTACTATCAAGATATAGAACAAGGAGATTATGAAGATACACCCACATATGAACTAGCAGAAAATTGTGATGAAGTTTATGAAACAAAAGTTAGCCAACCATTGGAAAATTCCAACGAACATGAGTACGTCGAAAATTTCCACCTGGAAGCCTACAGTACCAGCACGACAAATAATACAATAAACCTTAATATAACGACTCTTTCCAAATTGCCATATATTAAAATTCCAGAATTAAAGTTAAAATTTTTAATAGATACAGGATCAACAAAATCTTTAATAAACCAAGAAATCGCACATAAATATTTCCCTAACCAAATTAATTACGAATCGTTCAAAATTCTGACAGCTCATCAAGTAAGTCAACATGATGAAGTAGCATACATAAGGTTACCCGATTCAATCGATTCTACAATCAAGCACAAGTTCTACCTTTTTAATTTTAACAATAAATACGACGGTTCAATAGGTGTAGATTTATTAAAATTTTTAGAAGCCGAAATTAATTTCAAGGATAAGGTACTAAAAACGAAAAACAAAACGATACCGATCTATTTAGGAGACGACGACGATGACGACATCTCGATGGCAGTCAATCTAGACGAATCCGAAAACGACCTCAGAATAATCGATTTGGATACAGAGAAAGAATGGGCAGGAGCACCCATGCCTACCATAAGCGAAATCAACGGGTTACTGAACAATTCAAATGAACCGGCAGCGAAAGGCCAAGATGATGGAACTATTCATTCCAACATAAACGACGAACGAGTAACAGCAGTCCACATCATTAAAGAAGTTATAGATGATAAAAAACACCAATTCATAATTAAGACAACCCACCAGGGAGAGTTGAAGGTACAAACAAAAAACCAAAAATTTCTGACATTAATCGACAGTTTGGGAAAAATCGGACAAGCAGTTCCAATAACAAGTAAAAATATTACTGAACTTGCGAATGCCTTAATCACACATTTTTCATACTACGGAGTTCCAGAATCAATAACAAAGGATAACGGGACGGAGATAAAACACGATATCGTACGAGAATTGTTAAACTTACACAAGGTAAAGGTTCATTTTACTACACCAAGAAATTCACAATCAAATAGGATGATCGAAAGGATGATTTCAACCCCAATCGAACACCTACGAATTATGAGGGTAGATGGCAAGAAAACTAGTAACATAAGAAGAAAAACTAAGAAAAAATTTTACGGACCTTTTATCATTACAAAATTATTTAACGATAACACGGCGGAAATCCGGAATAAAAATAATCGAATACAGGAAATACATGTTAGATTACTAAGAAGACCTACTCTTGTTACAGATGCTGCTACGCAACCGTCGACATCCAAGACTTGAAGAACAACCCCGGAATGTTACCATTTAGATTAGGAATAGTTAATAATCAAATTAGTTACTGGACGCTTATTAGAGTAATAGATATAGCACCACTTAGAAGGGAATTAGATGAATTAAATAGTAGTTTTAACAATTTAACCTTAATATACAGTAAACATGAAAACGGGAAAACACATCGATGGAATAATCAAAATCTACATAGCCTTTTGGAACATACCATAACCGAAACTAATACAAAATTCGAACAAATTAATCTTTACGAAAAGCATAGAAGAAAAAGAGGTTTCATTAATGGATTGGGCGGACTAATTAAAACCATTACAGGAAATTTGGATAATGAAGATGCAGAAAAATATAACTATGCAATAAACCAATTGACCAACGATCAAAATAAAGTAAAGTTGCTATTTAAGGAACAAATTAAATTAACAACTTCAGCAATGGAAAACTTCAACAACAGCATTATTAAAATAGCAAGAAATCAAGCACTTTTACTAGAAAAATTAACCTTCATGGAACTTAATATAAATGCAACTAATTTTTACAAAACTAAAGTAGATGAAAAATTAACGATGACGACAATTTATCTAGAATTAATAACAGCCGCAGCAACAATACGAGATATTTTAGAAACACTCGAAGAAGCGATCACCTTTGCATCAGCAAACATTATGCATCCATCAATATTAAAAGCCAAAGACCTTAACCACGAATTGTTACAGATACAGCTATTATTAACAAATTCTAAATTGCCTATAAACCCAAATTTGGAAAATATTCACGAATTTCATAAAATCATAAATATTAAAGCCTTTATCCAAAATACCAAAATACATTTCATATTAGAAATCCCAGTCGTCGAAAAAATCGACTATAATTATTTTCATCTATTTTCCTGTCCAATATTTAATAATCCTTTATACTCAATAATCATTCCCAAAGCCAAATTCCTTGTAATAAACGAGCAAAACTTCGCATTAAGTAACCAAAGATTTAAAGATATAAATTTTAACAAATTTTTGTGCAAATTGGAAATTAACCAAATCGAAGAAAAGTCACCTTGCGAAGTTCATCTTATTCAACACACAAAGAAATACCAAAATTGTCAGCAAGAAAGTTTAAGTTTGGCCCACACGAAAGTCCAACAGGTCTCTAGTAATCAATGGATGGTAATAACAAAGGGAGAAGACGTAATCAAGAAAGAATGCGATGCAACAACAGAAACTATTTCGTTAAATGGAACATACTTAATATCACTAAATGGTAAATGCAGGATCAAAATACAAACAAAATTACTAACGACACAAGAGAAACGACTTAAAAATAACTTAGTGGAAATCCCGAAGTTAAAATTCGAATACACTAGCAACAGACACAATAATGTCAACATTACCTTCAGGCCAATCGAATTGGAACCGATAAATTTGGACGAAATTAAAGCAACAGAAATCAAATTGCATCAAATCGAGGAAAACATTGAAGAAACATTCCAAGCTCCTGTGTACTTCCATCAAGCAAGTGGATGGACCATCATGTTATATATGTTAATTTTCATTATTTTAATCACATATGTTTTAGTTAGAGTTTTTAAGAAGAAAACACCATCCGGAACAATCAAAGAGAAACCAATCGAACAGAAACCAATCGAACAGATCGGACTTCAAAATTTAAGGATACCCTAATTTTGGTCCTAGAGGGGAGGTGTTATGTTAAAGTAAAACCATGCATTAATATAATAATTAAAAATTTCAAATATGTTACGATAGCCTGACTCACATTCGATTCAGCAGTCTATCGCATTCCTTTTAAAGTTCAATAACTGTAAAATTTGTAATAAGCAATATTTTTATTATAAATAGTCACAATTGTAATTATAGATTATTATTATGCTGTATGTCTAAAATCGATGTCAGTCGTAATTTTCAATAAATTTATTTAAGTAATTTGATTTTTTTTAAAATAATTTTGTTAAGTGAAATTAACTCCCTCTTTAAAAGTGGAATTTTTTTTTCACATTTACCCCCACTACAAGAGTTTTTATTAAAGTCTGCAATAAATTCCTCATATTTGGTATATCAATAGGTAACATAAAACAATTTTATAAAAATATAATTTTCTCCCCCTCCACAAAATTTTGGACTAGACACTCAGAAATTTAAAAAAATAAATATCTGATTCCCCCTAATCATCTAAATTCTAAATGAATAATACGAAAAAAAATTTTTTAAATTATCCGCACAAAAATAGTTTTTTTTGCAACTTCATCGATCATCACCAAAATTGATATCTGATTCCCCCTAATCATCTAAATGAATAATACGAAAAAAAATTTTTTAAATTATCCGCACAAAAAAGTTTTTTTTTTAACTTCATCGATCATCACCAAAATTGATATCTGATTTCCCCTAATCATCTAAATGAATAATACGAAAAAAAAATTTTAAATTATTAGTAAATACATCCGAAACTGTCAGGATTCGATATTACTACTTTTAATGTAAATTTTTTGGTTTTTTCATAATTTGTTTAATTATTTCGAATAATTTATATTTGGATAAACAATTCTTTGAGTGGCATAAAAATTAAATTCGGGCAGGACAACGTCTGCCGGGTCAGCTAGTAGGGAATAAATATTGCCGATGGAGCGCTGCATGCAACAACAAACGTGACGTCACATGGAGTGACATTAAGGTTATAACCTTAATTCTTTGCTGTCGTTTCGAATTTTCCTGGTGAAATAATATTAAAAAATTTGTTATACTTACATATTAATATTATTTCAGCAGGATAAACAATAATCACTACCGTATAAAACCCATATGAAAACAATAAAAGTTTTATTTTTACTTTTAGTGACGTCAAATATTTAGCTGATATTACAGCCACCAGGGTGCGTACAATTAATATTTTTCCCCTATACTTTGAGCGGTTATTGCTATGTTAATGCGAATCTGACGAAAAATTTGTATAAATATTTTTTTGTAGAAAATTTAATTAGCTTTAATTTTCTATTAAACTATTTTGTCATAAAGTTCAAAGAAACTTGAGAAATCGGCGAAAAACTGATTTTTGTCTGTTTCTCGCTATACTTAATTTATTTTAGTGACCGAACCCATGCTGATCCCATGATCAAATTTGGTATGCATGCTCAGCACAATTGCACAAAAAAATAGTTAAAAAATGAACAAAATAAAAAACCGTTTTAGAAATAGGGGTTGAAATAGGGTTAATATTAGAAAATTAATCCAGTTAGGGGTTCAAAAAATAAAATATTGTTGAATATTTGAATAGGGCGTTCAATTACCTTTCCAGAACATTATTAATTTTTTAAATTTAGACCACTGTGGATAAAGTTACAGTCGTTTTCCTACAAGTCTACATACCAAGTTTTTGACTTTTTGAAGGACTAAAACAAGGAAACGAATGCCTTTTTGGATAAATCCTGAAATTTGTATTTTTTATTTCTTACTAAGATGGTGTGTACCAAGTTTCGTCAAATTTGGTGGGGGTCGTGTTAATTCTTCAGTTGATTTGAGATGGAATGACCCAAAAATAAAATATTGAAAAAATTTGTTTGTAATAAAAATTCCCCCCCGAAAATTTTACTTTTAAAATATTTGTAATCAAGTAATCAAATAAATGAAACTTAAAAAAATTTGTAATAAAAAGGGGAACCCCTTTACAAGTGCCCCCCCCCCCCCCCCCAAATGAAATCCTGGCTACGGGCCTGGGCCGCTTGTTTAAATTATAAATAAGATTAATTTGTGATACCTAATAGTTTTACAGCCATTACTTGCACTAAAACCAACCGTTTGGTACCTTATTTGCTGATATTTGTACTTAAATGCAAAGAAAAAATGCATGAAATTTTGAAAAAATTAAATCCAAATCAGTAATTTTTTTTTAGGATTAAAGATCTTCACAAGTTTAATAAAATTTAGGACTGCAATATTGACTACACATAAAAAATTTAAAAAGAATCTGATGCAGCTTTAAAAGTTGATCCCCGTTGATCCCTGTGGAATTTTCCCTACTCTGAAATGTAGCCTGTGCGCACCTGTAATACTGTTGTCTTTTCTGCCATTCTTATTGGTTTCAAATCAAAAATGTAAGTTTTGTCATTGACATTTTTAATTCTAATTGCTACATTTGTAAACCTTCAAATTAAAATTATTTATGAATTTTGGAACCAGTCCAAAATAATCATTGCAAGAAAACCAGGTGATCTAAAACAGTGCTTTCATAATTTTCAGAGTTAAAATAATCTGTTTTACACAATACCTATGAAAAAGGTCAATAAAATAAGAAAAATATGGCTTAATAAAAATCAAATAATATCTGAATTATAAAACTATAATTTAAATTATTACGCATACAATAATTACGTTATAAAAATATCTTTTGTTAATAAACAAATATATAATACATGCACATAAGAATAATAGATTTGTTAATGTTTAAAAAAAAACTTTCGATCTCTTTAAGTACCTACGGTCAAAAAATATACATTTCGATATGTTTAAAACAATGCTAAATATAACGAATGATTTGAATATATGGAGGAGGAACTGCAAACACCCAAAATGCATTTAAAATCGTTAATATAATTTTCTACTTTAATGTTGTTGCATTTGAGCTTGCATAGCCACCAACATTTCTTGCATTCTCTTTAATTCCGCTTCCTTTTCTGCTAGCATACGATCTTTCTCATTTGAGCCACTTTTCTCCTCGTATCTACACCATAGATCAATAAATAAACATTTAAAAATATTAACACACTTCAACTTACGTGTTACGTTTTGAATTTGGTGCAGGCGGTGGAACACCTTTGGCTAATCTTTCAGATCTGTAGTTTTCGTAATGAACTTCTTGGGTGACTTCTTGGAGATCTTGCATGTGCGTAATAAGCATAGTGCGTAATTTAATAAAATCACAGTGGTCGGGATTTTCTACTTCTACGACGCCCCAAGGATAAAGGCGGCCACGAACTTTCCTTCCCTTAACTTCGAGGGTTGTGTTCGATCCGCACACAGCAAACGGTATGGCTTCCTTTAACTGACGAACTTGCTCCTTATAATCTTCATCTTCGTCAGAATCACACTCGGGTAAGGGATAAATTTTAATTCCATGATCGCCAATTTCTTTAAGAATCTACAATAGATTTACCGATTTTTATACTACAAGCTTAAAATTAACAAGTTTGAGTTCTCACTTTATCTTTAAGTCTATTTATTTCTTTTTTGGTTAAAACATCGGCCTTTGCAATAACTGGAACAATGTTAACTTTATTGTGAAGTTGCTTCATAAATTCTATATCTAAAGGTTTTAATCTAAAACAATTTAAAGTATAGATATTATTAAAATGCGACTGGAAGCTTTAAATCAACAGATATATTAAGCACTTACCCGTGCCCGAATGGAGATATAAAATAAAAACAGCAGTGAATACGATTATCTACAATGTTTCTCCTATTTAACCCTGATTCGTCACGTAGAAAACGCTCGAATTGTTCATCTATGTACTTTATTATGGCTTTAAACGAGTCGGTATTATCTATGGCATCTCCATAACCGGGAGTATCGACAACCGTCAAACGCAATTTTACTCCCCTTTCTTCGATCTCAACTGTCGATGCATCAAGTTTAACAGTCTGTTTGCTCTTTTCTTTAAAAAGAAAATAAGAAATCAAATAAAAATGAAGATAGTAAACCAAATGTTGTACTATACCTATGGCATCAGGAATAACACGTTCCGGATAGAGATCAGCAAGAAATAAAGAATTAACCAGAGTGGATTTTCCCAAACCGCTCTCGCCCACAACCATCAGGGTAAATTCGAACCCCTTTTTAACAGATTTTCGATGCACTTGATTAGGCAGGTTCGCAAATCCGACATAACCCGGCGTTTCCGTGCCAGAAAACTAAAAAAAATAACCTTAATTGATTTGCCCAACTTTTTACAGGCATACAAAAAATCTTGTCCACCAATTAAACATTAATTAAACAAACTTACGCTCTTTATGGAATCGCTCGACATTTCCTTGTATTTTGTTATAAATAAACTACAACAAAGAAATATTTTACAACTCGGTCATAATAAGGATAAATAATAAAAAGTTCCGCAATTTGTTCTTTTTTTGGTGGGGTGGAATGTAACGGTGAATAAATGTTTACCTTATTCGATTTGACGCTTCCTTTTAAATTAAATTAATCATGAAATAAAAATGACCCAACACAAAATACAGCAAAATTATTTATTGGCAAGTAAATATACAGGCGTGGCTTTTCTGATAGATAACCGATGGTGGATAAAAATGGAACTGTATATTTTTTAAATTTAGGTTTTATACAGGACGATTCAACTTTCGTGAATCATACCCAAACGTCGCTTTATTGATAAAACTGTAATAATTAAATTGGGAAAGCTGTAAAATTGGAAAAGATTATACATTGATGTACGTTAAAAATTTACAAATTAATTAAACAAGAAAGAACATCTTGCGGCATCCTGTATATTGTGGTGCAGTAATATTTTGTAATACAGATGGCAGCACTGACTTGATGTCCGATTGTAACCTACAATTTTACATGCTTGTTCAAATTTTTGTGATTTGGCGTGATTTTAGTAGTGCAATTCACAATGCCTAAACGAAAACATAAAACTGTAGTTGATGTGCCCAGCGAATTGAAAGAAAATGAAGTATCGAGGGTTAGTTGTCCCACTATTTCTATTATCGTTACATTATTTTTAATGACAAATTGTTTGTAGGAAAACGAACAGCATTTTGTTAATGGACCTATAGATGACGATATTTTTGGAGATTTTCGTGACGGTAAGAGCTTCGTTTTTATTTTACGGCTATGCTACATTTTCAATTTTAGAAAACTATGGTTATATAGAGGATCCAGACGAAGACGAAATAAGCGATTTTGCAGAGGGCGAAGAAGAGTTTTACGATGATGATGCGGATTTATACGATGATGATGATGATGATGAAGAAGAAGACGACAGCGAAATTGACGATGAAGAAGATGGAATAAGTGAAGTCGATGACGACGACGATGATGACAATGACAGTGAAATTGATGAAGGAGACGAAGGTGGTAGCGATGAGAGCGATTTTGATCAAGAAGGTGATGGAAGTAGTGAAATAGAAGAAGATGAAGGCACCGAGTTTAGCAAGAGTGAAGAAGATTTTGGTGAATCGGATGATGGGAATGATAAAATTGATGAATCAAAAGTAGAGGTTGAAAACAAAGTTGATGAGTATAAAGATCACGACACATCCGACGAGGAGGATATTCGAAATACTGTAGGCAAAATACCAATGAAGTGGTATGACGAATACAAACATGTTGGTTACGATTGGGATGGCAAAAAAATCACTAAACCTGTTAATCAAAATGATTTGGATATGTTTTTAAAGAAAATTGATGATCCTGAATTTTGGAGAACAGTGAAAGACCCCCAAACTGGTCTCGATGTAGTTTTAAGCGATGAAGATGTCAAATTAATCAGAAGAATAAAAGAACAGAAAGTTCCCGATGAAACTTATGATGAATATGCTGTAAGTAATTTTAATTTTTCATTCATTATTTAACCACAAAAACTTGCTAAAAATGCCTATTCAATATCTTCATTTCATAAAAAACAATCGCGTTTCGATTTTTTTCAATCAAAGCCAAATTTGCCTTATTTTAGAGGGCTGCACAATGTAAACGGGCCACTTTAGGGCGAAATAAAAAAATACGGGTTATTTAGCATAACTTAGAAGTATACTAAATTTGAGCAAAATCAAAGAGGGCATGAAAATAATTACAAAAAATTGATTGCTTCCCTATGTATTGTGCACTTATCTGCCCTGGTCAGTATATTTTTGTTTTCCGATTTACTGAAATAGTTGGGCAAAATTTAGTCAGGGAATTTGGCTTAAAAAATTCAGTGGGAACTTGTATAAATTTGGAATATTACTTTCCGAACCCCTAGGTAAGGAAAGTATTGTTATCAGTCAAAATTTGACCCCCCAATTTTTTGACAGATGTTCACGTTTTGAGGTCCCCTGAATCCATTTTTATCATTTTTGGAAGGATGTCTGTATGTATGTGTGTATGTACGTCTGTGAACACGATAGCGTCTAAACGAAGCAAGCAAATCATTCCAAATTTTGCATATAAGCTTTTTCCTGTCGTAGGACGAAGCCAGATGAAAATAATTTAAATCGTGTAACGGGAAAGGGGGGTTTACCTGGAGCTATTATGACATTATGCGTCATAACTTCGAAACGAAATTAAATATGTAAAAATATTAATAACAAAAAATTAGCGCTATGGAATTTCCTACATTTTTTGTCCTACAAGTTTTTCTCTAAAATATACAGGGCGTTTCAAAAATTTTTGTATTTGTAAAAAATTTTTGTATTTGTAAATAAAATAGTAAACCGCATTTTACTAACGAAAATAAGATGAAAAGTTTCTAATAACATGGGTTCAAAAATGCTTCGTTTGCAAGATATAGGCATTCAAAAGTTTTTTTCTTCCTATTTTGGCAAAATATGAAATTTTTCATCGATTTACTGTTGAAATTATGTAACCATTTTATTTAAAAAAATAATATAAAAATTTGTGTCTGTTCGGAAAGTTATGCGATGGCCACATCAGATTTTTTTTTGTTATCACTAGAGTCCGGATTTATATGTTTTTACATGTTTTATTTGCTCTATCACAGAAAGCTAATTTTTAGTATCTATACAGTTCTCTACGAAATGAAGCAATATACGAAGTTTTATTTCGCATATAATTTAATATTTTGGATTTTTACGGCATATAAAATTATTATCCATATAATCGCACATAACCGCATATATAGCCAATATTTGGAATAATTATTATCAATAACTAGCTGGCACAGTCGGCCTACCGGCCGCCTTTAGCCATCTAGACCGTGTCGGATGTGGTTGTGCGGCCTTGGGGAAATCGCAACCATGCGTATAGACTGTGGTTGTTCGGCCTCACTCCAAGGTTCTAAAGTAGCCTATGTTTTTCGTAGCATTGTAAATAACTTTTATACCAAATTTGGTTAAGATTGGTCAAATAGAAACGTAAAGCACGTGCACGCGTATTTGCATTGTCGATCGGTTGACAGCTTGACAGCATTCATTATTGTTTTTTAAGTTGATTTTGAGTAGCCTGCCTTCCTTTAAGGAATCTCGATAATCCATTCATGCGCGTCCCTATGGGACGCGCATGAATGGATTCCTTAAAGGAAGGCAGGCTACTCAAAATCAACTTTCCTTTCCTTTGCGAATTTTTGCACTATTTCAATATAAAAACATGCGCAGGGACCTACATAATAACTGTGCCAAATTTGGTTCTGATCGGTCAAACGGTCTAGGAGCCTATAGGGAACATACATACATCCATTTTTGCTGTTTAAATTACAATTACTCCGGTTTTTATTCCTTTTTTAATGACGAAATATGATAATTTGTAAATCTATACATTCATACATACTTTAAAGAAAATAATTCTAAAAAAATCTAAGAAAAATCTAAACAAATAAAATAAATCAGCAAAATCTAATTAAAAAAAGTCTCCGCACGCAAATGCATATAGAAGACGTTTCTAGTAATAGAAACTTGATAAGGGGCCGTTCATGTATTACGTAAGACGTATAGGGGGGGGGGTAGCTGACATCTTATTTTTTCTTACTCGGGGGTAGGGGGTAAAGACAATTTCTTACGTAAGATTTTATTTTTGTAATTATATTTGAAAATTATTTAATTTAATTTAGGTGCTGTTGGTATTAATGTTAATGTGAAACACAATACTATTAGTTATTTACGTTCGAAATGAATAAAATCACATTTTCGGGAGTTGCACGAATTTATTCACCTGAAATCGACAAATTTCCTATAGAGATTCGGAAAGCTGAACGTTTTTATAGTAGAATTGAAAAAGACATATTTTAATAATTTTTGGTTACTCTCTCTAAAAGAGTCTATAATATGATAAAGTCTATTAATATATACTCTATATATTATAAAAAATATGTAAATAAAATTTTTATTATAAAAAGTCTGGTCAAAATCGAACGTCATTGAAATTTTCAAAAATGTGCTGGTATTTAACAAGGCTGGCGCTCAGCAACAAACTATTTGACTTATTAGTTAGAGAAAAATATCTTAGATAGAAGTTGTAGTAAATTTTATTCTCTGTAAGATTTATAGAAGTCATTTTCGTCCTTGGTAAGGAAATATTGCGAGGAAACATTTTGTTTTCGCCATTTTTTTTAAATGGCGGCACTTCCGGGCGCTCGCCGAAGTCACCAACCCAGAGTTTTTATTAGGACCACAAACCTTAAATATCCAAAAATTAGAACCCCCTAACCATTTTTAGGATACTCTTCTTTTCATGATTCGAGGATGTTGTTAAAATATTTTAAGGCTGCCGTCCTAAGCGTGGGCGATTGAAAATACCATTAGACAAATGAGCAATAAACCGTAAGAAGTAATTCTGATATAGAATAGACAAACTATTTTAACCGAGATCCAACTAACTTCGTTAGAAATGCAACAGAACTCTGCTCACCATTTCAAAAAAATCTGATGTGGCCAGCACATGACTTCCCTATAAGGAATCATTCCTTCATCGTTCATCTAAAGATTCGCAGAAATATTATTTAAATTTTATTTTATTATTTAATTAAATTATTAAATTTGTTGTAATTCTTAATTATTAATTCTATTATAGAAAATTTTATTTGCTTTAATTTTGATTAAAAAATAAAAATTCATCAATAAAATATTTATCATAATATATTTAAGAAAAACCATTTCGTCCTTCAAGTAAAGTGCTACTTCCGGTTTAGGGATTTGCTCCAAAATCAAATGGTGCTTTCGTATACCGATTAAAGTGTTAAATATGAAATTTGGTTACTATATAACAATTCGTTCCTGAGATATTGAAGAAAAACTATTTCGTCCTTCAAGTTAAGTGCCATTTCCGGTTTAGGGATTTCCTCCAAAATCAAATCGTTCTTTCGTATATTGATTAAAGTGTTAAATATGAAATTTGGTTACTATATAACAATTTGTTCCTGAGATATTGAAGAAAAACCATTTCGTCCTTCAAGTAAAGTGCTACTTCCGGTTTAGGGATTTCCTCCAAAATCACATGGTGCTTTAGTATACTGATTAAAGTGTTAAATATGAAATTTGGTTACTAGCTAACAATTCGTTCCTGAGATATTTAAGAAAATCCATTTCGTCCTTCAAGTGAAGTGCTACTTCCGGTTTAAGGATTTCCTCCAAAATCAAATGGTGCCTTTGTATACCGATTAAAGTGTTAAATATGAAATTTTGTTACTATATAACAATTCGTTCCAGAGATACAGAACTTACAGACATTTTGCGTTACATACATCCTTACAGACATCATTGCGAAAGTAGTCAAAACGGATTCAGAAATGCTCAAAACGGATATTTCCGTTAAAATATCGACATCGAATTTTTTCATGATTACAATACTTCCTTATAGGGAAGTAAAAATCGTTCAAAACAAAAAAAAATTATTATTATTTTCGGACGCATTATCTTCTAGAAAAATGCATATAATTCTACCAAATTTTTACTTCCCTATAAGGAAGTATTGTAATCATGAAAAAATTCGATGTCGATATTTTAACGGAAATATCCGTTTTGAGCATTTCTGAATCCGTTTTGACTACTTTCGCAATGATGTATGGATGTATGTAACGCAAAATGTCTGTAAGTTCTGTATCTCTGGAACGAATTGTTATATAGTAACAAAATTTCATATTTAACACTTTAATCGGTATACAAAAGCACCATGTGATTTTGGAGGAAATCCCTAAACCGGAAGTAGCACTTTACTTGAAGGACGAAATGGTTTTTCTTCAATATCTCAGGAACAAATTGTTATATAGTAACCAAATTCCATATTTAACACTTTAATCGGTATACAAAGGCACCATTTGATTTTGGAGGAAATCCTTAAACCGGAAGTAGCACTTCACTTGAAGGACGAAATGGTTTTTCTTAAATATCTCAGGAACGAATTGTTATCTAGTAACCAAATTTCATATTTAACACTTTAATCAGTATACTAAAGCACCATGTGATTTTGGAGGTAATCCCTAAACCGGAAGTAGCACTTTACTTGAATAATAAATGAATGAATAATATGTATAATACAATAAATGAATAATAAAATAAAATTTAAATAATATTTCTGCGAATCTTTAGATGAACGATAAAGGAATGATTCCTTATAGGGAAGTCATGTGCTGGCCACATCAGATTTTTTTCAAATTAGGTCAAGCATTTGTCCTGGATGTGAAACACTTTCAAGTTTGTAATTATAACTGTAATAATTATAAAAATTATTGCATGGTCACCTTTATGCTCTGTGAAATAGAGCATCTTTACAGCAAAAATTTCAATATTTCTAATTGGAATTAAAAATTTATCAGATCCGAGGGCCAAGTTTTAGCTTTAAACTGGATTTATAGTTTGACGTACTGTAAGCGTAGACGCACTGGATACGTAAGAAACGGACTGTAAGAAATTTTCAAATTTTATAAATCGACGGAACGTAATTTTCGCGCATGCGTAGAGGTGATAATAGAATATAAAGAGAGTGACATTCAACGATTCAACATAACCTACAAATTATACAAATCGTGAAATTACATGTACAGTTGGTAGTTTCTACTAACATAGGCAACCGTAAAATAATTTAAATTCAAATTAAAAAATAATTTAAATTCAAATATACACATAGATTAAACAAACAGAATTCTTTCTTTTGATTGGTCGGACGTAAGGAACGTACTGTAAAAGATGAAAGTTGCCAACTCTTATGTTACAGTCCGTAACCTCTTACGTTATGTCATGCGTCTACGTCTATTTATAGATAAGAGTACCTAAATTCTATAGTTGATCTTTTTGCAGTGCGTCTACGCTTACAGTACGTCAAACTATAAATCCAGCTTTACAATGATCATAAAATGGTTGCCTAAAAGTGCATACTTTTTTACCTAGTGCATCCGCAATCTCAACAAATTTCCCATATTATATTAAACACTGCCAGGACGGCAGCCTTAAGTGTTTTTAATTTTTTTAATGAGTTATATGATAACAATATAGCTGAAATAGAAATTTGTTTAAAAATATTTTGCCGAAAAACATAATTTTCACTCCTTCATAAAAAAATTTCAACTGCAGACGAAGAATTCGGTAAGAAGCTCAGTGTTCCTAGAGGACGTTTTTTTGTTATACAATTACCTAACGAAATCCGTCGAAAAATCGCAGAAGACCGATTTTGGATTTTTTTTGCAATTTTCTTACACTATAAAGTAATTTGTGTGAATAACATTTTTTTTTAATATAAAATAAACATAATATCTTCGTTAATTTCACTTTTAATGTTTAATATTATCTGACTTCTCATTGGGTAATAATTTATCTTACGTAAGATTAGTGTGGGGGGGGGGAGGGGGTATATATTTTCTTATTTTTTCTTACTAGGGGGGGGGGGAGTCTAAAAGTAGGGAAAAACGTCTTACGTAATACATGAACGGCCCCTAAGCACTTCTTAGAAAATGTGCAACGTTTTATCGTGCAATAGAATGATATCATTAAATTATGCACCTAATTTTTTTATGTTATCTTTTGAGTTGACACGTTTTACGAGCAATAATCGAAGATGAGTAAAGAAATTTCCGTTGAAGTACGTCAGATAATAATAAAATTGTATTATGAAGGCAAATCAATGGGCGAAATCGGGAAAATTATCGGGAAGCCTAAGTCAAGTGTTCAATACATAATTAAAAATTATGGAAGTACGGGTTCCTTGAAAAGTAAGCCCCGTTGTGGACGCCCCAAGATACTAAGTGATCTTACGAACCGCAATATTATACGCGAAGTGAAGAAAAACCCCAGAAAAACTGTTGCAAAAATTGGGGATGAAATTCGTAATAAATTTAATATTAGTGTTTCTGACCAGACAATTAGAAATGTGCTCAGAAAAGGCAATTATAATAGCCGTTTTGGATGACGCAAACCTCTAACTTCAAAAATTAATAAAAAGTAAACACTAAAGTTTGCAACAGGACATCGAAACAAAGACATGGAGTTCTGGAATCGAGTGATTTTTACAGACAATAGTAAATTTAATATATTCGGTTCTGATGGTGGAGAAAAATTGTGGAAAACCCCCAACGAAGTATAGTTTGTTTCAGAATAATTGGAATTAAAAAAAGTCATAGCATCAAATTACGTTGATATAAAAACGTACAAACTATAAACAAAACATAATAATAGAGATAAGGTTAATTATTTTAATCTCGCGCCAGCCTTTAGCAATGCATATTATGTTCTCTTGGTTGACCCGACAATCTTATCTCTGTATTATGTGTCGTCTTTATATCAACGTAATTTGATGCTATGACTTTTTTTAATTTCAATTATTCTGAAACAAACTATACTTAATATGAAGAATATTATTTCAACAGTCAACCATGGTAGTCGAGGTCTATTAGTTTATGGGTCTATTGCGGCATCGAATGTTGGAAATTTGCATTTTATTGATTCAATAATGGACAAGTGGGTATATTTGGATGTTTTACAAAAAAATTTGAAAGATAGTGTTACTAAATTGGGCCTTCCAAACAATTATATTATGTTCCAACAATATCAAGATCCCAAGCACACATCAATAATTGTTAAGGAATGGTTACTTTACCACGTGCCAAAACAGTTCCATTCGCCCCCACAAAGTCCCGACTTGAATCCCATTGAGCACCTGTGGAATAAATTAAATCGGAGAATTCGCAAACACGATATAACCAACAAAAATACTCTTAAGAGGGTATTGCAGGAAGAATGGAGTAAAATTGGGTCAGATGTAACAAAAAAATTAGTGGAGTCGATGCCTAGACGTATGGAGGCAGTAATTAAAGCTAATGGCTATAGTACGAAATTTTAAATATTAATATAAACGTTTATAGGGCCGTTTTAAATCAGCGTACGGAGACTTTTTTTAGTTCGATTATGACGAATAATTTTATTTATTTAAATTTTTCTTGCTAATGAGCGGATTTTTTTGGAAATATTTTCTTGAAAGTATGTCTGAATGTATATTATTATTATATTTGCAAATTATCATATTTCGTAATAAAAAAAAATTGTAAAAAATGAAGTAATTGTCATGTAAATTGCTAAAATAGTATCGTACGGAGACTTTTTTGAGTCACTGTACAATAGAACCCTGATTATCCGGGCGGCGGATTTTCCGTGCGGCATTTTAAAATTTCATCCGTGCGCGGATTATCCGTGGCTGACGGCCAGAGGTTGGCGCATGAACGCTGAATGCACCGTGCAGGCGTTCGTCTCGGGGAATACCCAAGTTCGGCTCGGGGAATCCCCCGTTTATGTGTTTACTTATTATTTTCGCCAACTGCCGACCGACCAAATCCTAATGTTAAAAATGTGGTACAAAATCCAACCTTGTCAAACACATTTATTTATGGGTACACGTTTTATGGACCATTTCTATCCCTTGCAACATGTTCCATTTTAAAAAAAATAACGCATTACCACGTCTGAAGCGAACGCACGCTCCTCCTTTGTCCAACGCATGACGACAACTGGCTTGAGCGGTAACAAAACTTCAGGACCCCTCTTTCGAATGAGACCCTCCCTACCCCTTTCTGACCACGCCTCGCTCATTGGCGCCCAATTCAAATCAGCAAGTTTCCCTGCCGCACCTTGTATATTGAACTGTAATTCAATGTATTTAAAAATTTCTCTTATAAACAAATTTTATAAAAAAATAATTCAATTTAAAACAGTCAAAACAAATAAAAAATTGTAACCCGCAATTCGTTATATTCGTTATAAATGCTCATTGCGTCATAAAAAGTTTAAAGGATAAAAAAAATATTCCAGATTCTTCAATTTGATAAACAGATTTAATGGGCGATTGATGGAGGTGAATTTGTTCCTTCACGACCATATTAAAAAAAATGTAACAATATTGTATGCAAATTCTTTTTGTACACAAAAAATTAGTTACATTAAAAATAAAAAACACATACAATAGTGTATAAACTGCAAATTAATTAATTTACCTTAAAACAATTTTGAATAAAAATTTATTTTGATATACACTAGACCCTCCATGTACGCGAGGGTTCCGTTCGCCAAAAACCTCGCGTACATCGAATTCGCGTAAATGGAACCACAGAAGCAATAGAAAAAAGGGGGTTAGGTTCCAAAATTTATTTAAGACTAAAAACAAAAGTTTAAAACTAAGGTTTATTTACGAAATAGGTAAAATATAATGCATACAAAAACTAAAATATAGTACCTAATTGATAAAATAATTAAATATATAATGCATAAAAAAAAACTATAAATCATTGACACCGTATTTGTATCATTCAAGTGCTACGTTCCAGCGCCTGTGAACGGAGTAGAAATTACTTTGTATATGCATACTGTCACATTTATAATAAAATAAGAATAATAAAGAAAATAGAAATAATCTAAAATGCATAAAAGATCCCGTCACGAAATAATCGTGACAATACATACATCTCTATTTATTATGAATATCTGAATGAATATCTTTAGCTTCGACGTAAGATTTATATACACCCATACCTCGAAATTTGTTTATGTTATTTGGATAATACATAATTATTTTAATAATACTCGAAAACTTAATTCGCGTTAAAGGGAATTTTGCTTCGCGTACAAAAAATTCAGGTATCAAAATCTAATTCGCGTACATGGAGGGTCTAGTGTACTTATTATATTACAAAAATACAAAACAAAATTAAAGTTTTTAAATCACAACTGATGGAACGATGTGTCATATTTGTAGTATTTTTAGGTACATTTGAACTATTTATATCAAGGTTTGGTTATGTTTTAATTATAACAATCATGATTATGCGTGTTTAAACAGAATAGCAATTTTCGGTAACATTGTTACGGAGATGGTTATATCTTAGGATAGCAATGTAGTCATAACAATATGATTATATTATAACCATGTGCAAATCAGAATCGCACCGAATACAGATATAAATAAACAATGTAATATAAGTAACTTTTTCCTCTATATACATAAGTTAAAAAAATCTGATGTGGCCATCGCATAACTTTCCGAACAGACGCAAATTTTTATATTATATTTTTAAATAAAATGGTTACATAATTTCAACAGTAAATCGATGAAAAATTTCATATTTTGCCAAAATAGGAAGAAAAAAACCTTTGAATGCCTATATCTTGCAAACGAAGCATTTTTGGACCCATGTTATTAGAAACTTTTCATCTTATTTTCGTTAGTAGAATGCGGTTTACTATTTTATTTACAAATACAAAAATTTTTTACAAATACAAATTTTTTTGAAACGCCCTGTATATTTTAGAGAAAAACTTGTAGGACAAAAAATGTAGGAAATTCCATAGCGCTAATTTTTTGTTATTACTATTTTTACATATTTAATTTCGTTTCGAAGTTATGACACATAATGTCATAATAGCTCCAGGTAAACCCCCCTTTCCCGTAACACGATTTAATTTATTTTCATCTGGCTTCGTCCTACTACAGGAAAAAGCTTATATGCAAAATTTGGAATGATTTGCTTGCTTCGTTTAGACGCTAGCGTGTTCACAGACGTACATACACACACACATACATACAGACATCCTTCCAAAAATGATAAAAATGGATTCAGGGGACCTCAAAACGTGAACATCTGTCAAAAAATTGGGGGGTCAAATTTTGCCTGATAACAATACTTTCCTTACCTAGGGGTTCGGAAAGTAAAAATTCTAATAATTTTATTAGTAAAAAATAAAATTATAGAAAGTGAAAAATGAACTATAATTCTTAAACAAAAACAATTGAGATTATATAAAAACACATTACAATCTCCGAAAAATTGAGCATAAAAATCAACAACTATACACATACACAAAATAATATAGTCAAATTTACTTCAACGTTATAGTAAATATTACTATAAGTTTGATCTAATATCGTTTTGAGAAATTTTCCTTCGATTATAGTAAATATTAATTTAAAAAAGTCCCTAGAAACATGCACTTCAAAATTTTTCTAAAACTCACTTCAAATTGGTGTGAGATTGTTTTGGTTATTGGTTTTGAGTCAATGAAATGCTGCAATTATATAAAGGATGCTAGCTTTTTTGCAAAAAAATTATTGGAAAATCCTCGAAATTTTTTACTGTTAAATTTATATTTACATCTAAATATTGAGCTAACTACCGGATTATACCAGGATTGCTTGTACAGTAAAACACTGATTATCTGGAATTCAATTCAGATAACTTCTCAATAAAATGTAATTTCAATTGACCATATTTTGCAAAGATCCAGGCTTTGGCATCTTTCAATTACCACAGATAATCGACGTTTTACTATACTACTTCCAATACTTTTAAACTATTACAAGAACCAAAACGTAATTACCCAAATATTTTTTTAACGTCCTCTTATAATATGAAATGCTAACAGTTCTGATAATAATTTAATTGTAGCCTTGGATCGAATGGTTTACAAGTGAAGTAGAGAAAATGCCCATCAGGAAGTTTCCAGAGCATAAACGTTCATTTTTACCAAGTCGTCATGAAGCACGACAGGTTTCTAAATTGGTCCACGCCTTAAAAATGGGTTGGATTAAAACTAAAGAAGAGCAGGATAAGTTGAGAGCCAAAAAGGAACCTCAGTTTTATATGTTGTGGCAAACGGACGATCAAGCTGAAGATATGCGCCGGATTCATAAACACATTCCTGCACCTAAGCGGCGATTACCGGGTCATGCCGAATCCTACAATCCACCATCTGAATATTTGTTCGATGAAAGAGAGCTAAAACAGTGGAACAAACAAAAAACCACGCCTTGGAAAAGGAAGCTTCACTTTGTGCCCGAAAAATACGATTCGTTACGTCGAGTTCCCGCTTATTCGAGATTCATCAAAGAGAGATTTCTGCGATGCTTGGATCTTTATTTGTGTCCTCGTGCAATTAAAATGAAATTGACAATCGAGGCTGACGCTCTCGTACCTAAATTTCCTAGCCTACGTGACATGCAACCCTTTCCAGCAGTTTTGGCTATGGTGTTTGAGGGTCACACAGATATGGTACGTACTATTGACACAGATAAATCTGGAAGATTCTTGGTGAGCGGTTCAGATGATTGTACGATAAAAATATGGAGTGTCGATACAGGAAGATGTAGAAAGACGATTAAATTCGATGGAATAGTTAGGTCCGTCAAATGGTGCCCCAATACGTCTTTATCTCTCATTTTAGTAGCAACGGACAATAAAGTGGTTTTGGTGAACCCTCATGTGCACAAACATGCTGCTGACGATAAAACTGACTCCATCCTTAAGGATTATGTGCCACAAAGTGACCGCATTATAAGTGACAAGATACGTAATGCAATTCAATGGATGGAACCGACTGCAGAGGAATACGAAAAAGGCTACAGAATTGTTTTGAAGCATTTTAAAGAAGTAACCCAAGTTACTTGGCATGGAAAAGGTGACTACTTTGCCAGTGTTATGACGACCGGACAAGATCGTTCTGTTTTAATTAATAAAATATCAAACAGGCATTCTCAGTTTCCGACTTCTAAAGCTAAAGGTTTGGTGCAGTGTGTTTTGTTCCATCCATCTAAACCTTTCTTATTTGTTGCCACTCAAACTCACATAAGAATCTACAATTTGGTTAAGCAGGTCTTGGTGAAGAAGTTGCTAACAAATTCAAAATATATTTCTTCGATGGATATTCATCCAGGTGGAGATAATTTGATTGTTGGAACTTACGATCGCAAGGTTTTATGGTTTGATTTGGAATTGAGTACGAAGCCTTATCAAACTTTGAAGTATCATAACAATGCAGTTAGAAGTGTTGCTTTTCATCGACGGTATCCTTTGTTTGCGTCTGGTTCAGATGACACCAGTATGGTCGTTTCGCATGGAATGGTTTACAAGTGAGTTTGAATTTAGTTCTTAGTAAGAACGGAATTTAATTTTTTTTTTTTTTAGTGAACTGGATCAAAATGCCTTTATTAGACCATTGAAGAGATTAAAGGACCACAAACTTGTGGATGTTTTTGGTATTTTTTCAGTACATTTCCATCCAATTTTACCATGGGTTTTCACAGCTGGTGCTGATAATTCAATCAAGTTATATTCAAATTAAGCCAACAAAGGTTTTGCATTTGAAAGGCAGTGATTTTTGGTAGTTATCTGCCCTTAGATGGTGAACACTAGAATTTGGTTTATTTAATGTTTTATTGTTACTCTAATAAATAAATTGTTTATTAAGGTACTCTTTTTTATTTTGCTTTTAAACTATTTTATATTAAAATAAATTTGTAGTTATTTTCTTTTCGGTAATGTTTATTGCTATAATATATCTTCATGTTTTATTTACTTTTTTTTAAATGTAACATCCGAAGGTGGCAATAAATATTGCTGAACGCTTATGAATAGAAAATATTTTGTTTTCATTGTTTACTTATTAGGTAGTTAACTTTTCAAGTTTATTTTCATATTAATTTTCTACAGTTAAAAAGTTTATATCTATATTTTCAATTATTTTGGCAAAAAAAAAGTTCTCAAATTATTGTGAACTGTGGTTTTAGTGATATTTTCTTATAAATATGTATATAATTAATTATAAGCATTGATAATAAATTTCTGCCCTAACTTTAGGCATAAGATCGTCACCAAAAAGTAAGACACTTTGTTTTTTTAAATTCGGGCTTAGGAGATAAAAACAGGCGCGTTTTTTTTTAAATATTGACATCGTTTTTTAAACAACTCCACTCTTTCGGTTTTTGCCTAAAAACCTAGTATTCAGATTTTAATGAACACCTTTTACCTGTTTATCTAACACAAAAGTTATAGATGAGTGAATGTAGCCTCATTTACAGTAGCGTTCATAATATATTGGCAAAATAGTTTTTTTACAATAACTTTTTCAAATTCCAACTTTTGTCTTTGATATTTTCAAAATTTATTGTTTATGTAGTTGAGAATTAAAAAGTATAATTACATCTCTTTGAATAACCACATACGTCTTGAAAAATTTTATTTAAAAAAAGTCTAAATATTTCCTTAAAACATGTAACTACATTTAAAAATCGCGTAAAACAAAAAATACGGTAGTGTAATAATTGAATAATCAAGTTCAGAAGTATTTAGTACTTTGTTGCGAATCCTTTTGCAGCAATAACGGCCCTGCACCGTGATTGCATAGAGTCAACTGGAGTCAACCAGCTTCACTAAACGCTCTAATGGAATTTTTGCCCATTCCGTCTGTAAAGCTTCCCATAACTGATTTGTATTTCGGTATGTTTCACTTCTAATGCGTCGTTCAAGCTCTTCCCACAAATGTTCTATCGGATTTAGATCTGGAGACTGACTAGGCCACTCAAACAGGCGAATTTTGGCCTTATTCATGTATTCCTTTACATGTTTAGATGTGTGCTTTGGATCATTATCTTGCTGAAATGTCCATCCGCGTGGCATTTTACTCTTAGCATGTGGTAGCATATTATTCTTCAATATGTCGGCATACACGAATCGATCCATGATGCCATCAATTTTGTGTAACGGTCAACACCATCATGGGAGAAACAGCCCCACACCATAACATTTCCACCACCGTGCTTTATAGTAGGAACTTGATACTTAATGTCATATTTTTTACCTTTCAGACGTCGAATATACCTTATACCATCCGAGGAAAACAAATTAAATTTACTTTCGTCGCTCCAAAGAATTTTAGACCATTCTTTTATATCCCAGTGTAAATGGACTTTTGCAAATTTTAATCGGCCATCTGATTCTTCTTTGATATTAATGGTTTTTTCGAAGGACGTCTACCAAATAGTCCACCAGTATATAGTCGACGTTTTACCGTCGAAACGCTTATTTTATCTTCGCGGTTTTCGTTAAAATCACGAACGATTTCAACAGCTGTGAGGCGAGGATTTTTGTTTGCTTCACGGACAATCATTTTATCGTCCCTCTTTGTCGTTTTTCTTGGTCGTCCTGTTTTTCGTCGCGAGTCCGCGGTTCCATATTTTGTTCTTTTCTTATTCCAAAAACTTATTGTTTGATGTGGTACCCCAAATTGCCTTTTGGCTGATGTCATTGTGTTTCCATCATCCAACCACTTTAAAACTGATTTTTTTAAATCTTCCGAATAATTTTTTTTACTTGACATGATACTGTATGTCTTTCAAACTATTGTAACAAATTAATTATAAAAAATATCTAAATTATATTACTTTAATTTGCAATTAATTATGTTCGAAAGATTTTGCCAATAAATTTTGAACGATGAGTAAAATTAAATTCTCTTGTATAATATTCGCGTTATTACCAATTTGAAGAATTTTTTCAGATAATCTTTATAAACCTACCTACTTATAGCAAATATAAAATAATTCGCGAAAAAGTTTTTATTTCTATTCATTTTCGGCAGAAAACTGTTTTGTCAATATAATATGAACGCTACTGTATCTGTATAGAACAACCTTTTAGTCCTAAAAGTGAGAAGTAGATCGTGTTTTAACCTATTCTACTGTTTGTTAAGGGCTCAATTTCAGTGCTACTGAGGGGCAAGTATAGAGAATAGCATTTTATGTGAAGCTGAAAAAATAAGTTATAACCGAAATAGTTTTGCATTTACAGCTTTTCAAAAAAGCTTCAATTTTTATTCAATAGTTTCTGTTCTGGAATCCAATTAATAAAAGTGACCAACAAAAGTTGTATGTTAATTATGGGTAATTGATATTATTTTCCTTTTATCAAGCGTACGTCCAAAACTGCTAAGGTTAAAACAATCTTTTCTTATTAGATTTGGACATAATTTTATTTACTTAAAATCTTAATACATGCGTTGTTGTGGTATGCACTAAAACCGAGCAAATTTTAAAAAACAGACTGAAAACGTTATTTAAAAAAGGGGTAAAAACTATTAACTTTGAAAGCCCATCACAATTAGGTTTCTATTAGAGCTAGAAAGTTGTTCCTGTAATTTTTACGTCATATGAATATGAGAAAGTCCACATCGGTAACTAAAAAATTACGGGGTCGAAAATCAAAATTTATGGACGACTGTATCTTGGAAACTATAGAGACTAAAATTCTATCAAGTTTAATTTTGAACATAGGATACACAGCAACCAGGGTTTTTAAAAAATTAAAGACCAAGGACCCCTATTCACTAACTCAAAACGTTATTTATCAGATCGTTAAAATCTGTCAAGTTCGATTTACACGCAAAATTTTGCATTCAAATTTTAGGTGTAAACCGTACTTGCGCTTCTTCACGATCCGAAAGATAACGCTTGAAGTTGGAGTATAGGGATGCAAATGTGTTCATACAATAATGTAGCATTAGGCAAGAAACACTTTTAGTTGACAAAAAATCCAATGAAGCTGTTATTTTGTAGACCATGTTTATTTGAGTGTCCAAATGAACCCTCTAAGGTTCCCCTGCCAATTTCTCCCCAATTCATAATTTTAGTTCCACAAACGTGATTTTTTAGGTCAAATTGAAAAACACATGTTTTAATCTAATTTATTTAAAAACTTTTTAGTTAAGGAGTTTGTGCGAAAATAACTTGGAAGTGCGATTTTGTTTATTAAACCCATATTGGTTTTCCTTTAGAAAATCGCAGTTATGAATTAGTCGTTTCCTATGTCCAAAAACTAAAATAGTTCTTCTAACCCTATACTGCTGTCTTTAGTTAAAACGTCCTAACTAACAAATTGGTTTTCGTAGTGGCGGATCATGACTTGGCGAGGCCCCAGGTGCAACCTACTTAGAAGGCCCCCTAAAAAATACCTTTCGTTTTTTTTAAACGCGACACTGGAGGCCCCCAGATTTTGAATAAAAAACGACATTGTTTGCAAGGCTTTATCTTGGAAACTGTACGAATTAGGATATTTTTATTTAGCTTTTCTTTATAATTTTACTAGTTTAATTTGCCTCAGGCGCCATCGCAATGGGGGCGCTAAACCTTAACAAAACACAATAAATAACAGTTTAAAATTTTCAAAATGTTAAGAATCTCTTGGGTGGGTGCGCATATATTGAAATTTGACCACGATTTTTTTCAACATCGCCTAAAATTCCCTGTCGGCCTTTTCCGCAAGTGGGAATTTTAATCCTCTACAGTAGTTTTTCGTCTATAACTCGCTTACTTTCATTTTTAGTGAAAATGGTCATCAAATCTAAATTGAAGAGTACAAAATTCTCTATAAAACGGACGAACAAAAGTATTTATGAAACAAAAAGAAAATTCAGAGAAAACAATTGAAAAAGGTTTTGAATAATAATTCTTACTTTGAATAAAAATTTCGTACATTTAAACTTCACAATAATTGATGGTGTGAACAAAACGAAACTTTAAGATCTGAAGTAAATCCTGATGCCTTGTTTTGTAGGGAATTTTCTTCTCTTCAATTTTGGTCCTAGTGATAAGACAGGGGATTTTAGGAAAGTTGATTCCATCCCCCGCGTTGTTCTTCATTTCCCTTTAACTGACTGGGTAACCGGTAAAAATTCACGATATGATCGCGACAGTTATTCAAATATATTTAAATTGAAAAGAAAACTTCCTACCGATAAAAATAATCTCCATATTCAGGGAGGGGGGGTAACGTATTGCGTTACGTTACCATGGAAACGGTGATTCTGGCATAGGTACTATGCGTATTTTATATATAAGAAGTTCCCAATGATAATCGATATTACATGACCGGGGGGTCTGGAATACCCCCCAGGTACACTTGCCATTATTCAGAATCATCAAATTTTTTTTTGCAGTTTTTGTTTGTAATCCGGGAGAGGGGGCAGCAGGTGATATTTTTCATAACTATCCCAATACCGTTCTTTTTAATACCGAGGGGCGTAAAAGTGAAAATTTTTCTTTCGCAATAAATTAAGTGTACCTAGGGGGTATTCCATACCCCCCAGACCCTCCAGTCCCAGCAGTTTAAATGAGTTCCTGATAAGCATCCATTTGTTTTCATTACTCTAAGCCGGCACCGTAGAAAGGGTGATCGCAATGGGTGCGCTAAACCTCGACAAAACCCAATAGTTTAACATTTTCAAAATGATAAAAATCTTTTGGGAGGGGGGGGCGCATATGAGGAGTTTGTTTCCAGAACGCAATATGTCCAAAATGCAGTTTTTAAGATAAATGGTAAAAACTGTTATTGTCTAAATTAAGCCAGGGAGAAAGTGAGACTTGCTAATATTCGAAACATGGGTATAACACGTTTCGTGTTTGATCAGTGTGTGTTGGATCATATCTAATACATGTAAAAAACAGTTTTCAACACAATCAAACAAAAACGTTTTGTCGCACAACGTTTTTGCTTGATCAGTCTGTAGGAAGCCTTTTAGTGGAAGTATATTTTCTACCACGTATTTTTATAGGAAATATAATTAATTGAAAAATCATATTTTAGTATTTTGTGCGACACAAATTAATACATGTAATGCCATCTATACCGAAAATTTTTGAAAAATGGATTTGTTGCGTTCTGGAAACAAGCTCCTCATATATTCAAATTTGCCTCAGGCGCCAGAAGAGCTTGCTACGGCGCTGTTGATTCATGACTGTGATTCCTGGGACCTTCTTCAGCAAATTTGCCCATATTCTGGTCCGAGCCTGGTGTCAAAAACTTCGAGGCTCTTTTGCGATGCTATATTCCATATAAAAGTACCTAATGGCTGAACTAACAGCAAAAAACCAGGAATCTGATACAAAATTTATTATCAAAAATGCAGTTTTCAAAGAAACTATAAATTTTTGGATAAAATAGTAAAGAAAAACGTTTATTCAAAATAAAATTCTGATCTAAAAATGATTCTTTTATAAACATAATTCAAATTATCATTATATTATGACGTGATATTTTGTCGTTTTCCGAAAAAACTTGCATTTTATTAAAAAGTGTTGGAAGTAGAGTTGTTGAGAATTAAACTTTCTTTCGAAATGTATCCTTACTATCGAGATTTGTTAAAAAATTAGGATAATCACAGCGATTTTAGAACTTCTCATAATTTTACTCAAAAACGAAGCACTTCAAAAATACTAGAAATGAATTTATTAATAATTAAATTAGCTATTAAATGGCGTGTTTAATTCGAATCGGTTAAAAAATAAAGGAGTTACAGCGATATTATTGTGTGGCACTCAAAAGGGCTTTACGGCGCTCTGCCACCACTGAGGAGCTGGTACCATCGCAATTCGAAATCTACTTTTTAATGCAAATGCAACAATGTATGGCACATATTTGTATCGTTACGATGTCCCTGTACTATATGAATATGTATAAATCGGATTAATGCGAAATTTTCTGTATTCTGGCCCACAGCAGTCGCCTTTTTGTTAATTTTCTATTGATTTTAAACTATTTAAATTTTGATACCTGTCGACTTGTAGTTTGATGAAAAGGCAAAGAGAGAAGAATAGAGAAGAGAAATAGCTATGGAAATCATATAATATTGTATATTTTGAGTGAATACTGTATACAATGTCTAAGTCACAAGACATAAGCGTTCTATGTACTAGAAAAATATATTATGATGGCACTTTACAACTAATTCCTACGTACATAACTAAGTATTACTGTTATATAATACATCACTGGAAAACAAAAACATCTTAAATTAATTTTTTCAAAAAAAGGAACATAAAAAAAGTAAAAATGTTTTAAATCAATTTGGTAATTATTGTGTAAAAGCAATAATTTTTTTACCTCGAAATGATTTAAATGCACAATAAATATAATTAAGTAACCACAATACTCATTAGTTGCTAAACATTTATATAAATTAAAAAAAAATGACTAAAATCTTTAATACAATGAGAAATTCTCTAAACATATACACTAACACAAAATATCTTGGTATAAAAAAGGGACATTCGTGTAAAACAAAACGAATACAATCTTAAACCTACGCATTATAAATAAAACACGAAAAAATGTTTTAAAAATATAACTATCTTACGCACACAAAATTCTATACAAATTCATGATGATGAATCGAATAATATAAGTTACGATGCCTAATAAAATGGAGTTTTACAACTGGCACCTGCAGTGGTGTCTCGGTTTCTACAAATAGCCTGCTCGTTCGGAATTTTCGACTGAGAACAGCTTAAGCTACACTTATTTAAGACTAAATGAGGTTCCCTGCGGTTCTAATTTTAATTATATTTGCGACGACGACCTTACGACGTCTCACCGAGAGAGCGATAAAAACTACGTAATTTTCACTAAAATGACCAAAACATAATTCAAACTTGTGTTGGTTTTTGTCCTTTCTACCCACCCACTTATCCTTTACGTTTACACTGTTGCTTCTTTTTTTATTTTTTTTCAAAATAGATTTGTACGATGTAATTGTAATGTATTATTGTCTTTTAGTTGTGAATTTGACTTGCTTACAAAAATATTTTATTTTTACCGAGTTAGTAGGTTAGCTACGAACCAACGAATTACATCAAAATTTATCAAACACCACATTACCTTGCGTGGTAATGCTTCGCGTTTCATAATTTTGATAACCAACACAATTTCAAAAAAATCACAATAAATATGGCAACGCTTGATATATCTCGAACTTTATAATCTGGCAATTTAATGGCATTTATAAACGGTTCTATTTTGTATAAAAATAGGGTGATAGTTACGCTATTTACGAATAAAAAATTCATCCGCTATTATTTTGTATAAAAATGTGATGTTTCATTATAAGGATATCCGATAAGTTACCAAATAAAGCTGTAAATTTTATAAAAATCTTTTTTTAAGTGATAGCTGGTAGGCCAATCAATTTGGGCGTGTTTTTGCCTCCAAATCCAACTCATTTTAGACGCCACCAAACCTGCCCCATTTTTCCGTATATTTGTATTTCGAAAAACCTTTTTATTTATCGGCCGATCGAATCGAGTCTAAAATTAATTCTATTTGAAAAGCCCAATTTGATTGGCCTATGGGATGACTTTTACGTTTGATAAAATCGAGTATCATTTTCGCTTACATTCACACATTACACTACCTAGAAGACTATCATTTATTACAATACTTTTTGCTAAATACTTGTTTGCTTTGTTTCTACGAAATATATACGACGGTTTTAATAATTACAATGCCAGTCATTTTACGAGATTCCACATGAAAATTAGTTATACAAAAAACGCACACTTTATAAATGAGGCTCTTACTTAAGTTTAGAAACGCCAAGCGCAGGCAATTTATAATGAACGATGTGGTATGGTGGACCTATCGGACTGGTATTTCCTGGCGCGTTGTACGTAGTTGTTACGGGCATCGACATACCCGAAGGGCCAGAACACGATCTACCTCGTTTTCTTCTAGGTAATATTCCTTTACGAGCCATATAAAATCTTATAGTCGAAATGGGGATGTTGAATTGATCGCTAACGTTTTGAAATGTTTGGCCTCTCGTTATGCATTCGGCGGCTCTACGTAGCTCTTCGTCTGAACGTCTTATGCGTCGGTTAGGACCACCTGCAATCACACCGAAAATAGCATTAAATTTTATTTTAACAAAATTAAAAAAACCATTTCTTACCAGGACTTCCGTCGTACTGACACGACACGTTGGCGATTGCAAAATCTGATTTATTAACGTCGCTGGTATTAAGTCCCGAATCTTCGTCCATAAATTCTGTGTCTAACAAGTCACCGTCCGCCTCGTAATACGAATCGTCTTCGCCTTCGTCTTTCAAGTCCATTTCATCTGAGCAACAAACAAGTTACACAATTTGTACCCCATATCAAAAGAGTTCTAACAATCTACTAACCTACATTAAAACTCAAAATGATCTCGGGAAGTACAGGATCATAAAGGTATAGGATTTCTTTAAGTGCATTACAAACAACTCATGCAAAACCTTCAAATTCGCACCTTTAACGTGCCCTTCTTCGTTCGAGTCGCCTTCCGATAAAGATGGATTTGTTTCTATCTCTTCCACTTTGTCGTCCTTCTTCAAGTGTGTATGTATAGTTTCAGTTCCTTTTGAAGATGGACTTTGATTATCTTTATCACTATTTGTTGTACTGGCCGCTACTGCTTTCATTTGAGCCTTTATGTTTCCCAATTGGTGTTGATTAAGCAATTGATCGGATCCACATAAGCCACGAATTTGTAAAGCTTCTGCAGACTTAAGTAACGAAGGAAGATCGTCTTGGGTCACGTTTACTTCTCCTTTATACATGAAATCCACCAGCGATTGCATTTCCTGAAATCTAAAGAAATATTTTTGTTAGCCTTGATGCTCGAGGAATTTTACAAAATTAAGTGAAAGGCAAATGGGAAACTCTTGGGTAATACCAAGTTGTGGAGTACTATTTATGGTAGGATTTTTTGCACACCTGATGGCCCCGTAACAGTATATCACTAAAGAATTTCCTAGTACAAATGGACGGAGTAGAAACAGTCTATTCCCTGTAGTTTGAAATCTATGTTAAGCTGTAGGTCCCCTGTACCATTTATTTTATTCTTAAAACGCAATGACCACAGGCAGGGAATCAGAAAATATCGGAAGGCGTTAAGAAAAGTTGTAATTGTGCTTTTATATTATAAGATAAAAAGAGAATAGTGCACATTATAGGAACTTCAAAATCAAACATTTTTAAATTTAAAAAAACAACGTTAAATTACTTAAAATTGCTATAAATTTGTAAAAAATCACCTTCCTTTTTGCGTCTAATGAAAAATTGGACCTTCTTAATCTCTTTAGAAAGCGTTTATGAACACGAAAAAGTCATTGTATTTTACAATGTAAATCTTGTATTTATTAGCAACACCGGTGATTACGTAAAAACGATTTTTGAAATTTTTAACGCCCCCCCCTCCCCCATATAAGGACACGTAAAATTTTTGGGACATCCCCTATCTTAAGTAAATATTGTTTTAGCCTTGTTGCTAGCGGCCTGATTGTTCATAGGATCATAGGCTTATCAATTGGATGTAGACGACTCTTTTGGTTTCCATAGTCATGCGTTGGTCTACACGGTAGGCTTTCAGTTTTGCTTGTAGGTTTTGGGCCTTTCAATGGTTTATGTGGATACGGGTCGGTAAAATTTCAACGTTCCAGTACCCTCCTAACTATACAAACTAAATAATAAATGAGTGAGAGAATGAGCGTCACGCTCAGCTGTATTTATAAAACCGACAATTTTCCTGTTCAATCCTCATCAAACTACACCTCCCTGCAAAATTTCAACTTTCCACCACCGTCTATAGATACTAAATAATGAATGAATGAGTGTCACGCTCAGCTTTATATTTATGGATTAAAATTAATTGGTGCAATATTAATTTCCGAAACTTTGGTTTCTGTTCTGTTGTTTCTGTTAACGTTAAAAAACTTAGATAAAAACCACTTTGGATACCCCCCTCCAAAAACCATGAAAAGACAAAGACGTGAAGTGCCGCCCCTGACTATACGTCAACGTTTCATAAGAGCATCCAATGCAATAGTAATAAGTGTGACCTGCACATCTGAACAAAAAGCTATATTTTAACCTGTTCAGCAGACAAATTTTTATAACTAAATCGATTAGAACCAATTAACAAACCATTAAATTTCGTAAGAATGCTATTGGTTCAATAATTAGGTAATCTTGCGTGAAAATAACTCGGAAATGCGATTTTTTGTTTATATCCTGGTTCCTAAGTCTTCACGAGCGTCTGCAAATCCCAAAGGGACAACGCAACGAACCTAGTCGGAAATGTACGAAACCCAACTGTATTTTTTCAAAATTGACAAGTGTATTAAAACAAAATACACTATACACCTAACCTCTAATTATTAGAACCTGCTAATAAAAGAATAAAATGTCAACAAAGGTTTGCTTCTACAAAAGGCACCAGAAAATGTAAACAACGTTTGAATAATCCTTCTGAAACTGAACGACAGGAATTGGGGCTAGAAATGATTTGGTCAAAACAAAGCTTTGTAGTAATTCTCAATTCATTTTCAATCAAGTTGACTTCGGAGGATTCCTCTATTTTAATAAAGTTTCCGCGTTTTAACTTCCTCTTGTATTTTTTATTTAATAAATTTATAAATACAACACATTGTATATTAAATTATAAATAAAAATTCGTCTTTTTCTCCAAAGTCCTTTTTTAGGCTTCTATACAAAGTATAGCAAGATTTCAAAAATAAAATTATTGTTGACATTGTAGAGCTCGTACGAAAGCTCAAAACTTATACAATCATCGGCGCAATAACGAAAACGCTTCCAAATACTAAAAAGCCCAACTAGAAAACATTAGTTGAATGTTTGATTTCGTTTTGACAGTTAGGTACACAAATTTCGCGTTTTATTATTATTAAATGGTATCAGTATTGTTTCATAATATAAATAACAATCAGCCTTCTTTAAGGCTATTTGACAGGTTCTATTGTTATGGTAAGTAATAAAAGTTTAAATTAAATTTTCGCGCCAAGCCAATGTTTTTACGTAACATTTATATGTATGTATTTCTCCCTCTTGGCTCCTCCTCGCGCATTGTAGGGCTTTTGACAAAATAAATCACCTCTACATTAATACCTTCACGTAAATGCAATTTTATTTAAAGTTTTTCTTATCAATCAAAGTGCTTTTAGCGTTTTCGAGAATCCGCCGATGTAACGTGTGAGCACTTCATCTTGGAATAAATTTTCGTGGATCTAATATCTATCTGGATATACGAAATTCGGTTCATAAGCCGATCCACTTTAAAGATACAATTTGAAATTACCGCGCTTGCGTGTGCAATGACAGATGTGTCAGTGTTGTCACATTGGGCGATTTAGCGCCAATTGGGCGACTTTTGAAAGTGATTTGCGCTTAATATTTTTCAAAAACCGCAAACCGCAATTTGGGCGATTTCTTAGAAATGAAGTTGCGGTTTATTGCGATTTTGCGCATCATGCTTTAGACTTTATTTAAAAGAGAACAAAAATATTTGCATGTATATTTGGTAAAGATAAAGAGGATGGTTTTTTTTAATTTTTGACAGGTGGTTCCATAAGAGCTGTCCCTCTATTATATAATCCTCTTTGGTAAAGACCAATAAAAGTCGTACGTTACCAACATTGTAAATTAATAATAGATAACAATGAAAATCAGTATGTCTGGTAAGAGAATCGAATTGCGAAGGAACGATAACAACAAGAGAAGCGCAGGTGATGGCATACGCGGATGATTTGGTTATTATTGCCAGATCAAAAAGAAAGGTGATTCAAGTATTCCAAGATATAGCAACTCAAGCAGCAAACAAAGGGCTGAAGGTGAACATAGACAAGAGAAAGTATATGAAATTTAAGAAAAAAGAGAGCACAAGACAAAGAATCGATTTAAGAATTGATAATCACGTATTTGAAGAGATAGAGAAGTTTAAGTACCTGGGTGTAGAAATAAATAAGACCAATAATAGAAGGAAAGAGATAAAAGAAAAAATTCAAATGGGATGGAAAGCTTATCATGCAAATAAAAAAATGTTAATAAGCAGGAGCATATTCAGAAACACAAAGATGAGGATCTACAAGACGCTTATAAGACCGGCAATCACATATGCAGCAGAGGTACTCAACATGACAAAGAGAGAGGAGGAAAAGTTAAGAGTTTTCGAGAGGAAGGTGATGAGAATGATTCTGGGTCCTAAAAAAATCGATGAAAATGAGTACAGACAGAGAAAAAACAATGAGATCCAGGTTGAAATGGACAACGAGGATGTTGTTAAGTGTATAAAGGCGAAAAGAATTAGATGGCTGGAACACGTGATGAGAAGACAGAGAAACAGCACGATAAGACAAATAACTGAATGGAAACCAAGTGAAGAGAGAAACAGAGGAAGAATAAGGGCGAGATGGCAGGATGAAGTGACTGAAGACCTTGGAGCAATGGGCGTGGAGAACTGGAGGATAAAATGTCAGGACAGGAAGATATGGAGAAAAATAGTAAAGGAGGCCAAAACAGATGCAAGGCTATAGTACTGAGGAAGAAGATGATGAGGAGTGATCTACCTCAAGAAAACGATCGTAAAGACAAGGAATGAACGCCATTTATTATTATTATATATTACAAAACAAAATTAAAGTTTTTAAATCACAACTGATGGAACAATGTGTCATATTTGTAGTATTTTTACGGTACATTTGAACAATTTATAAAAAGGTTTGGTTATGCTTAAATTATAACAATCAAGATTTTGCGTGTTTAAACAGAATAGAAATTTTCGGTAACATTGTTACGGAGATGGTTATAACTTAGGATAGCAATCTAGTCATAACAATATGATTATATAACCATGTGCAAATCAGAATCGCACCGATTATGACATTGACAGATAATTCAAATTATAGCAAGAGAGAAAGTTATATCAAAATGAAAAGATGCCTTAGAATTAATTCATACTATTTTTACTAATGACGCAGGTGCCAATTTATTTGAGCCCAACTGTAGTATTAAATTGTCAATTGTTAGGGGTCGTCCATAAAGGACGTCAGCAATTTTTTCCGACATTTTAACCCCCCCCCTTGTCACAGTTGGTCACAATCTTCGCCCCCCCCCCCCGAAACGTCCTATAGTTACAAATCAAAGACCCCCTCCCTATTATTGTCTAAAATCGAACATAACACGACATTTGGAATTTAAATAGTAACAAAAAATTTCATGTAAAATATTCAAAAACAATCTTCTTAGAAATCCCAAATATGGGATTTTTATGCAGAGGCCACATTTGTCCAAACCCCCCCTCATCACACTTGCACCCCTATTCACTAACTCAAAACGTTATTTTTAGGATCGTTAAAATCTGACAAGTTCGACTTATGTACACACAAAAATTACAGCTTGAAATTCAATTTTTTGCACTGAAATGTTATGTGTAAACCGAACTATACGGTTCTTAACAATCCGAAAAATAACGCTAGAAGTTAGTGAATAGGGGTGCTCATCACATTTTGTAAACCCCCTCGTCCTTTATGGCGACCCCTTATGTGTATGTTTTGGAAACACCCCTTTTGTAGTTGAAAAGGCAATCAACAGATGGCGCCATGTACTTTAAAGTCCAAGGTCCGGTTTCATAAAACTTTTAACAAGTCGTTATATTTAAATAGCCAATAGAAAACGTCTGTTACTACTAACAGGCCAATGTAAATCATTTGTTAATTTTAACGGCTTGTTAAAGGTTGCATGAAATTGGGCATTAATAAATTGCTTCATTGGTATTATATCATGGATCTTTAAGAGGTCTCTCATTGGTGCTCAAGCCATTTATTTCACCTGTCAATTTAGAAGTTCCATCTGTTGACAACCTTTTGTCCTCCATCAGGTGTTTCCGAAACTCACATAGGGTTTGTCTATCTCAGGGGTGGGCAACCTTTTGTATAACAGGGGCCAGAATAATATTTACGTTTCGTCCGCGGGCCTTAGTATAGTTCAATGAATATCTTTAGCTTCGACGTAAGATTTATATACACCTACACCTCCAAATTTGTTTATGCTATTTGGATAACACATAATCTATATATATAAAAATGGATGTATGTATGTATGTTCCCTATAGACTCCTAAACCGCTTGACCGATCGGAACCAAATTTGGCACAGTTATTATGTAGGTCCCTGCGCATGTTTTTGTATTGAAATAGTGCAAAAATTCGCAAAGGAAAGTTGATTTTGAGTAGCCTGCCTTCCTTTAAGGAATCTCGATAATCCATTCATGCGCGTCCCTATGGGACGCGCATGAATGGATTATCGAGATTCCTTAAAGGAAGGCAGGCTACTCAAAATCAACTTTAAAAACAATAATGAACGCTGTCAAGCTGTCAGCCGATCGACAATGCAAATACGCGTGCACGTCCTTTACGTTTCTATTTGACCAATCTTAACCAAATTTGGTGTAGAAGTTATTTACAACGCTGTAGTGTGTATCCACCTTTAATTAAGAATAAATTATTAATAAGCATATTATTATTTAGCAAGCATGCAAGTATGATTGGTGTGAACGTATCGATGTAAGCGTGGAAGTAGTAGTGATTGATCAGTCGTATCGTGAAGAGTGAATCCTTAGTATATCGAATGTAAATGTATAAAATGTACAAAGGGAAATTAAATAAAATATTAAATATTAATGCAATGGAGTTCTTAATGATTACAAAGTGACCCAAGAAGAACGAACTTATTACAACGCTACTAAAAACATAGACTACTTTAGAACCTTGGAGTGAGGCCGAAGGCCGAACAACCACATCCGACACGGTCTAGATGGCTAAAGGCGGCCGGTAGGCCGACTGTGCCACCTAGTTATTTTAATAATACGCGAAAACTTAATTCGCGTTAAAGGGAATTTTGCTTCGCGTATAAAAAATTCAGGTATCAAAATCTAATTCGCGTTATTCTGAATTCGCGTACATCGAACTCGCGTACATGGAGGGTCTAGTGTACTTTTCAATTTACTTTTTAATTTAATTTAAATAAGACGAATTATATCGAAAATTAAACTGTAGATCTCTCCTTTTTCTTTATGTTAGGTACCTACTAACCTAATCCTTTTCTTTAAAATTTTTGTTTTTGAAAATATTTATTTATTATTTCTTCTAAAGATCTCGCGGGTCGGATTAGAAAGGTGTCTTTTTGCCACTTTTTGCACGTTTGCAAATAACTGAGAAAACTAAAAAGATTACTTAGAACGTTCTAACGAAAAAATTCTGAAAATAAGGTTTTCTTTAGAAAAGAACCCAAATTTTAATTAAATTTTTGCTGAAAATTACAATTTATTTGCGCGTCACTTTTTCGTCAGCTGAACAGAAAAAGAGTTTACATCAAAATATATGAAAACGACGTTATTTTGAGAAAAAATCGAAATTATTTGGAAAGCTGCACCTCAGAAACTATAAGAACTACATCAATTTGTTTAAACATTTTCTCAGAATTTTATTTGCTATAATTTTGCTAATAGTAACTGCCAAAAAAACAACAAAAAAGTTCATTTTGATCAAGAGTTTTCGTATGACTAAAATTCTGAGCATGCATTCCAGTCTAAGAACAAATACTTTATTTATAATTTTTACAAGGAGAAAAATTTGGTGATTTTTGGAGGAAGTAATAAAAAAATAATGGAATCGACTTACCTCATGTCTTTCATAAAAATTATAGGATGCTGGCACGGATTGTCTAAGAGTAATTTTTCAAAATAAGTGGAGCAAGCTGATAGAACAACTTTGTGACACTTCAGCATTTCGTTTTCGCATGCCAAAGTAACATCGACAAAATGTTCGGATGTCAGTAATTTAGGAAATGCATTTTGTAAATTGGATTGGTAGCTGTTCCATCGAACACAAAATTGTTGAGGCGGGGGCGTTGCCATTTTCTCCATTCGCTTTAATTTTTCCTTCTTGGAAAGTAACAATCTGAAAATAAAACGAATTTTGTGTTAAAAAAAATTATAGTGGAGCACAAGAGGATGTAAAAGCACGGTCGTATCTTTCGTCTCGCTCTGTACATCGGTGTGTGGTCGCACATTTTGATGAACTGCTGAGTATTCGGAGACGAGACCGGCGAAAATTAAAAAAAAAAAGTCAAAACATAACCTAATCGAAAACACGTTTTTAACGTTTAACACGAAATTTAACGCGAATTGTATTTGAGATTTAAGGGAACATTTGAAACGAACAATCGTAATTCGATAGGCAGACCACGATCGCAAAGTGGAAAATGTTAAAATTTAGCAATATTTTAATTCATAAGTGGACACATTAATAATATAAGGAACGTATGTTATAAAAATAGAATAATAAATGATGTTTATTTTAAAATAAACATAGTAAAATGACGCTACGCCATTTTGGCGAACCCCTAAATTGCCATCTAAAAATGTTGAACAAATATAACAATTTAAGACAAGTGCCGACATCAACTGCAAGCAATAATAATGAAAAAATAAAAATTCACCTATTTCATAAATGCCAGTTGCACACTGAGGCACAAACAAATAAAAATTACATGAAAAATCAATACAAAACTTTTTAATGCAAAATGTAGAGTTAAATAATTATATTGCTCGACCGAACTAAGCTAAGACGTAAGACTTAATAATTGTTCATCTAAGATCGCACGTTAGAAGAACGTAAGATACGTAACGTACGTCGTAGATCGTTCCTAAATGCTATAAATTTACCCATCTCTATGTAGGGGGTGTAATATTACAATTCAAAGATAAACAACGTGCACAAATTGACGATTTGGAACAATTTTTGACTGAAACTTACCACAGAATCGTCAAATATATCAATTCAAGTTTGAAATCACCATCAACAAACAATTTTATTCACCAAAATTAATTAAAAACTCCCGACTAAATATTATATTTATATATAGCACCCGCCATTTGCAATTCACAAAAAGTAAATACCATTAAAAATAATTTATTCAAAAAAAATCCAAGCGTTCGATAAACATTTTTCCTTTTTTATTACAAAAAGTATTTAACCATGGAAACGGATATACGCTTTGTGTTTTATCCCCGAGCTCGTTTTCTACTCTATTGTTTTTTTTACTAAGGCGGCTAAATTTAAATTCTTCTGTTTACATGCTTTTTGCGCAGGGCTGTACTTAAATTATTTATATCGGAAAAACACAGGAAAATGTCTAGCAGTCGAAACGCACTTGAATAAATTATATTTTATGTCTCCATTTAAAATTGTACGATTTTCGATCAGATCCGAGCAAGTTCTGCGCACGGCCAACTTTAAATATATTTCTTTTTTTTTTTTTCAAAATTGATGATCCAAAATGAGCATTTATTTTTGAAAATTATCCAAAGGTAAAATGGACATTTTTTTAAACAATCGTATTTTAAATATGCTCGGGGTGGGTAATAGTCGTTAAATCATCACCTGCTATTACCCCTTTGAATTTGACTTTAGTTTTTTTTATTTAACAGAAGTACGTTTATTGAATAAACGGAAATTTTAAAAACTGCAACAATATTGATTTATTCCTTTGTAGATGATTGAATTCTTATAGTTTCTACTAATAATTAATTTTGTATGCATTGATAGATTATTAAAACATTGATGAGTAATTGTCTGATTGTATACTTACACCCCTATTCTTGGATCGTTAAAATCTTTAAAGTTCGTTTTACACGCAAAATTTTTTATTAAAGATCTTTTACAATCTGAAAGGTAACGCTTGAAGTTATATAATATAGGGGTGTTAGTACTTTTCGGCTGAAAATTATTCTCCTCTTAGCCAAAAATTGCTGTAAATTACTTTACACGTTTAGTGGTGTAACTTCTGACCCCATAATGCGGGACAGGGAGTAATTTTGTTTAAGTTTTCTAAATATTTAGTCGAGGTGAGCGCACTTGGAAATTAGTCGGGAGGGGGGGGGGGCAAAGGTTCTGGTTCGGTGAGCTACTGCGCGAGTCCTCTGGGGTCATCCATTAATTACGTAAGGGTTTGGGGGGGGGTATTGGATATCTTACTGACCCTTACGTGGGGGGGGGTCCGACGTATTCCTTACGCAAGTTTCTTAAAATATTTTTTTAAATTAAATTTAAAAATCAAATATAATATTTGATAAAAAATCAAATATATTAAAATACATAGTACTTAAAGGCGCTGATACACATGCTACTTACTGGCACGAAAAGCATGCTATTATGACGTAATTTTACGACATTTACGTCATAATAGACGGTGTATCAGCGCCTTAAAAATCATTAAACATAGTGGCATAATAGTATAATATACTAGCTGGCACAGTCGGCCTGCCGGCCGCCTTTAGCCATCTAGACCGTGTCGGATGTGGTTGTTAGGCCTTCGGCCTCATTCCAAGGTTCTAAAGTAGCCTATGTTTTTCGTAGCGATGTAAATAACTTCTACACCAAATTTGGTTAAGATGGTCAAATAGAAACGTAAAGCACGTGCACGCGTATTTGCATTGTCGATCGGTTGACAGCTTGACAGCAGTCATTATTGTTTTTTAAGTTGATTTTGAGTAGCCTGCCTTCCTTTAAGGAATCTCGATAATCCATTCATGCGCGTCCCATAGGGACGCGCATGAATGGATTATCGAGATTCCTTAAAGGAAGGCAGGCTACTCAAAATCAATTTACCTTTCCTTTGCGAATTTTTGCACTATTTCAATACAAAAACATGCTCAGGAACCTACATAATAACTGTGCCAAATTTGGTTCCGATCGGTCAAACGGTTTAGGAGTCAATTCGGCGAGGTGGCAGGTGATCTTGGACAAATTGGTAGCGATAGGGGTTTCCCCCTACCTGGTGAATATGATGGCAGGATACCTATCATCAAGACACATCCTAATAGAGGAAAAGCTATGGAGAGCCAGAATGGCGGTCACCGGCGGCGTTCCACAGGGGTCGGTGCTCGGGCCCCTGTTGTGGAACGTCATGTACGATGGGTTGCTGAGGATTCCTCTGCCGCCGGGAGCGAAAGTCTTCGGCTTCGCCGACGACATCACGTTGGTGGCAGAGGCGAAGACCGAGGACGAATTGGAAGAGGTGGTGAACCACGTAGCCGGGAAAATCTACGAATGGCTTATTGAAAAGAAACTCGAACTCGTGCCGGAGAAGACGGAGGCGGTGGTCGTCTCCGGAAGGAAGGTTCTTAGGCCGGTGTCCTTCTTTGTGGGCGGGCGTACGGTAGAACCTCAAAGACAGGCGAGGGTGCTGGGTCTCGACATAGACAAGTATTTATCGTTCGGACCACATCTGTCTAGAGTGGCCAAGAAGGCAGCAAATGTAACGTCAGTGCTGCATAGGCTAATGCCTAATGTCAGAGGCCCAGTGGAGGAAAAACGAAGACTTTTGGCTAGCGTAGCAGAATCTGTCATGCTGTACTCCGCGCCCATCTGGGTGTGGGCACTGGAGGTTGATAAATACCGACGAGATTTAAAGAGAGTACAACGATTGAACGCCATCAGGGTCTGCCGGGCGTACAGGACCGTGTCAACGGATGCGGCCCTCGTAATAGCGTCGATGGCTCCAATCCGCTTTTACTGGCTCAGCAAAGAGCCAACAGATACTATGCGGCAAACCCGGAGGCCCTGGAGGAGGCAAATGCAAGAACACTAGACGACTGGCAGCGTCAGTGGGTGTGTTCGGACAAGGGAAGGTGGACGGCCCGACTAATACCAACCGTCAAGGAGTGGGTCCAGCGCAACCACGGTCGTACCACCTATGAGATGACCCAGTTCCTGTCCGGACACGGCTGCTTCCAGAAGTACCTTCACAGATTTGGGAGGGCGGACGCGGAGGGGTGTGTTTATTGTAACGAGGTGGACGACGCCGAGCACACCGTCTTCGCGTGCCCCCGATGGACGATAGAAAGAACCACCATGGCGGCACACTTCCCGGTGCATATCACGCCGGACAACATCATCGAAGTGATGCTGTAGGATAAAGAAAGTTGGCAAGCTATAGAAGAATTTGTGGCGAGAGTTCCGTAACTCTGACTAGCTGAAAAAAATTTCTTCAGCTACACACTAAAGAACAGGCTTATATTTGTCTAATTAAAGGAAAAAAAGGGTGAATATGGTCAAAATAACGAAAATATCGACTTTTGAAAAGAAGGGAAAAGTAAATTCATGTAGCCGGTCGAACCCGGGGTCTGCACATATATCCGGTTACAGTCCCTTGAAATGGAGTGAAATTTTTTCGGTCCGATTTGAATTTTTCTTTGAAATTCGGATAGATGGGGGTGTGATTAGTAGATATTAGTAATAAATATAATCAAAAAAAATGGAAAATAACTCGTGTATTGCCTAAAAAGTGAAAAAATTAAATTTTTTTTGCCTTCCAATTTTAGGGGTGTGCATTCGAAAAGGAGGGTAATCCATCGTCAAATCCTACCCTTACGGGGCGCCGCTCCGCTCCGCTCCGCTCCGATCTGCACCCCTCCAGGGCGGATTTGACTCTGGTTACTAGGCTAAACATACGAGAAGCGCCACCGATCAAGAAAACCGGGATCTATGCAACCGTGATGTGAGAGACCCTCGAAATAGCATTAAAAAGTATAGTTGCGGTATGGGGCAGTATACTATTACGTTTCACCCCCAAAAAATCGCGTAAAAACAAAAAATAAGCGATGTTACATGTAGGAGCGTCGAGCTGCATCTGCCGGTGCGAAATTTTCTAAGTGTAAGAGTACATCCCAGTGCACGTACCGTCAACAAAATGCGCCGGCCGGCCGATGAATGTGGCATCACCGGGGTCTACTGCATGATTTATGCTACTTTTCCGTACTTTTCAAATTCGATTATTTCAAAATTTTGATAATAAATTCACCCTTCATATTTTGAGAATTTGTTATATTAACTGTGTTCTTTAGTGTGTAGCAGAAGAAATTTTGTTTCGAGTAGTCAGAGTTAGGGTACTCTCACCGAATTTGTATATCGCATCATGCTCGTTAAGGCCAACGAGGAAAGAGAGAGACATCAAATAGAAAGACAAGCAGACGGAAATTAAGAAGAAGAAAGACCCGAAAGGGTGAAGATAACATCACGTGGCGGCAGTCTGAAGTAATGCACTGCGTTCCAGCTGCCGCCAGAGGAGTGGTTTTTAGTGGGTAACATCTCGTACCATCCTGAGCTGAGTCCCACACTCCCGGTCTTAGGAAAGCCCGGGGTTAGTACATATAAAGTATTTTCCCCTCCTCCAACGCACACAAAAAAAAAGGAGTCTATAGGGTACATCCATTTATATATATATATAGATTTTTATTCATATTTTATAAATATAAGGGGTGGAGAGGGTGGTCAAAATTAATTTTCTTTTAAATAATCCTTACGTAAGATGTGGGGGGGGTTCCACAATCTTATGTACCCTTACGTGGGGGGGAGGGGGTCCAACATTACAAAAATCATCCTTACGTAATTAATGGACGGCCCCTCTACAGATAAACTGACTAACAATCAGTGGCGGCTCGTAATTTCTGCCAATGGGAGGGCACAAAATTTAAAGAGAAAAAAGACTTTAAATTTGCTGTATTTTAATTTAGTTTTCATTTTAAAAATTTAAACTCGTGACAAAAAAATAGCTTTATGTGTTTTTGTACGTTCTCCTATTATAACTCTTTAATGCGTCAACGGATTTTGAATTATTTTTTAACAACGGAATTATTTTTGGATAGTTGCATCCGATTTTGAAAAAGAGAGCGCGTGCCAGTGTGCCCTTTAGGGTAAGCCGCCACTGCTCCATACGAAACATGAACATCGCGTCAATTAGAACGTCAGTGGCGTAGCTAGGGGGGCGGACCGGCCCGGGTGCCAACCGTCTGGGGTGACACCCGATCCCAAATTAACTGACTCCCATCCTTGTTTCCTTATAGGTGCAACCCCTAAAAATATACATGTTGTGGTGCCGATTTTTGGTGTCGATTTTTGGTGTCGGTTTTTGGTGTCGATTATTGCGAGGTAACGACCGTAAAAACATGTTCCATGTTAAAACAAGTTGGAACGTGCTTCAGCAGCGGTTCCTAGGCTTCTATACATACAACTACTTTTCTGGTGTGAAAATTTGTTGTTATTTTTGGTCGCCATAATTTTATAATGTGATATCAGATAATCCGATAATTCGGAACCGAGAGTTACAAACTTAAAAAAGTTGTTATTATCTGGTTATTTTTGATCGCCATATAATGTAACATCACATAATCAGATAATCTGCACCAATTAAATTTTTTGCGATTGGTAATTATCATTTACTTATATAAGTAATAACAATCAAACTTTTCCATTCTATTAGAAATTTTACTTCTCTGTAATGTATGGTCCTTTTTTTGAGGTGGACCAATCCTCTCCTTTCTCTTTTATTTATAACTTAACTTCACTAACCACATCAATAAAAAATTATTTTGCACATCAAAGTAAAACAAGTAGTTTATATAGGGAGACCTCTTCGAAAATATCTTTAACTTAGTAAATTTCTTTCGAACATTTGCGTATTTATAAATTGCATTAGCGAATCGAAGCAACGGATTAACAGATTAACGCAATACTATATAGACGAAGTATTTAAAATATAACAACGTATCAGTTGATCAACTTTATGATTGGCTCTGAAACATGCGGACGGACACGAAGCCAGACCATAAGGCTTCTTTCTATACCTTGTATAGAAGCCTAAAAGTAGCGCACTGGCTACCCAGTTCTTAGACCTCTATACACACAGAGTATTTCCAACACGATTTGAAACGCTCTGTATGATTTTGAATTATGCGGACAGACGGACAGACAGACGGACGGACAGACACGGAGCTAGATCATAAGGCTTCTTGTTATACTTTGTATAGAAGCCTAAAAGGTCATCAGCCGAGGTGGGGCTGACACCTCTACTACCTACCTGGGGGTGAAACCCGACCCCCCATGCTTCATGTTGTTTCCTTGAGTGCAACCCCTAAAAAAGAAAAAGGTCATCAGCCTAGGCGGGGGTGAAACCCATTAAAACCGCCTCGGGTGTCACCTGTCACCCATGCTAGCTACGCCACTGGAACGTTATTAGGTATTTGTGTTAGACTCAGGACAGGATAATAGAACTGCTGTGACCGTAAAAGCCTAAATCATTCTAAATATTGATATGTGTCTGTCTGTAACGTGAAATCGAGCCGATGATCCGTTCCATCAGTGCGGCCTTTGAATCGCACAACCTAGGCAATCATGAATCAGTGCAACCTTAAAATACCACTTCTGCCTATCGATTTGTTCATAACCCATCCGCATTGGTTTGGTTTTCGAAAACATACCTTAAAATGCAATGCGGCCTTTGGGCCGCACAACAATGACAATCCTGCACGGCGAGAAAAGTAATAAATGAGAAAATAATTTATATAAAAATAACGTAACTTATATTAATTTGAAGTTCTTGATGTGGATCGTGAATTCAAAACGGATTTTTTAGGCTTCTATACAAAGTATAGCAAGAAGCCTTATGATCTGGCTCCGTGTCCGTCTGTCTGTCCGTCTGTCCGTCTGTCCGTCTGTCCGTCTGTCCGTCTGTCCGTCCGCATAATTCAAAATCATACAGAGCGTTTCAAATCGTGTTGGAAATACTCTGTGTGTATAGAGGTCTAAGAACTGGGTAGCCAGTGCGCTACTTTTAGGCTTCTATACAAGGTATAGAAAGAAGCTTTATGGTCTGGCTTCGTGTCCGTCCGCATGTTTCAGAGCCAATCATAACGTTGATCAACTGATACGTTGTTATATTTTAAATACTTCGTCTATATAGTATTGCGTTAATCTGTTAATCCGTTGCTTCGATTCGCTAATGCAATTTATAAATACCCAAATGTTCGAAGGAAATTTACTAAGTTAAAGATATTTTCGAGGAGGTCTCCCTATATAAACTATTTGTTTTACTTTGATGTGAAAAAATAATTAGGCTTCTATACAAAGTATACCAAGAAGCCTTATGATCTGGCTCGGTGTCTGTCCGTCCGTCTGTCCGTCTGTCCGCATAATTCAAAATCATACAGAGCGTTTCAAATCGTGTTGGAAATACTCTGTGTGTATAGAGGTCTAAGAACTGGGTAGCCAGTGCGCTACTTTTAGGCTTCTATACAAGGTATATTTATGATTAGGGCCAATTTATTTGTCAAATCGTCTTGGCGTTTCTTCGGCGAATCGCCCATGAAAGCTGCGGGTCTCGCGGAAGGAGGAACAACCCGGTAAAACCGTCACGATCATCCACTCGGGTCGTGAGTATTTCGGATCCATTCCCAGGGCGCTGCAATCTGCGTCGCTAATTTGTCTAAAGATATGCAGCACTTCTTCCGCCAACAAATACTTTTTAGGCTTCTATACAAAGTATAGCAAGAAGCCTTTTAGGCTTCTATACAAAGTATAGCAAGAAGCCTTATGATCTGGCTCGGTGTCTGTCCGTCCGTCCGTCTGTCCGTCTGTCCGCATAATTCAAAATCATACAGAGCGTTTCAAATCGTGCTGGAAATACTGTGTGTATAGAGGTCTAAGAACTGGGTAGCCAGTGCGCTACTTTTAGGCTTCTGTACAAAGTATAACAAGAAGCCATATTTAGGCTTCTATGCAAGGTATAGAAAGAAGCCTTATGGTCTGGCTTCGTGTCGGTCCGCATGTTTCAGAGCCAATCATAACGTTGATCAACTGAAACGTTGTTATATTGTAAATACTTCGTCTATATAGTATTGCGTTAATCTGTTAATCCGTTGCTTCGATTCGCTAATGCAATTTATAAATACGCAAATGTTCGAAAGAAATTTACTAAGTTAAAGATATTTTCGAAGAGGTCTCCCTATATAAACTACTTGTTTTACTTTGATGTGAAAAAATAATTTTTTATTGATGTGGTTAGTGAAGTTAAGTTATAAATAAAAGAGAAAGGAGAGGATTGGTCCACCTCAAAAAAAGGACCATACATTACAGAGAAGTAAAATTTTTAATAGAATGGAAAAGTTTGATTGTTATTACTTATATAGTAAATGATAATTACCAATCGCAAAAAATTTAATTGGTGCAGATTATCTGATTATGTGGTGTTACATTATATGGCGATCAAAAATAACCAGATAATAACAACTTTCCACACCAGAAAGGTAGCTGTATAGAAGCCTAAGAACTACCGCTAAAGCGAGTTCCACCTTGTTTAATGTGGACTCTCAGAAATCACAAGAACGTGATTGTTTTGGTTGTACGGTCTTACAGGCCGCACTGGCGGAGGGTTAACGGATCAATTTAGCGTTTAGACACACAGAAAGATAGATAAATGAATGAAAGGGTTTTCCGGGGGGGGGGGACTAAATTAAATTTGTCGTATTTTAGTCAAGTGTTTTAAATCTGTGCCATCGTTTATGGTGCAAGCCACGTCGCGTCGGATTGATAATATTATTCTAACTAATTTTGTTTTGGGTGGGTGGCGCCCCGTACCGGCCGCCACTGCTAACAACCAGGGAGGGAAAACTTCGATAGTAGATATTGAATTGTTTTTATTTTTTACTTTAATTTAATTTACTAAGGGCCTGTTCCACCAACTTTCAATCTTGGTTAAAGCAGTTTAATCATGGTTAACTAGACTTCAAACTAATCAACCGATTTTGGACTATTAGACGAGTTTAATCAGGGTTAATGGTCGGTGCATGCGCATTTCTTACTACCAATGACTATTAGTTCAATTTTTATGTAACTGCATATCAACCAATCAGAGCAGCTTTTGCAAGTTTATACCCGAGTATGCACGAAATAAAAGCAGTCAACTAATCATAGATACTAAACGCTTGGTGGAACGCTTTGAAATTAATGTCGGTTAAATTCTGAACTTAATCACGGTTAATCATTAATCGGTCGCCAGCTTAGCGGTTAAGTGCGTTGCTGCTAATGCTAAATACCTGGTTCAACTCCGGGCTCAGTAAAACTTTATTCTGACCGTCTCCCCCTCGGAAGGCAATGGCAAACCACCGAGGTGTAATCTGCCTGGTACAGCCTCTCTGGAGATGAAGTGTATACACTTCCCGTGGTTCGGAGCCCGCGTTAAGCAGTAGGTCCCCTAATATGTGTGTGATAATACTTCAAACGCACAACACATACATAGGAGAGAGGTCGCCTACGTCTGAATCAGACACGCACTTAAAGAAGAAGAATCATTAATCGTGATTAGTTAACCAACGATTTAATCAGAGTTGGTGGAACCGGCCCTTAATCTTAGATTTATATCTCGAGATGCAGTAACGTAACCAGTGGGTAGAAAATCATAACTTAATAAGCGAATTTCCCACACTTTAACTCTTTTAAAAATGATTTAAATAAAAACTAAAATTAAATAAAAAATGATTTCAATAAAAAAAAATTTAAAAACTAAAAATAATAAAATAAAATGGGGTACCGATAGAAAAAATTTTGTGTGCGTTTTTTTCATAAAATTCGATCCTTGGGATATCTTTTGCCATGTAACATGTTTAGTTTGTTTTTCGAAACTCATTTCGATGTAATTAAATAATAAAATCAAACATTTATTAGGTGAGTTATAAATTTCCGCAAACTTTCACTGGAAACGCTGCTTAAACCATATCAGATACAAACAAATAGATTTATATCGAATTTTGTCGAGAATTTAATTTCCTACAAAAAATCTCTAAAAAATTCGTTATATTATGTAATTTTTCGTATCTGGTATGGTTTTAGCAGAGTTTTCAGTGAAAGCTCATGGATATTTATAATAACTCATTCAATAAAGGTTTGATTTAATGCTAATAAAAAGCTAGAAAATTACATAATATTTTATGTTGAGTCAAGAAGTGCAAATCAAATTCTGCACGATTAAATTACTTACTACAAAAGAGTAGTTTTTACTCCACATTTAAATCATTTTCTTAGAAATGACAAAAATATTTAGGCCGCATTTTGAAAAACCAACTTCAAATTAATTATTATTTTTGTCTATCTGAAAATTCAAGCCTTAAAATGCTATAAAAAACCGCCCGTGGCGCTATTATTTGATTACTCGCAGTAGGTATATTTATCATTTGTTTCATTGAGATTTCAACCCCCCCCCTCCCTCCCTAAATGAGTTTCTAGCCGTATGCCATCTTAGGTGTATGTAAATATATTAGTTTAACCACCTCCGTGAAGAAATCCTGACTTTTTCTTCGAAACCTGAATGTTTTCAGTATGAACAGAATTATTAAATAATTATTACGAAAATATTTAGTTCAAGCAGGTTGCGGTCCTGGGCACGACCTAAAACTGCATCCCTTGTTCTTCGCGAAATGAACAAGTCTTGTGTTTTAGTATGGCAATTTTTTCCCGGGATAGAATGCCGTGATTCGGATTCCACGTTAAACTGTTGCTCCATTACAAAAAAACGTACTGGTCTGGCCAGCCAATTTAGGTTAAAAAATAAATTAATCATAAATACAACAATTTAGTGTTATATGTATTGTTTATGTCCAGTCATAACAAAAATAATAAATTTATTATTCATTTTAATCATAGATGATTTTAATAAAATCAATTTTTAAAAACCGCCGCGCCGGTAGATGGCGCTGTGACCCAAAATAATAAAAGAGGTTAAGAAAGTTCCAGAAGAAGCGAGTTTATCGTAAAAGTCAATCAAACATCTTTTAAATTACAACGGTAATATAAATAACATTAAATCGCTTTCGACAAGCTCTCATAATATTTCTTATTTTATTAAAAAACAGTCACAATGGCTGCACCAAATACTATTGCCGAAAAAGTGGAAATAGCAGGTGCTATAACTTATCCGAAAGAAGAAAGTAAGAACGAAATAGTTGTTGCGCCAAAGCAACCTAAGCAGCCCACTTCCATGAAGGACTTGTTACATTTTGCGATGGAAGCAAAAGATTGCAGCGAAAGTGTAAAATCAAAAATTGAACCCATGGACGAAGAGGTGAGTTTCGATTATAGATAGCTTTGAATTTGTTTATTTTAATTTGTCATTTCATTATTATTTTTCAGAAAAAGAAGTTTTTAGAATCCGCTTTAAAATCAATGACTGTCGATATTCTTGAAATCCTCGAAAACAAAATTAAAGTTTTACAAAATGCCGGAAGTTTAACCGACGACAGCGATATTTCTGAATATACTACAGCTTTAGAGACAATTTTGGATTACATCGACAATATTGACACGGCTAATGGTAACTCTAACCCCTTTTTTGAGTAAAACGATGTAAACATGTTTTTTTAGATTTTCATAAAATTGGTGGTTTTACAATATTCCAACCATGTGTGAAGTGTGTTCATCATGAAATTCGTGCCGGTGCTTGTGACATTTTAGCAGAATTATGCCAAAATAATCCGTACTGCCAAAAGGTTGTTCTTGAAAACGGCTTCATTCCACTACTGATTAGGATTTTGGCAAACGATACGAATGCACAAGTCTGTACCAAAGCACTTTATGCACTTAGCTGTAAGTTAAAAATTTTCTAGTGTTTATTACTTCATCAATTGTTGTTTTTTTAGGCATTGTACGACAAAACACTGAATGTTTTCAACAGTTATTGCAACACGAAGGTTTGATAGTTCTTTTGAAGACATTTCAAAAGAGTGATGACAAGTTGAGAACAAAAACTGCATTTTTGTTGTCATCCCTTTGCAACAGCCAAGCAGATCTCAAAAATAGACTCATATTTTTGAACTACATTCCGGTGCTTTTGTCCATACTAAAAGAACCACGAACGCCCAGTCATGAACACATTTTGTCTTTATTATTACTATTAATACAAGATAATTTCAGTGCCATAAATGAATGTAGAAATCCTAAATATGATTTACATAAAGTACTCACAAAGTATGCCGCAGACATTGCAAATAAGGAAGAATGTCAGGTAATTATTTTTTCACATTAATTTATCTCGATATAAAAATGATTCACTTTTTGAGTGACTTATTCACCTGGATAACTTAACCATTTGAACAGGCCTCCCAGTTATCCTAAAATCATCAGGTTACTGCAAAAGGTTGATAAGTCCAAAAAAGACATTTTGAAAAAATCGTGTTTTAAGTTTGATTAATCACCAATTGCATTAAACTTTTATGACTTTTAATTTTTTGACGACAATATTTTCTTTAAACCTTTAAAAATATACAAAAAATGTTAAAACCATAATAAATAAAAGAAATCTTCTTCGTTTTCAATTAGAAACTATTTTGGTGGGGGACTTACCAGATTTTTCCTGTAATTTTTAACCAAAAGTGCTCAATTTAGTTAAGTAGGGGGCCGTTCATTAATTACGTAAGGATGATTTTTGTAATTTTGGACCCCCCCCCCGCCACGTAAGGGTACGTAAGATTGTGGCAACCCCCCCCCCCCCCCACATCTTACGTAAGGATTATTTAAAAGAAAATTAATTTTGACCCCCCTCCACCCCTTATATTTATAAAATATGAATAATAATATATTATATTAGCTGGCACAGTCGGCCTACCGGCCGCCTTTAGCCATCTAGATCGTGTCGGATGTGGTTGTTCGGCCTTCGGCCTCACTCCAAGGTACTAAAGTAGCCTATGTTTTTTGTAGCATTGTAAATAACTTCTACACCAAATTTGGTTAAGATTGGTCAAATAAAAACGTAAAGCACGTGCACGCGTATTTGCACTGTCGATCGGTTGACAGTTTGACAGCATTCATTATTGTTTTTTAAGTTGATTTTGAGTAGCCTGCCTTCCTTTAAGGAATCTCGATAATCCATTCATGCGCGTCCCATAGGGACGCGCATGAATGGATTATCGAGATTCCTTAAAGGAAGGCAGGCTACTCAAAATCAACTTACCTTTCCTTTGCGAATTTTTGCATTATTTCAATACAAAAGCATGCGCAGGGACCTACATAATAACTGTGCCAAATTTGGTTCCGATCGGTCAAACGGTTTAGGAGTCTATAGGGAACATACATACACACATATACATCCATTTTAGGCTTCTATACAAAGTATAGCAAGAAGCCTTATGATCTGGCTCCGTGTCCGTCTGTCCGTCCGCATAATTCAAAATCATACAGAGTGTTTCAAATCGTGTTGGAAATACTCTGTGTGTATAGAGGTCTAAGAACTGGGTAGCCAGTACGCTACTTTTAGGCTTCTATACAAGGTATAGAAAGAAGCCTTATGGTCTGGCTTCGTGTCTGTTAATCTGTTAATATGTTAATCCGTTGCTTCGATTCGCTAATGCGATTTATAAATACGCAAATGTTCGAAAGAAATTTACTAAGTTAAAGATATTTTCGAAGAGGTCTCCCTATATAAACTACTTGTTTTACTTTGATGTGAAAAAATAATTTTTTATTGATGTGCTTAGTGAAGTTAAGTTATAAATAAAAGAGAAAGGAGAGGATTGGTCCACCTCAAAAAAAGGACCATACATTACAGAAAAGTAAAATTTCTAATAGAATGGAAAAGTTTGATTGTTATTACTTATATAGTAAATGATAATTACCAATCGCAAAAAATTTAATTGGTGCAGATTATCTGATTATGTGATGTTACATTATATGGCGATCAAAAATAACCAGATAATAACAACTTTCCACACCAGAAAGGTAGCTGTATAGAAGCCTAAGAACTGCCGCTAAAGCGAGTTCCACCTTGTTTATATAGTATATAGATAGATAATAATATTAAATTTTTATTTACATAATATGTAGATGAAAAACCGTTCGTAAAGATCGCCAAAGTTTGATGCCATTTTCTATAATTCACACTATTATGCCACTATGTTTAATGATTTTTAAGTACTATATACAGGGTGTCCCCGTGACCGTGGAGAACCTTTGAGGTGGTGATAAAGGACACTTTTCTAAGACAAATTTTCAAATAAAATTTTTGCCCAAGTCCAAACCCTTTGGGGGGTACCTCCCTTTAAAGCAAATTTTTGAATTTCTGATTTCAAACGGCCATAGCTCCGATATTATTGATGTTTTAAGGTTAATGGATTAGAACTTTTTTAAAGATCATTCGCTTGTCTACAAATTAGGTTATAACCCCTTATCGTCTAGAATCAACGGATTTCGAGTTATAAATTAAATTAAGGGAAAAAATGTTTAAAAAATTCAGGTTCTTTTTTTTAAATTTTCTTGCGAACCCCGTATCTCTTAAACGAAACGTTTAAGAGAAAACTAACGGCCCAAACCGGATAGGGAATTTAACGGGCTACAACTTTCGTCAAATAAATTTTTTTGGGCAACCAATCGTTTTCACAGAAACTCTGAAAATAATGAACAAGGTGTAGGTAAACAAAATAAATTCGTTTTTATACGTAAGTTTTATATACCATATACACCCTGTATATGGTATTTCCATTATACCTGGATATAATTACCAACATAAAAAGAAAAAATTAAATTTGATTTTTAAATTTAATTTAAAAAAATATTTTAAGAAACTTAAGGCCGTGTGACACTTGTGTAAATTTGCGTGTAGATTTACGTGTAAATATTTTATAGAAATATTTCTATATTTTTTCGCAAGTTGTGCGTGTAAAATTGCGCAGAAGAATATTCGAAGGTGTGGTCTATTTTTCTTGTGTTGTGTTTTTGTCAGTTGGTAAAAGTTTGAATTGGCATTAACCCAGTAATCCCCAACGTTGCGTATACGCAGCATTTTTAAAATAATTAATTTTTTATTATGTTATTGAACAAAATTACTTTACAGCTGCTAAAATTTATTCTCAACAGAACATTAATAATTATGTTTTTTATGATATATGTCGATATAGGTAATCACAAAATTTAATTTTTGCATATTTATGATTATGAATTTATGAAATTTCATACAGGTTAGGTACATGAGATTCCTGCGCGTCACTTACATAATTTTTCAAACTTCAACGTCGATTTATTCAAAAACTTCCGAATTTACGGCAAATTTTTTTTTTATTGTATTATATAAACCGTCAGCTTTCAGAATCTCTAGGTAATTTTGAAATTCGGGTTGACAAATCCGTGCTCTGCCAATAATAAATATTTTTATGCAACATTATTTTGTAAAAATACTACAAATGTATAATTTTTTTTAACTTTATAAATTTCTTATTGAGTACATGATAAGTAATAAAATGCAGTAAAAACATAAAATTAGTTTTATTTTCGACCCTTGGGTATTAATGGGTTAATTGCCAATTTGAATCCATTATCACGTTTCTTTTAGTATTAGGTAAACAACACAAGGCGACCAGACATACAAACTTCTTATAGCAACTTACCGTTCGAATTTTCAATTGACCAGAATGCGCGTGTGCAAATTGTAAATTTACGTGTAAATTTTTACACAAGTGGCAAACACACTATTTGCTAGCAGATTTGCAACAAAATCTACACGCAAATTTACGTGTTTTACACGGTGTAGAAATCTACACGTAAATCTACACGCAAATTTACACAAGTGTCACACGGCCTTTACGTAAGGAATACGTCGGACCCCTCCCACCCCTAAGTAAGGGTCCGTAAGATATCCAAAACCCCCCTCGCCCCCAAAAAACCCTTACGTAATTAATGGATGACCCCTAGGTACATACACTTAGATAATTAATTAATTAAATTTAGTTTTAATTACTATTTGGGTAGATTTTCGTTGTATTAATGATTATTGAGTTAATAAATTAAAATCTGCAAAACCAATTTTAAAAAACATTTTGTAGTATTATAAACATGGAGTAAATTAAACAAATAGTAAACAGAACGTGAACAATTTTCATTTAATTAATAAAATCAATTTTAATTTGAAAGCAACTCCCACTAGTTGGTAATCCTTTAAACCAAGGATGTAATTCAAAATTATTACTCCTTGATGACATAACCGGTTCAAATCTTGCTTTTTTTCTTTAGAAATTGGTAATAACTTATTATAAGCTTTTTTTAATTCTATTGGCACAATATTAGTGGTACACTAGTGCCCAGTTTCAGCAACTTTAATTTAGGAATTTAATCATAGATTAAATATTTAATCATAGATTAAGTCCGATTTGGGTTTTAGCAATATAATTTTTAACACAGGTTAAATTTAAGCAATGATTAGCGTAATCATAGATTAACTCTGTAGTTTGGGTTGTAGCAACGTTAATTTATGCTTAACACAGGTTAAATACCCAAAGTATTTAATTACTAGTTGACCAGTGATTAAAGTTAAATTACCAAAAACCTAATCTCCTTTTAATATTTTTTTATGAGCACCTGAGTCCTTTTTGAGAAAAAAAATTCAGTTATTAACAAATTAACAATTTATTAATGATATTACGTAATTTTACATTTAGTACCCGCAATTATTTTTGTCGACACATTATTGCTAATTGGCTTTCTTTCAATTTATTTATTAAAATCTTTCGCTTGATTTGTTTGTTCGAAAGCTGGGACCTTTTTGGTTGCTGTGTGGCAACGTACCTTCTTTTTCGACTGCGTTGAGCGGTCTGAACCGGCACAGGAATTACAGCCTCCATTTCCAGAATTCCTGAACCGCTGGCTCCTAAATAAATAAAGTGTCATGAATCACGAATTACAAAATGATTTTCATAACAAACCTGGATCAAAGTAATTGTCAAAAAGATTGAACATAGGCGGTCGCACAGTTGGCACGGACGCCAGAATCCGTGCTCCACGCTCTGTCAATTGGGGGGTGTAACTCCCTCCGCCTGTCTTTTTTTGCTCTCTCTGTTAAAAAGAATAAAATTTTATTTTGATAAGTCAAATGCATATCTGTAATATACTTACTTTATCCTCTGCCAGCAGTTGTTTTGCTTCCAAGTATGCCGCTTTCTAAAATATATCATTTAATTAATTACAAAGTTACGTATAAAATTTAAAACAATACATACATGTTCATCGGCAACTTCCTTCTCTACTTCAGTATAATTTTTTGTTCTTTTCTGTGCCATTTCAGTAAAATAAATAATATGAACTCTATTCACAGAATATATAGGTTATAAACCTCACTTGTTGATAATTTTCGAACTAATCCAACTAACATGGAACTACTTGCATAGTATGAAGTAGGCGTTGTTGTCGTTTCAGGAGTACCACCATAACTATTCTACACATAATCCGAGATTAACTAATTATATATTAGAAAACGTTGCTACAACCCATTCAAAATTTAACAACGGATTATTTTTAATTTGTGTTAACTAACACAGGTTAAGGTTGCTGAAACCGGCCCTAGGTCTTCCCCTTATTTTATTAATATAAATTTTTGAATATGGCCCAGAATAATCATATCGGTACTTTATAACATTAGGCATTGTTTTTCAAAGCGTAAGCATTTAACCTTTAGCCAAATTACTGTTTTCTTTATTTCCGTTTTTTATTATTTTTGAAGAGAGATCAGTTAGATCTACCATATCGCTGAATTTCAATTCCTTTGGAATAAATAATGGTCTGGCAGTTTTTCTATTTCTGTATTGTAAAATTCCTACTAAGGTACTTTTAAAGATTAAACTAAATTATAAAGTGACTTTAAGTACTGTTACCAATTTATTACAACAAAGTTATAATCGTTTTTGAAATTAAGCCAACAAGTAAATTCTTGTAAAAGAAGTTACAATTTTTTGCTAATAGTTCTTAACATTTATTGAATGTAATATTAACAAACTTCAAAACATTTGCAAGAAATCTTACATACTATTTCTTATGCATTTCAAAGGTTAATCGGACTTACAAATTTTATATATTTACAATTTAAAAAAATTAAACCTATAGTGAGGTTGTGAGGACTACTAAACTTTGTCCAGTCATGGAAAATTGCCCAATTTAGTATAAAATGCTATTAAGTCCATGTCTTCAAAAATGAAAAATAACGTCAATGTGGTTAAACAGAACCTTGATATTTTTTATTTATTATATTTATTATCCTTGGCGACATCTTTTAATTTTTTGAACCCCTCGCCCCCCATGGTCAGTTCATAGGTACGGTATGTTAAATAATGAAATGCAGTACGAGTATATTATTCTATGACAGCTCTGGGTAACAAATAGCGCATTCAATTCAGTATCCATTCCCACTAGAATATCGCTACTCCACTAAATTGGAGTCTTTACAATCCATTTGTCTAGGTGGATTACTCCTTATCATCTTCAGTCTCTTACAATTTTGTGTGTGTTTTCGTTTTATTCGCTATTTTTCTCCATCCCTTTCTGTTCTTACATCTTGTTTAAATTGAAACAATTTCAAAAAAAATCACGGTGGTGGGTTTGTCATTTCTAAAGTCCCCCAAAATTTTCACGATGCGTGTGGTTCAAACGATTTAAATAGAAGCTCCTTAAAGCTTTTTATTTGTTTAAAATTTTATCCCCAATATGATGCTTATAAGATTTCAGTCAAATCAATTTTAAGAACTCAAAACACAAAAAAATCTAAAGGCTTCTAATTTAAGACAAGTTGTTAAATTTTTCCGTTTTTATAGCTGCAAAATAAACAAGATCTAAGAATTGGTTGTACCACGAAAAGCACTTTTTGACGTTCTCAGATTATGCTTTATTTTATTTTTAATTTCATTCACGTATCATCAAGAAATCAAGGGATTTTGAAGAGATCCATGTTTCGAAGTTTGACAGCGCGTGCAAGCTGAACCCACCAACTTGACGATAAATGTTCTTGTAATCATTGTTGTAGATAATTTTACGCTGCATAAAATGTGTAGGTCTTATTTTCTGCTTTGTTTTCAAGATATTTGAGAAAAAACAAACAGCATCGCGCGTTCTTCATTACCTAATTACTTTTTGGCCGTGTTAATTTTTTTAAATAAAATAAATCCCGCTTTCCCGAGAAACTTAAAGCAATTCATAGTGTTTTCATCAATCTGAGAAGACTAATAATTGGAGGGTTAACCCTTTAAGGATCAGTTGTATAACAGATCATCCTTGGGTAAGAGTTAACCTAGGGTATTTGATTGGTTGATGCATCAAAAATCCTTGCGTTAACTCTAGGATTATCTTCCGTTATACAACTTGCCCTAAATTAGTCAAATATGACTGGTTTATTAGTTATTTTTGTAAATTATACTATTTCAGTCGCTTAGTTGCAAGTCCAGAGAAATAAAAAACTGGATAATACAGAAAAACTTATAAAATCTTTATGCGACCGAATTAAGTAACGATTTTTTCAATTGATTTCTATATTTTACGCTAATTCGGTCGCATAAAGATCTTATAAGTTCTTCTGCGTTATCGAGTTTTATATTTCTCTGGACTTATCAGGTTTTACATCTAAGCGACTGATTTGTAAACACGCACCAAGGTGAAAAATTTATTTTTTACACGCCCGGGAGTAGAAGTCGATTTCTAGGTGATTGAAATTGTGACAGAAATAGCTCATTTTACCCTAGGGAGTATAATATGAACAAAACTCCTCTAGGGAGTTTTCATTATACACATATTAATAAAACGAATAACGAAGAAAAATTTAAGAACTTATTTATTAATATTAATAGAAAATGATACATTTTTACAGTTTTCAAATTTAATATTAGAAGGAATATCAATATCAGTATTTTTTAAAGTCTTGATCGCACTTGCAGGTTCTAGTATTCGATTTGTTATTTCCGTCTTATTTTTGTGAGAAGTTATGCACAGTCCATTGTTTTTGCTCGTTCCTGCAGGTTGTAATTGGTTTGCAATATTTCTTTTATTTTCTACCGAATCTTCAATGTAGCCTTCACAAACTGCAGTTGACTTCCAACCCCCGTGACGTTTTATTGTCGTAATGTCCGCACCTGCGTCTGCCAACAGTGTTGCAGAGGATCTGCGTAGACAATGGCCAGTGTAAGAGATTGGATTTGGTAGGTTTAAGTAAGTAGCAATCAAGAATGGTATTTTTCCAAATTTATTTTTTCCGACTGGCTGTGTAGTGCATTTTCCTGCTTTATAAAATATGAAGAAGCGACGATGATTAATGTGAGTGGGACGTAATACAGCGTATTTGCGGTATAAATTAAGTATATCTATGGTCCCTGTATTATTGGTAACCACAAAGACTCGAGATATTTTAGTCTTTGTTTTCGGCACGGTTATTATTAATGATGTTCCAACATCTTCAATATCATCAAGTGTTACGTTTGTCAATTCTTCTGAGCGACATGCGCCTGCAATACCCAGAATCAATGCTACCTAAAATGTATAGAAACTGTTAAATACATAATAACATCTACTTAAATAATGCAATATATTACCTTAATCATTAAATATTCATTATCATTTGCCTTTGATAAAAAACAATCAATTAGTTCTCGTGACAGAACTTTTGATTTCTTTCCACGATACCCATCAGATTTTCCTTTTAAAAATGCAATTAGATGTGCATACTTGCTTATGTCTATATTATCATAAATCACCATGCACGCTCGTATCATTGAATATTGCGCCCATAACGTAGAGGATTTGTACACTTTTGCCTTTTCTGCAAAATAAGCCAACATGACGTTCTCAGAATATGTTTTTACTTTTTTTCCGTGCACCACTCTCTTAAACGATTATATGCAATATCATACAATTTCTTTGATTTCGGTGGTAATAATTCGGAGACCGCAACACTAGCAGCATCAATAATTTCTTGTGGTTCTTGCATTTTGAAACTAAGTTTGTTTACACAATTTTGTTTGTTGTCATAGTGGATGATTTTGATTACACTTGTTCAGTAATGTCGTAAGACGTAAAGAAATATTTTTGTTTATTGTATTTAATGTTGTAATTAATATACGATACATAAAGATACAAAATAAACATTTATTCTTCAAATTTGCACTAGTTGATTGCATGCAAGTTATATTGCGATGTCTTTAATACCAATAGTACATAAATAAACACTTTAATTCTTAATAAATTACACTTGATCAGCTGCATACGTCTATCTAGCGTGATGTCTTTATGCTAATTCACAGAAATAAAACACTTAATAATTTTGGTTAGCTGCATACGTCTTAATTGCGCGATGTCTTTAATGCTAATTCCAATTGTTCCCGCGTTACACTCGACTCGACTAAAAGAATCGAAAGTGGGGAGCGCATTTTAGACTATGCAACACATAATACACTTTAGAATCTTAACACATAGTATTAATTATATTACAATTCAAAGGCTACTAAATAAAATAATTGCAATTCTCTGTCAAGATTTATAAATTAGTTTTTTATTTACTTCTTGGCTTCGGGCGTGTAAAAAATAGTATATACACTACAGGAGAGAACACCATTATTCCCTCGGTGCATTGTAGCCCTCGGGCTTCGCCCTCTGGCTACAAACTTGCACCTAGTGAATAATATTGCGTTTCTCTCCCTAAATGTATAATGTACTATTTTATCATTTGGAAATTTTTAATGTATACAACTGACATATAAACCAAAATTAATGAATTGAAAATAGGTAACACATACTAAAATGGTTAAATTATCTCCAGTTGAATAATGCAAATTAATTATTTTCACTTTTCCACTTTTTAAACGTTTTTTTTTTTTAGGAGGAAGAATATTATTGCAATCAGTTACTGAAGCTTATGTTCCCGCCCAGTAATAATGGTTTGTAAAAAAGTTTCTTTACATAAATAATAGAATGCAATAAAAGTTGTTTTGTTGAATTAAACGAGTTCATACATCCATACATTTATTGGTCGTCTTTTTTGACATTATACATTTTTTTCTTTTCTTACAAATAATGGTCCATACTACTATCACAGATTTTAAATTATATCATTTAAAACAAAACTGCACCTTTTATAAAATGTTGCTATAAATTCGATAAAAGATGCAGTAAATAAACAAAAAAAATTTATATATTTTGTATAGATTTTTAGCTACACTAACAATTCCTGATATAGTTGGAATGCTCGAGAGCAAATTTGCCTCTTTCGACAAGTCACCTTCGGCATACCAACATATTTTACTGTTTTTTTTTTGGACATTATATATAAAACATATCATATGTTTGGCAACACTACATGATCTAGCTTATTATAGAAATATACAATATACATATTTACAACAACAATAACACGCAGTAACCACCCTTAACGAGATCGATCACTATTTTAATACTGGTCATGCATACACACACACCAAATTAGTCGTCCTGTTGATGTACCTCAAATTATTGTAAGATTTTTTAAAACATTTCAAAGAGAAGCCGGTTTAAATTTCTATGATTGGCAGTGTTATCAATAAAATAAAAAAAGTAAACTATTGGTAGGACTTGAAGCTTTTATGCGGTTGTGGTGCTAGGATAAGGGAACATGGTATCGCTACTTAATCCCGCCGATCGTACGGCAGATCTGGGTGGTAATCGAGGTGTAGTTTGGCCCGAATTGGTGTCGTTATACCGTGGAGAAATAGCTGGAGGTTGAGAGCTTGGGAAAACAAATCATTAATAAACGATCGAAAATTCGGCTCGAAATATTACCTGTTCATTCCATTTGTGTGAGACAAAGTCCTCGTGTGCACCTGCGAATGTAATGTCGAGTGGCGGCGAATGTGCAATTGAGAAGTGTGCGTTGGATTCAGTCTAGGTAACGTTCCTGGTGTAAAACTAGGCAAAGGTGCAGAAAACGGTAAACTATTGTGTGCATTTGGAGAAGGGCCAGGTTCACGACGAGGAGGTAATGGTGGCGGTGAAAGATCGCGTGGGGGTAAAACTGGGGCATCTGGAGCTTGTTTTGCCTATAGGAAATCAATATTTAAATGCCTTATTCTAATACAAAAAAACAACAATTTAAAAACTCTTAAAATTATACCTGCTGTGGTGAACTAATTTCTGTGCTATCTCTTCTACGTCGCGGTGGTAATGGGGGTGGGGTGGAAGGCAATCGTGGGCTAATGGGATCGGGTATAGACATATGAGGTCCCGGAGAAGCGGGGCTGTGAGGTCCGGGACTGCCAGGCGGAGCGCCAACCGATTGTGAAACAAACTTTTGCCTGAAAATTAAATTAAAATAATGCCCTTTGGTTTAAAAAGAAAGTGCGAGAAGCATACAGGTGGTTGTCGCTTCTGAAAGCGGTCATGATGGGTGCCATTTTCATAGAAGCGGTGGATATAATCGATGTAACACTTGGACTGCGTGTGTGACCTCCCGGTGGAAGCCAGCTTGAAAAAGATGGCGGAGCAGCTGGAGATGCAGGGCTCAAGGTGGGACTATTTTGACCGGCGCTTTGCAACTGCACCTACAAAACAATTTCCGTTAGCTCAATTCATCTTAACCAACCACACCACATCACAAACCATTACAAAAACACTCGAATCGTCGCTTTTTGAAGCCTCATCCAATTTAGATCCCTCCGACTTCAACATTTGTTGATTCATGGTGGAATTTGTATTGGTGACTTGTTGCCGAGACGATTTTGTTTTTATTCCAGGACTTTTCAAAGTCAAATTGGGCCATTTTCGTGGCACCTTTTTTACGTCTTCCTTTTTGCATCCTCTGGGTTCTATTTCCATCGACTTGTTATACAAATAATTACTAATTTCTGTATCGCTCAAGTCGTTGAAAGGATTTAAATTTTCTAAAAACGACTAAAATTCCAAAATGATTAAATTTTCCGGAACGTCCACAACAACTTACTCTTATTTTCGGTTCAATGTT